>VZRH01004680.1:104016-118995 GCA_013397555.1 Urocynchramus pylzowi | reverse complement strand
ATCACCAATCCAGTGGGATTTGGAAGTTGGTCCTGGGTCACAAATCCAGTGGGATTGGGAGGTCAGTCTGGACCACCAAGGAGGACACTGGTGGGATGTGTCCAGGAAGATGGAAGAGCTGAGACAGTCCAGGGGGATTGGGAGGTTGGTCTGGACCATGAATCCAGTGGGATTGGGAGTCTGGTCTGGATCACCAATCCAGTGGGATTTGGAAGTTGGTCCTGGGTCACAAATCCAGTGGGATTGGGAGGTCAGTCTGGACCACCAAGGAGGACACTGGTGGGATGTGTCCAGGAAGATGGAAGAGCTGAGCCAGTCCAGGGGGATTGGGAGACTGGTCTGGATCAGCAAGGAGGATGTTGGTGGGAGACACCCAGAGGGATGGAAAGCTGACACATTCCAGTGGGATTGGGAGGCTGGTCTGGACCATTAATCCAGTGGGATTGTGAGACTGGTCTGGGACCATGAATCCAGTGGGATTGGGAGGCTGGTCAGGACCACCAGTGCAATGAGATTTGGGAGACAGGTCTGGACCACCAAGTAGAACATTCATGGGATATATCCAGAAAGATGGAAGACCTGAGAGCAGTGGGATTGGGAAACTGGCCTGGATCACAAGTCCAGTNGAAAGATGGAAGACCTGAGAGCAGAGGGATTGGGAAGCTGCTCTTGGCCATGAATCCAGTGGGATTGGGAGTCTGGTCAGGATCACCAGTCCAGTGGGATTTAGGAGACTGTCTGGACCATGAATCCAGTGGGATTGGGAGGCTGGTCTGGACCATGAATCCAGTGGGATTAGAAGTCTGCTCTGGATCACCAATCCAGTGGAATTTGGGAGACCGGTCTGGACCACCAGGGTGGACATTGATGGGACATCCCCAGAGGGACGAGGAGCTGACACATTCCAGTGGGATTGGGAGGCTGGCCTGGATCGCCAATCCAGCGGGATTTTGAGGCTGGTCTGGGACCAACGTGGCGGATGGGACTGGGGATCCAGGAGGATGAAATTCCAAGGTGACCTGCCCTTCCCTTGGCTCCAGGCGTCCCGAGACCTCCTTCCTGTGGTTCACGTCCCCGTACAAGACCCTGAAGTTCATCCTGTGGCGCCGCTACAAGTGGGTGCTGATCCTGGCCCTCCTCCTCTTCATCCTGCTGCTTTTCCTGGGAATCTTCGTCTACGCCTTCCCGGTACGGAGCGGCTGGGAGGGGACAGGGATTGGCCGAGGTCGCAAGGGTGGTGGATTCAGGGGGATGGAAAATTCCCTGCTGAGGAACACAATGGGTTCAAAAGGGACTTTTGTGGGTTTGGGATCCTCATGGGAAAAATATGGAGGGGTTGGAGCGTGTCCAGGGATGGGAATGGAGTTGGGAAGGGGCTGGAGCACCAGGAAAAGCTGAGGGAAAGGGGCTTATCCCGGAGAAAAGCGGGATCAGGGGGACCTTCTGGCTCTCCACAATTCCCTGAAAAGTTTGGAGTCAGGTGGGATTTGGGATCTGCTCCCAGGGAACAGCAGGACAAGAGGGAACAGCCTCAAGTTGTTCCAAGGGAATTTTAAGTTGGATATTAAGGGAAATCCCCCACAGAAAGCAGTGTCCAGCCCTGGAGCAGTGGTGGAGTTCCCATCCATGGAATTATTGCAAAAACATCCGGATGTCACATTTGAGGACACGGATAATGATGAACAAGGGTTGCGGCTCTTTTCCAACCTCAAGAATTCCATGATATCAGGAATGATGGAGATCCCAAAAAAACATGGGAAGGTCATTCCTGGCATGTCCTCAGCAACACAAAGTGCTGGCACTGGGATGGATCCCGAAGTTTTCCGGGATACAGAGGGAAAAATCTGGGATTGCTTTACCTGCCTTGGTTGCAAAATTCCATGGCAATTCCATGGCAACTCCATGGCAATTCCTTTGGCAAAATTCCATGGAGCTGCCGGGTGGATTTGTCCTTGGAATAAATGAGGATGGGGCAGGGCTGGAGGAGCGTCTCCCTGCTGGAGAGCTCTGCATTCCCGAAAAATCCCAGCACAGCTTTGGGAATGCTCCAGGACCCCTATCCAAAGGGGCAGAACAGGTGATGTCCTGGATTTTGTGGGATCATGGAAAACAGAGCTGTAGGGATACAGGGCCAGGGGTTGGGTGGTGAATCCATGAGATTTGTGGGAATCCCAGAAGATGGGAAGGAGCAGCGGGATCCAGGGGAGAGGAGGAGGTTCCAGCAAATCAAGGAAAACTGGGAATGCTTCCCACCAGCCGGACACTGGGATGGTGCTGGACAGAGGGGCCAAATTTATTCCAAGGGTTTGAAGAGGTGGGAATTTCTCTCCAAAATTTTTGGGAAGAGCAACCAAAATCCAGGAATGATTCCAGGTGCTTGTCAAATTCTTTCAATGAGTCCCTTTTTTTTCCCAATGATTCCCTCATTCTTCCAATAATTCCCTCATTTTTCCAGCAATTCCCTCATTCTTCCAATCATTCCCTTATTCTTCCAGTGATTCCCTAATTTTTCCAATAATTCCCTTATTTTTCTAATAATTCCCTTATTCTTCCAATGATTCTCGTATTTTTCTAATGATTCCCTCATTTTTGCAATGATTCCCTTATTTTTACAGTGATTCCCTCATTTTCCCAATGATTCCCTTATTTTTACAGTGATTCCCTCATTTTCCCAATGATTCCCTTATTTTTACAGTGATTCCCTCATTTTCCCAATGATTCCTTTATTTTTACAGTGATTCCCTCATTTTCCCAATGATTCCCATGTTTTTCCAATGATTTCCTTATTTTTACAGTGATTCCCATGTTTTCCCAATGATTCCTTTATTTTTCCAGTGATTCCCTCATTTTCCCAATGATTCCCATGTTTTTCCATCCTTCCAGAACTACGCTGCTATGAAACTGGTGAAACCTTTCAACTGAAGCTGCTCCTGTGCCTGCCTGGGAATTTTGGGAAGGAATTTTGCCTCTGGAAGTGGAGAAGGAACAACCTCATCCAGGCCTCCAGCTGCTGCCAAAGAGTCCATTTCCCTTTGGAATTCCACCTGGGAAGCGTCACCTAACCGAAGCCTCCACCGAAATATTCCTGATTTTCCAGCCTTCTGTGTTTTGTTTGAGTTTTCCTGCTGCTCTGGTTGGTAAATCCCAAATTCCAGTGAAAATCCGAGGAGGGAGCGGGGAAAGGACTTTTCCATCCATAAACTGGGAATGTGCAGAGGATCCTCAGGGCAGGATTTGGGATTTGCCTGCCTGTGCAAATCCCACAGATTCCGGGCACTTTTCGCTCTCTGATCCAGCCTCAGTTTCCCTTTTCCCTGTGTTATCCCATTAATGTATTGTAAACCTATGGAAAATGTGCTGGAAAACCGGAATCCCAGGGATGACTCGTCACATTCCCAAAGCTGAAATCACGGGAATGGGAAAGGCTGTAGTGCAAAACCTGGGATTTGGAGTTGGTGCTCCACAAAATCCCAGTTTCTCTTGGATTTTGAGGCCTTTGCATTCCATCATGGAATTCTGGAGCTGGTTTTCCCTTGGAGCTGCTCCACAATCCCACAGGTCTCCCATTCCAAGTGGGAGAGGAATCCCAGGAACGGCTGGGCTTTGATTTCCTCCTCTCTCAATGTCTCCCAGCCATTTTTTTGGGAATTCTTGGTCTTTTTAGTGTCAGTATTTGCAGAATCCCAGAATCCCTGAGGCTGGAAAAAGACCTTTGGGATCATCGAGTCCAAGCTGTGCCCGATCCCCACTCAGTGCCACATCCAGGAATTCCTTGGACACCTCCAGGGATAGGGATTCCAACCCTCCCTGGGCACTTCCAATCCCTGACCAGCCTTCCCATGAGGAGATTCCTGCTGATGTCCAACTGGAGCCTCTCCTGGGACAACCTGAGGCCATTCCCTCTTTTCCTGTTTTTTCCTTGGGATCAGATCCCAGCTCCCACGAGACTCCAAATCTTCCGGGGGTTGTGGAGAGCTGGAAGGTCCCTCTTGATCCCTGTTTTCTCCAGGCTGAGCCTCATTGGTATTCCTTCAAAATCAGCCATTTTCCCTTGTCTTCCCAAAAATTCTTATGGAAAACATCCCAGCCCATACTCGCCGCTGCCAGGCATTAATGGGGCGAAAAACCTGTCCCGAGGTTTTTTCCAAACAAATCCATGATCCACAACCTGCTCAGCCTCCCACAGATCCGATGGGAATGCTGGGACATTCCTGCTTTTGCTGTTGCCGTCTCCTGTGGCTGGAGCAGAATGATCCCATGGGATGTGGCGCTTGGGGATTTGTGACCTTTGCAGGGTTGGACTTGAGCTCAGAGGTCTTTGCCAACCCTGGATGGTTCCACAATTCCATGATTCCCAGGGTTTTCCAGGGCTGGGAGGATGTTAATCCTCAAATTCTCATCCAGCAAGGAATCTCCTCCCATTCTCCCACCAGAAAATTCCCATTAATATCCGGCTGCTCCGGCACCTTTGCTGATTCAGGATCTTCCCATCCTCCCTTCAGCAGGATGAGATTTATCCTTGATTCCATGTTTTCCTTGGAGCTGTGGCTGCTCTGAATGAGTGAGGATCTGGGAAAAGTGATCCCAAGGGATCAGTTTCCCGGGAAAAACCACTGATGGCAGCTCCTGCCCTTCTCTGGCCGGGATTTTAAGCCAGTGCTTAAAAAATAGGGAAAAATATTTTAGTCACTATGTTGGATGGGGATGTAATCCATGGGGGATTAAATCCCGGGATTCTCATTGAGACATCTCCCGGATTGCACAAGGCAGCTCCTTCTCCGCGTTTTCTGCATGGAAAACGCACGGCTTTGGGATTTATAGGGATTTATAGGGATTTGTAACCCCATCCCTGCTGCTGAGCTTTGGCTGATCCATGGCCTCTTCCCAAAAGTTGGAGCGGAGGAATCGGCTCCGGATTTGCACATCCCAGGGCGGGGGTTTCATTTTCCATCGTTAAATGCTTCGTTTTCCTTCGGTTTTTTCCCTAAAAGCCTCCCAACGCCATTCCCACCCCCATTCCTGTTTATAGCCACCATCAAACCACCAGGATTCGCTCCAATTTTCCAGAGGTTTTATTATCCCAAAGGATCTGAGGAGCCGAGGACAAAAGTTGCTTCTGTTTGGCCCTTGCTAGGATTGGGAATTTGGGTTTTGTGGGAATACTGGTCCCTGCTCATTTCCCACCAGGACCCAGCTGTGCCAGAGGGAATCCGGAATTCCCTGAGTGCTCTCCTGGAATCCACAGTGGGAATTCAGGTCCAATATCTCTAGGATTTGTGGGGATTCTGGGATTTCCCATCCTGGTGTAATTCCCTGTGATCCCAACCCAAAAATCTTGGAGCCAAGAGTCCCGAATGGATGCGTGATCCATATTGGAATGCCAAACGTGGGATGCTCACCCCCCATCCCATCGGGAGCACCGCTGTCTATCCCAGAAAGACAAGGATTCAAAATCCATCCATGGGGTACCTTTGGAATGTCCAAGGCCAGCTTGGATAAGGATTGGCGCTACCTGGGGTTGTGGAATTCCTGGAAGGGAATGGGCTTGAAAGTTTGGGATTCACTCCAGAGACACTTCCAGTGGGAAATCCTGTTTTATTCCCAGCGTTCCCCTGGCAAGCCTGGGTCAGCAGCAATGGCAGAGAAGGATCCAGGGCATCCAATTTCATAAAGACAGGGATTTCCAGAAGGAAATCCGTGCTCCCAGTCCAGATTTCATGCCAAGAGGATCCCGTGGGATTCCGGTGGGGAATTTCAAGTTGGAGCATTTGGAAAAAACAACTCCATCCCATTTTTTTTTTTCCCTGAACAGCCACATCCAGCTCTGGGCCTGGTTGTGTCTCCTCCAAATCCAGGTGGGAGCTGTAGAAAGAATTCCCTGTGGCTGCCGGTTATCCAGGGAATTGGCTGGAATTTGTTCCGGGTCACCCGTGCCTGCCTTATCCGCAATAATGCCCAAAGCACTGTGATTCCCAAAGAAATGCTCTGAAACATTCCCGTTCCTGGTGTTTTGATTGTGGGGATGGAATTGCGGCTCCTCTTGGGCGTGGGAATGGGAAAATTGGGATTGNAGAGCAGCTGGGGCTGCCCCTGGATCCCTGGCAGTGCCCAAGGCCGGGTTGGACACTGGGGCTGGGATCAGCCTGGGATGGTGGGAGGTGTCCCTGCCCATGGAATGGGGTGGGATGGGATGATCCTAAAATCCTTTCCCACCCAACCCATTCCATGATTCCAGGATTCCCTGCCTGTGCATGGAAGTTAATTGCCAAATGTTCCGCTGCTCAAGCGCTTCCCTGATCCCAGATTTCCTTGGCCTGATGCCGGCAGTAATTCCAGTCTGGAATTCTGAAGTGTGGCAGCTCCTTTGGGACCATCTGGACGCAACACCCCCATTGCGTTCCCATTCCCTCTGGGGGAGCTGGAAAACTTCCATCCCACACCGGGGCTGAATTCCCTAAATCTGCGGCATCCATCCCAAAAAGCTCTGGGAATGAGCTGGATGGATTTTGCTCCCCAATAAGAACAATTTTCCAGGCAGTGCCCGGTTTTATCCGCTCCCGGAGGAACGTTTTCCCCCCACAAACATGGATTTTGCCAGAGCGGTTGGAAAAGAGGGAGGTGGTGCAGGGAGAGTGGAATGAGAAGTGGGATCCAAGTCAAGGCACTTCCATAAATTTTTTTGGGAATTTGTTAGTTTAACCCCTGTGGGCGGGGCCTGACGTGGGTTCTGCTCATTCCCGGGAACACAGATCCAATGGGAGCACTGATCCAAGGGGATGCTCCCTGAAAAACACCATTGTGGCCTCATGGCTCCCAAATCCGTGAGGTTTTCCGATGGGAAGCTGGAGATTTCCCTGGATTTGAGTGACGTGACTCATTTCAGTCTCACCTTGAGGCCTGACTCCTTCAGGCTTTCCCAGGATGGTGATTCCCGGTGCTGGAATTTCCCCCCGGAAAACGCAGTCGTGGAAAAGGTGGTGATGAATTTAAAGGTGGATTGATAACCTGAAATTCCTGAAATCGGCTTTTTCCATGGATAACCCTGTGTTGTGGGACAGCTGCAGTCGGGATTTATCCCAGAAAAGCCCAAATCCCGGGATTGAGGGACGATTTGTGGGGATCTGCAGGAGACTCCCAAGAAATGAGCCGTGAAACCGCTCCGGGTTTGTCTCCATCTGGAATCCCCTTCCAGAGGAAAATGAGTTGAATTCGTCCCGTCTGCTTTTCCCATTCCCATCCCAGCCTTCCCAAAGAACCAATCCCTGAAGTGGGCCGGGTGTTTTTATCCCTTATTAACAAAAAGAGAGGAAAAGGCTCGGGATGCATCCAGGGTTTTATTCCAGCAGCTGAGGTTGGAGTGGGCCTGGATTTCCCCTCAAGGCTGGAACCTTTTCCATGATCCCTCATCTTCCCGAGCTTTCCCAGAATCATGGAATCATGGAATGGTTCCGGGAAGGGACCTTGAAGCTCCTCCAATTCCATGGGATCCACGATCCTTCATCTTCAAGCCACCTCAGGCCATGGAATTCTGGCCTTTGGGAAAGGTTTGGTGGATATTTGGGATTCTGGGTTGAATCGTGGGAATTGTGGAATGGTTTGGGATGGAATGCACCTTAAAGCCCATCCAGAACCTTCCCCTATCCCAGGTTGCTCCAAGCCTTGTCCTTGGACACTTCCAGGCGTGGGGAATCCAAACCTCCCTGGAAAACAGGATTTTAAAGGCTGGATTTGGATATCTTTCCCAACTTTTAGGATTCCCTGAGTGCTCCTCTTTGGCATTCGGGATGATTCCAGGGAGACTCCCTGGCCCTTGGCTGCTCCATCCCTGTCAGCATTCCTTGTCCCATGGGTCGAACGTCAGGAATTTCGGTGCTTGGCAACCTTTTCCATGAAGGAATCCTTCCCGATATCCAATCCAAACCTCTCCCGGTGCCGTTTCCCTTTGCTTTCCCTTCTTTTTTGGTCTTTTCCTACTTTTCCCTCCATCCTCTCCACCTTTTCCACTTGTGGTTTGTATCCAGGCCTCTCCAGCATCCCAGGAAGGGAAGGGAAGGGAAGGGAATTACAGTCTCACAAATTTGGGAAGTGGCAGCTCTCCCAAATCCAGCCTATTTTTCCCCCTTTTTCCTTCTTCCCAGAACTCTTGGGAATTAAATTCACCCATTCTCCCACCTCTGTTCTGGGATCTCCTGGAGGTTTTCCCTGAAAACAGCCCAATCCCATGTTTATGAAAATCATGGAGCAAGGGAGCTTTAACTTGGACGGAATTCCTGAGGCCGGTGGAGGAGGGAGGAACCTCTTCATCCCTGTTTTTTCCACCCTTTGGAGCAGATCCCAAAGGTTCTGCTTTTGTCCCAAGCCAACGAAGGCAAATAGGATTTGGTGGATTTGGAAAAGTGGGAAAAACAAATCCCAGGATAAACCAGAGGTTTACAATCCCTCTTTGCCAATGAAAACAGCGGGAAGAATCATCCATTGGCAGATCCGTGGCTGGAAAACAAAGCCTGGATTCATTGTCTCCCTCCATGGAAAACAGGGAACAATTGGGATGAGTCACTTCCAAAGGGTGGGAATGGCCTTGGAGCTGCCCAGCGACTCCAAAGAGGGACAAGGAGGTCATTGGAGAGGTTTGGAGTTCTCCGTGCTGGAATGCCGGGAACAGCTCATCCCTCTTTTCACCCCAGGGACTGGGAGAAATCGGAGTCAGGCGCCTCCAAACCATTCCTGTTTGTTTGGGTTTTTTTTAGGAATTATGCAATCCGAGGGAAAACAGAACAATAACGCAAATGCAGGTTGGATTTTATTTCTGTTTTCCAATTGTCTGAATAATCAGGGATTGGGAATTCCATTATTTCCTTTGCAAGGATAAAACCCTGAAAACACTCCTATTCCCATAGGACAACGGAAATTCCCTTCAATTTCAGCACCATTTTTTTAAGGAATACCGGAAATTCCAAATTTTGTGGGCGATGGAGATATCTGGGATCATCTCCCTCATGGTCTGAGCTCCGGAAATCCCAGAGATGCTGAAGACTTTAATTAATTGATCAATTATTAATTCATTTATGATGAATTAATTAATTTTAACCAATTAACTTATTATTAACTCATTTTTAAAGTCTCAACTCGATCCTGAAAAATTAACTTGGAGAGGATCATTCCCTCTTTCTTACCTCTCCCACCTCCATCCCAACCAGGAATTAGCACAAAACAGGGATTTGTCCCAAATATTTAATTTTGGGAAATTCCAGCCTTCCCACAGAACTGGATGGGAGGGATTTGGCCATGGAAAAAAGCAGGGAAGAGAGCTGGGATATCTGGGAAAAGGGAGACTCCCTGTGGGATGAGATTGGAATTCCCAGGCTTGTTTAACCCATCCGGAACCAGAAAACAGCCGGGAATAAACCCCGGCCAAGCAGGAAAACCAAAAATTGGGATAAAATACAGAGGAAAAGGCTGTGGATGCATCCCGGATTCTATTCCAGCTGGAATTCCAGCAGCTCCAGGAGGTCGGGTTGGGCCTTGACCTTCTCTCGAGGTTGGAATTTTTCCATGATCCTTCATCTTCCCAAGCCACAGGATCATGGAATCATGGAATGGTTCAGGGAGAGGACCTTAAAGCTCATCCCATTCCATGGGCAGGGACACCTCCCACTATCCCAGGATGCTCCAAGCCCATTCCAGCCTGGCCTGGGACACTTCCTGGGATGGGGAGCCACAAGTCCATGGAGAACCAAATCCCAAATTCCAATTTGGTTCAGAGCTCCGCTGGTGAGGACAATTTTCCATCCTCTCCTCACCATTGGGAAAATTCCCCTTGGACAACTTCTGGGCTCCATGGAAAAATTCCAAACCTTCGTGTCCAAGTCCTCCCTGTGCCAAGGAGAAGCCGAGGCTGGAGAGGGTCTGGAGCAGGAATTCCACTCCTGGTGTGCCAGTGGGTGGATGAGACATTCCAGGCTGGCTGATTCCAAGGGTCCTGCTTCCCATTAAAGTGCCGGTGAGCAGCTGGAGCTCTGGAATCCATTAAATGCCACTTTTTGGGAATGGCTTTGGGATTCCAGCTGTTTATTTTTATATCCCTGGAGCTGAGCAATGGATGCTGAAAAAAGGAATAAAAACGGATGATGGGATGCGGGATGGAAAAAGCCATTGGAATATCAAACATGGATTCCCTGCTCCGGCATCCCAGGCGTGGAAAAACCCTTTTAGAAATATCGGCATCTTCAGCACCCGGAGGTAACGGAGAATCCAGAATTCCGGGATTGGAATAGGCAGAATTTGTACAGGGAGGTGGGGTTCTTAATTTCCCTGGAATGGATTGCCTGGGAAGAGGGAGGGGGATCCTTCTTCCAAAGGTGCCGCTGGGGAGACATCGAAACTGGGAGAAACGGGATGGAATGAGCAAAAATGGCTCCAAGTACATCACTGAGGCAGGAATTCCTGGCTGGGAGGTGAGTGAGGGGCTGGGATGGGATTCCCAGAGAAGCTGTGGAAGTCTCATCCCTGGCACTGTCCCACGCCAGGTTGGACACTGGGATTGGATCCGCCCGGGATAGTGGGAGAGATCCCTGGGTGGGAATGGGATGGGATTTAAAGTCCCCTTCCCACCCAAACCATCCCAGGATTCTGGAGCCCCTCTGCTCTGGAGCTGGGCTGGGAGAGCTGGGAATGCTCCCCTGGAGAAGGGAAAAATTCCAGGGAATCCTCAGAGTCCCTGAGTCTCTCTCCAGGAGAGCTGGAGAGGGACTGGGGACAAGGGACAGAGGGACAGGAGCCAGGGAATGGCTCCCACTGGGAAAGGGGAGATTGGGCTGGGATCTGGGCAAGGAATTCCTGGCTGGGAGGGTGGGCAGGGGCTGGGCTGGAATTCCCAGATTTGCTGGGGCTGCCCCTGGATCCCTGGCAGTGCCCAAGGCCAGGCTGGGATGGGATTTGGAGATGCCTTATGCACCACGCAGCTCCCAACACATTCCCAAACCAATCCCTTGGATCAGGTGGTTCTCTGGTGAACCAAATCCAGCATTTCCATGCTCCAAGGATCCCACCAGCAGCTGGGAATTGGGACAGCCCCGCTTTTCCGCACCCCACAGAGCCGGAGCAAACGCCGGCAGCCGCTTTTCCAATAACAATTTATGGGAAATCCATGGATTAACATCAAAGGATCTCTCCCGGCCAGGTGGGAAGGCCGAGCTCGTAACCTTTTATTGCTCCTGCTCCAGGGAATTGTTCTCCCACTGTCGGGCCTTGGACATTGGGAATGTGTTAAATCCAGGCCCCTCTGGAGCACCTTCCTCTCCCTACCCCACCATCCCATTTACACAGGACACAGGGAATGGCTTCCAGTGGGAAAGGGGAGATTGGGCTGGGATCTGGGCAAGGAATTCCTGGCTGGGAGGGTGGGCAGGGGCTGGGCTGGAATTCCCAGATTTGCTGGGGCTGCCCCTGGATCCCTGGCAGTGCCCAAGGCCAGGCTGGATCCACCTGGGACAGTGGGAGCTGTCCCTGCCCATGGATAGGGTGGGATCTCTGGGATTTAAGGTCCCTTCCCATCAAAACCATTCCAGAATTCCAAGTCAGAGCTCTCCCAGTGTCAGAATTCCACACCTGGAAGGGGCTTCAGGTGCTCCCAGAGGGAACAGGGGGATGGGATCCAAGGTGGCTTCCCAGGGATTTTTTAGCACCGTCCACAGGGAAGTTTGGGAAAACCAAAGAATCCCAAAATCCCAGACTGGCTTGGGTGGGAAGGGACCTTAAATCCCACCCCATTCCATGGGACACCTTCCACTATCCCAGATTGCTCCAAGCCTTTTCCAACCTGGCCTCCTGAACTCCTGGAAGCCTGGATCCATCAGCTGACGGTGACATCACAACCCCGAGCCGTCAGGACATTCCCAACTCCCAAAAATATCACTTCTCCAGAGGCCGGGAAGCAGCAGCAACCCATCCATCCTGTCAGCACTGCTATTCCCAGTTTTTTTCTGGCTCTGGGAACACAGGGAGGGTGGGAAGTGTGAGGGAAGGGGTGGTGGCGGCACATCTGGATGCACTCGGAGATGGGGTGGTGGCAGCTGTTCCCTCATCCCGGTCTGGAATCAATTTCCAAGGGGTTTTTCCTGCCTAAATTGGAGCCCAAAGTCTGCTTGGCTCCTTCTCTCCCGGTTTTCCAGCTGGGATTTTATTCCTTGGCCTCGGGAGGCTTAAAAATAGAAGTGATGGAAAAGGAGACTGAGCCGCCCTTCCAGAGGCGGGGAAGGGAGGGAATTCTGTGCTCCTTGGAGCAGGGAAGGGGAGAAATTCCGGCAGGAGATAACCCTCAGCCAGATTATTCCCAAAGGGATTGAAAATCTGCCTCTCCCATTCCTGATTTTTGCCGGAGGCCACTTAAAGTGAGGCTGAATCTTGGGAGTGAGAGGAAATCCAGGATTTTTCCCTGGAAAAATGGCACTTCAGGGCCTGCTGATGGAGCCCTGCGCTCCAGGGAAAAATCTGGGATGGGATTTATTTACCGACATCAGAAATCTGTCCATGTAAATCCCCTGGAATTCCAGGGGGCTTCCTTGGTGTAAAAACTGGGAAAGGGGCACCCAGAAGCAGATTTTTGGGAAGGCAGGATGTGATCCAGAGGCTGGAAAGGATCTTTGTGTCCGGATTCAGGTGGAATGTGCAGCTTTATGGGAAGAGAGCTGATTTATGGGATTGGAACCAGTGAGGGACAGGAAAATTGGGAATGGCTTCCCACTGCTGGAGGGCAGAGTTGGGTGGGACATTGGGAAGGATTTCTGGGAAGTTTGTCCCAAAAAAGCACCAAACCCCAGGTGGTTTCACAGGTTTTCCATATCCACAGGTCAGATTCCCCCTGGGAATTCATTCCATGGGTCCTTCTCCAGCCCCTGGAGAGGGATTCACCCCGGTAGGGTTGGGAAGAGTCACCGGGAGCTCATCAGATCTGGAGCGTCCGGATTTTGGGAGCAGCAGCAGCTCCCTGGTGACATTCGCACCTGTGGAGAGGTTCTTTCATCCCAGGAGAAAAAAAAAGTGTGATCATGGAATGGGTTGGGATGGGAAGGACTTAAACCCTCAGCCAGTTCCATCCACAATCCCAGGTGGATCCAGCCTGGCATCGGGCACTGCCAGGGATCCAGGGGCAGCCCCAGCAAATCTGGGAATTCCATCCCAGCCCCTGCCCACCCTCCCAGCCAGGAATTCCTTGCCCAGATCCCAGCCCAATCTCCCCTTTCCCAGTGGAAGCCATTCCCTGGCTCCTGTCCCTCTGTCCCTTGTCCCCAGTCCCTCTCCAGCTCTCCTGGAGCCCCTTCAGGGACTCTGAGGATTCCCTGGATTTTTCCCTCTTCTCCAGGGGAGCATTCCCAGCTCTCCCAGCTTTTCCACCCAGCAGAGCTGCTGCATCCCTCTGGATCATCCCACTCCTAAAAAAAAAAACCCGGAGCGGTTCCTGGGCAGCCACTCTAAATCCTGATCTTTGCTCCTAAAATATCCATGAGGAGCCCTGGGAGAAGCTGGGCTCTGGAAAAGACTTTTTGGGAGTGCTGATGGAGCTTGGGATGGATTTGGGATCTTCACATTCCTGCAAGAGAGAAAAAATCCCAACCAAAAAGCCCCCACAAAAATCCCAAATCCCAACCAAAAATTTGGGCAGAAATGCTGGAAATCAAAGGATTTTCCAGCTTTTCCAAAATTCCAGCTTTCCCTCCAGGAGTTAGGGATCCACATCCCATTTTAGGGCCTGAGAAGGGAATTCCCAACAGCACCCAATCCTCATTCCTGCACTTCCAAGTGTGGGAATTCCACCGGAAAATCGAGATTTCATCCCAAAATCACTGGAAAGGACAGACAGGAGTCTTGCAATCCTTAGGAAAACTCGGAATCTGAGGGACTAAATCCGTGTGGAACAAAAAGTTATTTTTAGCCGTGGTCAGGCTCCATCTGTTCCTGCCAGATTTGTGATTTAAAAACCCAGGACCTCTTTCTATCCCTGCTCCTCTCCGGAATTCCAATTTTTTTTTTTTTTTTGGCTGAAACCTCAGCTTTCCCAACAACCTTTTTCTGGTGTTTTGCCCCCAATCCAGCTCCACTTCTTCCCCAGGAAGAGTTTTCCCGTCTCCGCTCCGCTTTATGGGATTTCCATGCCCTGACGCGACCCCCATTAATTCCCAAATAAAAAATCCGGCTGAAGACAAGAACTCCTCTGGTTTTTCCACCTTTTTTTTTTTTTCCCCCCTCCAATCCTTCTGTTTCTGGGCTCATAATTTTTTACGAGCTCGGTGATTCCGAGCGATTTCATTTCCCAGCTCCCTTCATTATTTCCATGTTGGGAATTTTATTGGCGGGGAAGGTAAACAAATAACATTTGTTTTCCCTAAAATCCACATTCCTCCCTCGTTTTCCTGGTTATTCCCAGTCTGGCTTCTGTTTGCCTCATATCCCGTGGCCATGTGGAAGGGATGGAGATGTCGGAATATTTTGGATCCCTGTTTTCTTGGGTAAGGTTTGGGTTTGGAATTGGGGAAGGGGGATGGAGGGAAAGGGGTTTTGGGGAAAAAATGTTTTTGGGAGGATCCATGGTGGATCATTCCCACAGAAGTTGTGGATGTCTCACCCCTGGAAGTGTCCAAGGCCAGTTTGGATGGGGTTTGGAGCCACCTGGGATAGTGGGAGGTGTCCCTGCCCATGGATGGGGTGGAATGGGATGGGATTTAAAGTCCCTTCCCACACAAAACATTCCATGGTTTTATGAAAAGGAAAGAAAGAGAAAAAAGGAAAATTCTCCCCCAGCAGCTGAACTCCCAAAAGGAAGCAGCACATCCAGGGAATCCCAGAATTCCCACACCGAGCTGGAGCTGTGTGCACACTCTGGAGCAGGACCTGTCCCATCCCATCCCATCCCAATCCCATCCCATCCCATCCCTTCCCATCCCATCCCATCCCATCCCATCCCATCCCATCCCATCCCCCTGG
>VZRH01004680.1:74371-95709 GCA_013397555.1 Urocynchramus pylzowi | reverse complement strand
ACGAACAGAAGGGAAAAAAAAAAAAAGGATAAAAAAGGAATTTCCACCCCCCCCATCCCTCTGTTTTTTCCCGGAATTTTCCTCTGGTTTTACACCTTGGAGTTGGAGTTGCCAGATGCCTGCAGGCAGCTCAGATTCCAGGGAATCATTAATTCCAAGGAAAGCTTTTCCTGCTGTTCCAGCTTCCAGTCCTGTGTTGGCACACAGCTGGATGGGGAAATTTGGGAATGCATCCCTACATCCACCCCCAAAATCTGTGGATGTGAGGCTTGGGATGTTCCCGAAATTCAGCCGTCCTGGAGATAAAGGAGAGGAGCAAGGAATTTCCTATGTTCCCAAATTTTAGGGATGAAATGGAATCCAGGACAGACAAGAAAACCTCCTCAGCTTCTCCCTCTGCCCCGGAATGTCCCGGGAATGTGCAGGAATTCCCTTTCCTCGCCTGGAAAACCGAGCAGGAAACTCGTCCTTTTGCCTATGGAAGTTGCACTTCCAAGAGAAAATTCCTGGGGAAATCCTGATTTCCCAGAGCCAACAGCACCTGGAACATCCCCCAGGCTCTCCAAGGCCTCGGTTCCATGTGGAAAGAACTTTGGCTTGTGGAAAAATCCTTGGAAAAGCGGCATTTCCGTTAAAATTCGGGCTGAATTTTAGCAAGGAAGTTTCTCCCACAACTTCCAAAAATCCCTCGGGTTAGATCCCACCCTTGGGATACTCCAGGAGCAACGTCTCCTTTCCCAAATTTTCCCTATCCCTCTCCTCATTTTTGGACTCCCAAACTAGGGAATTTCAACCTCCCAAAATTCCCCCGGTCTCTTCCTGCTGTTTTTCCAAGGATTCAGGACACAGGCGCTTTCCACCACCATTCCAGCTCCCAAAACCTCCCATCTTCCCAGAAACCGGGATAAAAATCCCCAAAAACCCGACGTTTTCCGCATCAGCCACTTGAAAGAGCCGAGATCACCTCCAAGTTTTTTTATGGAAGGAGTTTTCCTCTCATTCCCGATTGTAAATCCCTGATGTTTTCCAGCTGTTGGCTCCTCATCCAGGGGTGGAAGGTGTCGGAGCAGCTGCACCGGGCAGGTGGTGGCCACTGGGAAGCTCCACAGCTGCTGGAATGGGAAGAACTGGAAGCAATTCCCGATCCTAATGGAGACGGTTCCTCATTAAACGGGAAGTTCCGCGGGCCTGGAGCGGATTTGCTTCCAGAGGCAATTCCTGCCCAAATTTTTGGAAGCTGAAAGGGAGACAGGAGGTTTTTGGGAGTCGGGAAGGGATGGGAGGCAGCACCGGAGGGAGGCTTTGGGGTGGATTTTTGATGCGAATCCATGGATGAGGGAACGCTGGGAAGTCTTTTCCAGGCTGATGGAAGATTGTGGAAGACACGAGCGAAGGAATGAGGATGGGATTGGGAATGAGGAAGGCAGAAGGCTGGAGCCACCTGGAGCTTTAGGATTTTAGAGGGTGGGAAATGTTCCCTCAGGTCAGGAGAATCCAGGTGCTAAATTCCCTAAACTCCACCATGGCACGGGATGATCCCATCCCACGCCAACGGCAGATTCCATTTCTCCTGCACTTCCCAATCCTGAGAATCTGGACCCAGCAGAATCCTGGAATGGTTTGGAGAGGATCTTAAATCCCATCGAGGTCCATCCAGGGACACCTCCCACTATCCCAGGTGGATCCAAGCCCCAGTGTCCAGCCTGGCCTTGGGCNTCTGAGGATTCCCTGGATTTTTCCCTTCTCCAGGGGAACATTCCCAGCTCTCCCAGCCTGGCTCCAGAGCAGCTCTGGCGTCTCCTCTGGATTTGCTCCAGCAGCTCCACATCCTCCTAAAGTTTGGATCCAGGAGCTGGGATCCACCTGCCAATCTCTGCTCTCACCTGAGGGGACACAGGGACAGAATTCCCACCTTTCCTTTGGGATCAAGGCACGGAGGGGTGTGGGCTGGGCCATTCCAGCCTCATCCACAAGATCCCAAATCCCTCTCCCAGGGCTGCTTCCCATCCCGTGTCATGGTGGAAAGACCTCACTGAGCTGCTGGTCATGTTTTCCATCGGGATGAGATTCCATGCAGGGAAAAAGAGCTCTTCCAGAAAAATCGGCTTCCGGTCATTTTTGCGATTCCATAAAAAAATGTTGTGACTGCATTAATAACTAATATTGGGATTATCCCTAATTTATGGGATGTATTCCCATAGGTTTTCCATGTCTTATGATCCAAAAATCTTTTAAATATTAGGATTTATCCTCTGTTCTTCCCTGCTCTTCCCAAGGAGCCAGAGGATCCCAGGGGATAGGGAAAACACCTTTTTTTTTGGGAATTGCTGCCTAGGGGATCATTGAGGGAATTATAAATGACAATAATTCCATATTTAAGGGTTTCCAAGGTTTCTTGAAGCCACAGGTTTGGATGGAGAGAGATGGGAAATAATTCCAGGGATAGTTAAATCCATACAGGAAAAAGAATTCCTGGTTTGGGATTTGGTGGGATAATTTCAGGTGGAGAAGAGAGATAGGAGGGAAAAGGAAAATCCAAAAGCGAAATCCCGTGGGAATGACAAGATTTAAAAAACTGACTCTCTGGCAGTGGGAAGCCATTCCCACTTTTTCCAGTCGCTCCAGAGCCTTATCCAGCATCCCTCTCCCGCTCTCCAATATCTGCCCAAAATTAATCCCACCCACCACCACATCCCTTCATTCCAGGAGAGAGGATCTTCCCAAAAAGCCATGGAAGCTGCAAGTTCCACAAGGAAACAATGGGAATTCCCACTTTTGGATTTGGTGTCCCACATCAGCCGCTTGGAATGACCTTGGAATTCCCAACTCAGCTCATTCCCTCCATTCACCCAAGATCCATGAAGGAATCCAGGGGTTTTTTTGGAAAAAACCCAGAGATTCTGTGTGATTCTTGGCCTCCTGGGAAGGATTTGATTCCTTTGGGAAATGTCTGGCATCTGGGCAGCCTAAACCAGTGGGAATTCCGTGGGAAATTTGACTTCCTGGGTTTATTCTTGCTCGACTCATGCCTGGAAAAACATGGAGAAATTGGAGAGAGCTGGGAGAAAAAACAACAGCCGAAGAGCTGTCTTTGGGAAGAAAGATTTCCATGGATCGTGTGCTGGATCCCGGGATTTTGGTTGGATGGGAGATCCCACGATCCCTTGGATCGTGATAATGGTTTAAAACCAGGGAATGTAGAGGGGAACATCATTCCGAGCATGGAATAATGAGTTTGGAATGATGGGGAATGTAGACTATCCATGAAATCCGTTGGGCTTGGAATGGTTTCCAGGGGGCTGGGGTGGGAATGGTTTCCGATGGGGCAGGAATCCACGGAGACATGGAAGGGATGATCCAATTTGGATGTGTTTGATCCCTAATTTTTTATTGATTTTCCGAACCAGGGAATCACTGCAGGGAATCGGTGGGAATTTTATCCCGAGGCTTCCCAAACCACTGGGAATTCTTTATTATTTTTTTGGCTTTTTCCCCTTTTCCAGCTGGAAAAGTTGGGGATAACTGGGACACGAAGTATTCCAGTTTTTGGGAAATCGGGAATTTAACTTGAATTTCATCACCACCCACTGGAAGAGGGGATAAAAGTCCCACAACTCATCCCAATTCCCACCACATTCCAGAGGGAAGCATCTCTTTCCTCATGGTGGGGGAATAATCATGACAGGAATGGGAAAACGCATTCCTGAAAAACCAGGGATGCCAAGGACAGAGATTTTTGGGATGGGAGAATTTGATCCCGTGATAGGTGACCCCCCCTGTGTTTGCATCCCTTGGGTTTGTTTTTTGGGAATGCCTTCATGGAATCTGACAGGTGCATCGGATTTGGAACAGATTTTTCCCATTATCTGCTGGGAGAGCTTCAAGTTATCCCGGAGATCCGTCGGAGCTGGCGGAGGTTTCCCGGGAGTTTCTGGATGGAATTAGCTGCAGACTGGGGTCAGTGCCAGTGGCCTCTCCATGAACTTGGAATCCCGGCCTTGGAGCAACAAGTGGGAAAAACCCATGAGGATCTCTCCCATTTTTCTTCCTGCTTCTTGGGAGATCCATTTTCTTCTCCCTTTTCCTCGTTTTTGTGTTTCCTTCATGGCCAGGGAAGAAATGAAGCTCAGGAATTGGGTGGGAAAGAATCCATGGAAAGAGACTGGGCTGGAATTCCTCTTTGGAGAATTTTTTATCTCACGCGGAGCTGAAGAGGACTCAAAACAAATCCTGCTGAGGGATGTCGGGAATCAGAGGGAATCTCTCCATGGAAAAGGTGAATAGATATTGGAATGGGCTGCCCAGGGAGGTGTGGGTCTCCATCCCTGGAAGTGTCCAAGGAATTCCTGGATGTGGCACTCACTGCCAAGGTGGGGATCGGGCACAGCACGAACTGAACGATCCTGGAGGGATTTTCCAACTGAAATCTTTCTGGGATATTTTTCCCGATGAGGAGGGGCTGGGCTGGAATTCCCAGATTTGCTGTGACTGCCCCTGGATCCCTGACAGTGTCCAAGGCCAGGTTGGACATTGGAGCTTGGATGGGCCTGGGACAGTGGGAGGTATCCCTGGAGCTAAATCCAGATGGGATTTAAAGTCCCATCCAGCCCAAATCACTCCAGGATTCTGGAGCCCCTCTGCTCTGGGAGAGCTGGGAATGTTCCCCTGGAGAAGAGGGAAAAATCCAGGGAATCCTCAGAGGGCCTGGAGGGGCTCCAGGAGAGCTGGAGAGGGACTGGCGACAAGGGACAGAGGGACAGGAGCCAGGGAATGGCTTCCACTGGGAAAGGGGAGATTGGGCTGGGATCTGGGCAAGGAATTCCTGGCTGGGAGGGTGGGCAGGGGCTGGGCTGGAATTCCCAGATTTGCTGGGGCTGCCCCTGGATCCATGGCAGTGTCCAAGGCCAGCTTTGACACTGGGGCTTGGATCCCTTGGGATGGTGGGAGGTGTCCCTGGGTGGAACTGGGTGGGATTTAAGGTCCATTCCAACCCCAACCATTCCATGATTCCATGATCCACAGGTTGAGTTTGTTCAGCACCCAGAGATTTTTCCAAGCTCAAATTGGGAATATTCCACCTGTTCAAGATGGGAAAATCACGGAATTGCTTGGGATTCTGGCACCTGTGGGAAAACCTGGATTTGGACTAGCTCAGGTGCAAGGCAGCCCTGGGTGCTTCCCCATATCCCAAAATTCCAGGTGGGACTTCTTTGGGACCTTTTCTCTGGCTCTCCCTGAGCTCAGCGTGGCTCCAGGGGTGTTTTCCACCTTTTCCTTGGGATGAAACGCCAGAGCCTGAGCCGGAATCCCCCACATTCCATGAGGATCCATCACAGGATCCAGACTTAAGGGACAAGCTGAACACGGGACACCTGGAAAAAAGGTGGGGAATCGTTAATCCCGGTTTATCCACGGAAAAAGCATGTTTTAAATAACCCAGGTCTGTTTTATTTAGAAGGAATTCTCTGGGAATGGCAGGAGCAGCTCAGGAAACCATGGATGAAGAGGCTCCAGGGTGTGGCTTTAATCCTTGAGGTTCCTCCAACCCCACATCCAGGATTGGTTTCCTTCATCATCCCATGACTTCATCATCCCTCCCCTCCTTTGCCAGATTCCAGGGGAAGCCGTGGATGTCTTCCAGCCCTTCGGGATGATGGAAGAACTGGCACATCCATGATGGATCCATAAAATGAGCTCATCCCGGGAATGTCTGCTGTGGTTCAGAGGAGTTCAGTTCCCTTTTCCTGCTCCCTTCCTCCCTCCTCCTTCCCATTTTGTGGCTTCTTTGGAGTTTCCCGGCTCCAGCTGGGATCAAAAGCAGGAAGGGGGTGTTGGAAGGACGGATATTTCAGCAGGACAAGGAAAAATGGGGTTCTTTTGGGAAATCTCAGTCAATCCTTTCCCCACAAAATCAAAACCAGGGATGTCTTGGAGCAAGGGATGCTTCCCCTGAGCTGTTGTTTGGGAAAGATCCAGGAATTGAACGTTTTGTTCATCGATGAGCTGAAGGTTGGATTAATCTGTTCCAGACTGGCTTGAAAAGGCTGGGATTAGATCCAGCCCCCTTCCTTTGGGAGATCTGGGGGGTCCTGATGGATTAGAAAAAAAAAAATCTTAAAGGAAAAGATTTCCAAGGAGGGATTGACCGGAAATCGTTAATGGCGCCTACATTTTCCAGGATTTGCTGGGGCTGTCCCGGGATGCCTGGGAGTGTCCAAGGCCAGGTTGGACTTTGGGATTGGAGCAGCCTGGGATACTGGAAGGTGTCCCTGCCCATGGATGGGGTGGAATGAGGTGATCCCCACCCAAACCATTCCGGGATTCTGGAGCCCCTCTGCTCTGGCTGGGAGAACTGCGAATGTTCCCCTGGACAAGAGGGAAAAATCCAAGGAATCCTCAGAGTCCCTGGAGGGGCTCCAGGAGAGCTGGAGAGGGACTGGGGACAAGGGACAGAGGGACAGGAGCCAGGGAATGGCTCCCACTGGGAAAGGGGAGATTGGGCTGGGATCTGGGCAAGGAATTCCTGGCTGGGAGGGTGGGCAGGGGCTGGGCTGGAATTCCCAGATTTGCTGGGGCTGCCCCTGGATCCCTGGCAGTGCCCAAGGCCAGGCTGGATCCACCTGGGATTGTGGAATTTGTCCCTGGATGGAACTGAATTATCTTGAAGGCCCTTTCCAACCCAAACCATTCCATGATTCCATGGATGTTATTCCGCAGACAATCCAACAGATAGGATAATTTTTTGCTCCCAGGGTGGATCCTCTACTCCTCCACATCCTCCCCGTGATCTTCATCAGGAACAAAACCTCTCCTCACCCCAATCCTTTGGGAGCCACAGCTCTGCCAGGAATGCTGGGTCAGGGATCAACCCTCCATAGGTATTTTTTTTAGGAAGAAAAGTTGGAAAAATTCCCACATTTTACTGTAGAGCGAATCCCAAAGCAGAATTAAAAGTTCCCAACTCAAAAAACATTGAGAATTTATTCCTCCATCTTCTGGCTGGAGTTGAATTTGCCCAGGGGACACCTCCAGGACGATTAATCCCTGGATTTGCTGAGGGCTCCGTGCATCATGGAAAAGGCTCCATGGAGAGATTTATTGGGAGTGAAT
The DNA here is from genome assembly GCA_013397555.1 of Urocynchramus pylzowi. NCBI lineage: Eukaryota > Metazoa > Chordata > Aves > Passeriformes > Fringillidae > Urocynchramus > Urocynchramus pylzowi. Next base: position 88,599 of record VZRH01004680.1, on the reverse strand, counting down.
CCATTTCTTTTCCTGGATGCCAAATTCTCACCTTCCCTGGAGCAGCCACTGAAGTGGCTCCGCTCCTTTTAACAGCCGGGAGTGTTTGGAGAGTGAGAAACAGGGAATTTAGGCCCGGAATTCAGCTCCTGGCAGCCGAGGGATCACCGGGAAGCACCGAACATTTCTAGGAAAAAAAAAAAAAATCCATGCTGTTTTCAGCTCTGTTATGGCTAAAAGGGTTTTGATCCAAACAGAGCCTGATCCCAAAGAAAACAGAATTTATGGATGTTCCCAGACAGAGGTGGCACCTCTGTGTCCCCTGAGGGACATTGGAAGGTCCATCCCTTTTTTCTCCTTGAGGGCGGGTATGGAATGATGGAATCCTGGTTGGGTGGGGAGGGACCTAAAATCCCATCCTGTTCCATGTTCAGGGACACCTCCCACCATCCCAAGGGATCCAAGCCCCAGTGTCCAACCTGGCCTTGGGCACTGCCAGGGATCCAGGGGCAGCCCCAGCAAATCTGGGAATTCCAGCCCAGCCCCTGCCCACCCTCCCAGCCAGGAATTCCTTNCCTGGGAACAGCTCCGGGGCCTCCTCTGTCTCTTTTCTCTCTCTGATCCATGACAGAACATCTCAGGAATTCCAGGATTGTGGAAATCCTTGGAGAGATGCAGCCTGGCTGATGAACCAGATTTGGGATGGGTCTACAGCACTGATGGATCTCTGGAATTGCCACTGGGAACCCAAAATTCCAGCGGTGACCTGAAGAAAAATTTGGTTTCCGATTGCAGAGCAACATTTCCTGAGTGTCCGGAAACTGGAAAATTCCTTGACTTGGAGAGGGGCTGGGGACAAGGCCTGGGGGGACAGGAGCCAGGGAATGGCTTCCAGTGGGAAAGGGGAGATTGGGCTGGGATCTGGGCAAGGAATTCCTGGCTGGGAGGGTGGGCAGGGGCTGGGCTGGAATTCCCAGATTTGCTGGGGCTGCCCCTGAATCCCTGGCAGTGCCCAAGGCCAGGTTGGATCCACCTGGGACAGTGGGAATTGTCTCTGCCCATGGCAGAGGGTGGAAGGTGATTTCCAACCCAAATCACTCCGGAATTCCATGACTTGGAACTCTGTTAGGATCAGGATTGTTCAGACCAGGTACATTCCATGAAGAATCCACGGACAACGACGCTCCGAAAAACATGGAAAAGCATCAAAACCACCCTATCCCAGCGGGAAAACATTCGGGACAGAGGTGCAGGAACAGGTTAACACCTTTTCCTTGGGGAAAAAAAAAAAAACCAAACCCAAAGGAGAGCTCCGGGTGCCGTGTGGAGCCTCTGGAGCTGGGACAATGCCTTTTTCTGTCTCCAGCGTTTCTCCCTCTGGTTATTCCAGCGGCACATGGAATTCTGCCACCCATTGAGTCACCGACGCCACCTCCCTGCTCCCTTCCCAACGTGCCCGGCTCCTTAATTATCCAATAAATCCACAAGCACTTTCCTGTCATCCCGGGGCCGCGCTGGGAATGGCTCAATTCCGTGTCTGAGTGCGCCTGTGGCTCCTGCCAAATTCCAGGGGCAGCCAAAACCACAGGAAGGCTGCAGTGAGAGGGAACAGGCCCGGAGCACGAGCAAATCCATGGATTTTATTGGAGGTGATGTTCGCTGCTGTCTGCACAGTGGCTTTTCCGCCCTGGACAAAGAGGGAATTTTGGGTGCAAAGCCCGGGAATTTCGACCCTGGTTTTCCATAGGTGTTTAGGGTTGGGATTTGTCCCTTGAAGAGGGAAGGCTCTGCTGGTGCCTCTCGTCCTCCCTGGTTTGCTGCTGGATGATAAAAGGTCGGGAGAATTCCTGGATTCAGGAATTCTGCTCTGCCAGGAACACATTTGGGGCCTGGAGAATGTTGGAGGCTCCTGTTGGGTGACAGCTTTGATTGACAGCTCTTCATCCCACTGATCCCAAAGTCTGCCTCATCCCTGGAAGTGTCCAAGGCCAGGCTGGACACTGGGGCTTGGATCCACCTGGAATACTGGAAGGTGCCCTTGAACATAGAGGGGCTGGGAATGGGATGGGATTTAAGGTCACTTACAACCCAAAAAATCTGGGATTCGGGAGCCCCTCTGCTCTGGGAGAGCTGGGAATGTTCCCCTGGAGAAGGGAAAAATCCAGGGAATCCTCAGAGTCCCTGAAGGGGCTCCAGGAGAGCTGGAGAGGGACTGGGGACAAGGGACAGAGGGACAGGAGCCAGGGAATGGCTCCCACTGGGAAAGGGGAGATTGGGCTGGGATCTGGGCAAGGAATTCCTGGCTGGGAGGGTGGGCAGGGGCTGGGCTGGAATTCCCAGATTTGCTGGGGCTGCCCCTGGATCCCTGGCAGTGCCCAAGGCCAGGCTGGACACTGGGGCTTGGATCCATCTGGGACAGTGGGAGGTGTCCCTGCCTATGGAATGGGGTGGGAATGGGATGAACTTAAAGGTCCCTTTCCCATCCAAACCATTCCATGATTCCAGGATCCATCCTGTTTTCTGACCATCACCAAGGAGCCCCATGGATGCAGCATCTCCAAGAGAAACTTCCAGGGTGTTGCGTGGACTTTTCTTATCCTCCATGATGGAATGGAGGCTAAAAAACCCTGGAAGTGCTGGATGAAGGCAGGATCAAGATCCAAACCCCTCCTTCCAAACCTTTTTGTGCCCCAGGATCCTGGACACGCCTCCAAACGGAGAACGAGGCCTTCCCATTCCTTGTCCTTTTCCAACTCTTTTTCATCCCGAAGCATTTATAGCAGGAACATTTCTTTTTATAGCCTCTTCCATCGCCGGATGTGGGAGATGTTGACACATCCAATTATCCCGTGGTTTGGGTGGCCCGGGGACGCGGAGACGGGAGTGGGAACGTTGGAGCAGGGAATGAAACCACTTCCATCAAAGCCTTCCCGGGATCCTGCCGGCGGCACGTCCCGGCTGCTCCCTGGGGAATGGGAAGGGCGGGAGCTGGGAGTGTTCCGAGGTGGCCCCGTGCTTCATCCCACGTCTCCTCCTGACCTTCCCGGGGGTGCTCCCAGAGTTTTGGTTCTTTCTCTGCTCTTCCTCGGTTGTTTTCCGTGCCTCTGCTCTTCCCTGTTCTGGCTGGAAACTCTGGAATTCGTGCCAAGGAAGTCTGTTTTCGTGGCATCCTGGTGCAGCCCTGTGAGATTCCCGCTTTTATCCAAGAGTTTGTCTTGCTTTCAGGCTGGAATTGGGAATAACTCAAGGAATGGAAGATTTTCCCTCTCTCCTCCTGCCCTGGGGATTCCTTGCAGATCCCACCTCTCTGTTTGGAGCATTCCCAGTGATTCCCTCTTCCTGGTGCTTCCCAGCTGCTGGATATGTCCTTGGCTGGGGTTTGTGGTGTCGGTGGTGGGCATGGAATTGTGGAATGTTTTGGGTTGGAAAAACTTCAAGGATCATCTCATTCCACCCCTGCCATGGGCAGGGACACCTATCCCACTATCCCAGGTGGATCCAATCCCAGTGTCCAGCCTGGCCTTGGACACTGCCAGGGATCCAGGGGCAGCCACAGCAAATCTGGGCCGAGATCCATTTGGATCCACGGTGGACACAACGCTTCCCACCTGGAATGAAGGAGGGCGACTTAATGTGTCCAAGGCCAGGCTGGACATTGGAGCTTGGATCCACCTGGGATAGTGGGAGGTATCCCTGAACGTGGATGGGGTGGGAATGGGGTGGGATTTAAGGTCCTTTCTCACCAAAACTGTTCCAGGGATTCTGGAGCCCCTCCATTCTGGAGCCAGGCCGGGAGGGCTGGGAATGTTCCCCTGGAGAAGGGAAAAGCCAGGGAATCCTCAGAGTCCCTGAGTCTCTCTCCAGGAGAGCTGGAGAGGGACTGGGGACAAGGGACAGAGGGACAGGAGCCAGGGAATGGCTTCCAGTGGGAAAGGGGAGATTGGTCTGGGATCTGGGCAAGGAATTCCTGGCTGGGAGGGTGGGCAGGGGCTGGGCTGGAATTCCCAGATTTGCTGGGGCTGCCCCTGGATCCCTGGCAGTGCCCAAGGCCAGGCTGGATCCACCTGGGATGGTGGGAGGTGTCCCAGGTGGAACTGGGTGGGATTTAAGGTCTCTTTCCCACTCAAACCATTCCATGATTCCATGATCCTCCAGTGGTTTTGGCAGTAGGGAAAGAAAACAAATTATCTTACAAAAAAAGGGAATCAGGATAATCAATCCAGACAAAATCCCATTTCATGGTATCCAGACCACCCCGGTCCTCCTGATGCTGTTCCAGGAGAAAAGTCTCCTCCTTGGGATTCTCTAATCCATGGAAGCTGGGCAGGGATTGGCATTGCGGTTTCTCCGGAGGTGCGGGATTTGGGAATAGCTCTAAAGCCAGCTCCAGAGGGAGGGATGAGAGAAGCCACATCCAGGAAAAACCTGGAAAGGAGAGGGCCAAGATGACCCCAGATTGGAATGCAAATCCCAGAATTCCCTCTCCAGTCCCTCTCCCTCCTCCTGCTCCCAGCTTGACCTGGAACAGAAATTTCTCCTCCCCAAAAAAATCATGGATTTGCTGACAGGCCCAGCCTGGAGCATGGATTGAACCCCATCCCGGAGGATTTGTGGTGGCTCTGGGCAGAATTCCAAGCAAACACAAACACATTCCCCAGTGCCGACGTTGTGGATCCATCCCTGAGGAACGGGAACAAGGAGGGATTTCTCTTCCCAAACCCGGAGAAACGTCGGGAAACAGCAGAGAGGGAATTGTGGCTTCCCTTCAAGTTGTTGGGAACATGGAGCTCCCGGTGAAAATGGATTTGCGGCGATATTTGGGATTTATGACAAATTTACCTTGGAATGAATTTATCCCGAGGCGGATCTGGTGGTGGCCAGACCTTTTCCAAAGGCCCACCTTGGCTTTTGGATTTCCATATCCCTGGAATGAGGAACGGCCCCAAATCCATGGATAGATATCATTTAAAACATAAAAAATCCCACGTTTGCAGACCTGATTATATCCATACGTGGCTGCAGCTTCCCAGCAATTCCAAGCTGGAAAAATCAGGGAAAAAAGGAATTAAGTTCCCATGGATGAGATTTCCCTGGAATTGGTGGTTGTGCCCAAAAGAAATCTGCAGATCTGCAATTCCATGTGGCAGATCCCATCTTGGAAGTGGAACCAAAGCGCTTCCATGTCCATGGATGCTCCGGAGGTCTCCCAGAAAAAGGGAGCTGGGAATAATTAGTGCTTCCAAGAGGGGAACAGAGCAGGGTTGTTCCAAGGAAAAGTGGGAGGGAAAAAGGAGCTGGAAGTGGAGTTTTCCAAGGGGTGGCAGTGCTGGAGCTCCGTGGTGGAACTTCATTCCAAGTGTCCACATGTTTCCCAGGAATAATTCCCTCGGGAAAGGCTGAGCAGCGCAACCACAACATGGAGTGGAGTGGGAAAGGTTTTTCCTTTAATTATCCTGGAATTTGTCAAATGTTGCCTCCCACAGGGATTTCCTGCTCTCTCCAGAGTTTTAAACCCTTGGAATTTGTTGGAAAACCCTTGGAAAAACTTCCTGTTTTTCCATTGGCAAACGCTGAATCCATGAATCCAAAATATTTTGTGGATCTAGCTCCATCTCCATGGAATTCTGCACAAAAGCTGTCCAAACCCCTCTCCCCACCTTGAATTTGCCATCCCAACTTTTCCCTTATTTTTAGGATTGCCCACGGGCTCATTCCCACTTTTTTTTAGGTTTGTAGGAACTCTTTCACTTTTAAGAATTCCTTAAATATTTCGTTTTCTGGGATGGAAAAAATTCCTATCTTTTAAAAATCAAATCTCCAAGGTTGTCCAAATCCAGTGTTATCAAATCCAAATATTCCCACCATGCTATCCACAAGGAATATTCCGTTGTTCCCAACCGGAGTTTTTTTTGAAAATTCCATTTCCCACGAAGATTCAAATTTTCACTTCTGGCTTCTGACTGGGAATTAAAACAGAAGGAAAAATGCTGGCATTTTCCCTGGGAAAGAAATGTGATTTTTCCAATAATTTTTGGGAATATTTTGGGTCGGAATGATTAAAAATGAGTGTTCAGCCATTAAAATAGTGGGAAAGGAATGGATTCCAATATGGATTTCCAGGGATTTTATTTTCCCCCCTCTGGATCTTTTTAGGGATCTATTTCACCTTCCCAACATTCCTTCTTTGTTCCAAGGGCTGGAATTTTTGATGGAGATGCTCTGATGGATCTGATCCCAATTATTCTTCAATCAACTGGGAAAAAGCTGCTCTGATCCCAAAAATTGAAAAGGATTGGGGTGGAAGACCAGCCCGGAATTTGTTTTCTTGGCAAAACGCAGCGGCAAATTCCATGACTGCATTATTTTTTAGGATCGTGGAATAGCCTGGGTTGGAATGGATCCGCAAGGATCATTGATCCGGCTCCCAAAAATTCCAGGCCAAATTTGGATTAGTTTGCAGGTAAAAAAAGAAGAAAAAAAAAAGGAAAATAGAGATTAAACCACTGGGAATATCCAAAAAAATGCATGGCTGGGAGCTCTGGAATTGCATTTCCAACCTTCTGGAATTGCATTTCCAGCCCTTGGAATGATCCATCCCAGAGGATGCCAGGGGGTCTGTTAATATCCCTTTAATTCCAAAAAAAAAAAAAAAAGGATTCCCAAAAAAATCCGGTGTTTATTTGACAACAGCAACATTGGGAAATGTCAGCGGTCAGAGCCGGAAAATCCACAGATTGAAACAAACAATGGATTTAATTTGGGATTTCAACACCCGTCTGGAATTCGATGGGGTCAGATCCGACCGTTTTTTTCCGGGAATTAAACGTTTGGGGTTTTTTGGGATTAGTTGGACTGGAGCTGAATCCTGGCTGCATCCAGCTCCAGGAGGGACGGAATTCTCTCCATCTTTGGAACTCTTAGGGATTTAACATCCTCTTGTCCTATGGGAATGGCTTCCGGAATGGCTGCTCATCCAATGGGAAATGGGGATTACAGATTCCTTGTTTTCCTCAGGAATATCCAGTCTAGGTGCAGCAGGACACAGATTACTGGAATTCCATCTCATGTTCCTGTGGGAAATGTTCCCATCTGCCTATGGATATTAAGGAAGATTATGGAAAAAGGTTTGGCTTGGTTTTTTTTAATTTTTTTTTTGAATGGCAGCAATTTTCCAAAGAAAATGTGTCGTGTTTCCCATNATAAAATTAAATAAATAAAAGTATGAAATGAAATAAAATAAAACACAGTTAAATATGAAATAAAACCAAACCAAAATAAAAGAAAATAACCCCAAAATTAAAATAAAAGTAATTAAATTTTAAATATAAAAAATGGAAAAAAACCCTTAAAATAAACTAAACCAAAATAAAAAAACACAGTTTATAAATCAATTTCCATCAACTTCCAGACGATGGAAAAATGGTTTAATCCATGTTTTTCCAAACAATTCTGCACATTTAATGGATCCTTGTCCTTTTTTTGGCAGGAAAACAAAGTGGAGATGTTCATGAGGAGCTCTAAGGCCATTTAAACATTCCCTAAAATTGGGAAATTAGGGAAATTCTGTCAGCAAGCAGGAAAATTGGGATATGGGAAGGGAAGATGAGGCACAATCCCAAGATCCCAAAGGATTTTGGGGCGGGGATAAAACGGGACAAGGAATTCTCAAACCTCTGCCAACGGAGAGGAGCGGGAGGCAAAGGACAAATCCCGGGAGCTGCCAGTTCCTCCTGGATTTTCCATGCCGGAGGAATCCAAACAAAATCCCAGTCCTGAGCTAATGGGGGTCTTTCCCATAATTCCAGAAGGAAAGGAGAAGGAAAAACCTCGGTTTTCCTCTGGAGGTCAGAGCTGGGCTGGAGGGAGCCAAAATGAATGGATTGGGAAAACAGAGGGATCGTTGTTCCCGTGATCCCGCTGTTTTCCAGTCGGTGGATTGGAGGGGGAGGTGCTGTTAATGACATCACCCGTTAAAGGGATTTGGGATGTCACCTCCTGGGCCACCTCCCCATCCCAGGTCATGGAAAAATGTCCCGAGTTGGAGAAGAATCAGGCAAAATTCCTGTTTTGTTTGAAAAGGGGGAAAAACACAGAGCTGGAGTTGCTGGAGAGTTCCATGTCCCAGAATCTCCAGGAATTTCCTCAAGAAATACAATCTCAGTTTGGATTTTGGAGGTAAAATTCCTGTCTGGAATTAAATGAATTTATCCCCATTTTTGGTCCAACCAGGACCAAAATTCCTTCTCCATCTGTGGGTCCCCAAGTCCGTAAAGGCGACATGAAGTGAATTCTTTCCAGAGATTTTGTTGGAATCTGGGGTGAAGAAAAGTCCCTTCAGGAGCGGAATTGACTCAGAAGACTCTTCCAGGAAAAAGGCGATCCCAGTGGGATTGATAAATGTCCGGAATGTCCATCAGGAATGTGACGTCAGTGACAAAATCCTGATAAGTGAGAATTTTGGAGAGGCGGCTTAAAAGAGTGGGAAAGGGGCCAAAAACCACAGAGCACCAGGGTCGGCTCGGGAATGGCTTTGGAATGGGATGTTCTGGGCAGAATCCAAGGGAAATGCGGACGAATCCCATAAAACGGAGAGATTAGAAAAGGGGATTTCACATCGAAGGCCTGGATGGGGCAGAGATGGAAAACACCGGAATGTCCTGAGATTGCTGTCGGGATCGAGCCTTTCCGAGCAGAAAGGCTGAGAATCCCAGAAAAACGAATGGAAATTTGGGATGGGAAATGCAGATGGAGCAGCCAGGAGAGGCTCAGTGGGCAGAGCGGGAGAGAGAAAAGTCATGGAGCAAGGTCACGGAGATTCCCAGGGAAGCTGTGGCTGTCCCTGCATCCCTGGGAGTGTCCAAGGACAGGTTGGATCCACCTGGGATAGTGGGAGGTGTCCCTGCCCGTGGAATGGGGTTGGAATGGGACAGGATTTAAGGTTCCTTCCCACTAAAACCATTTCGTGATTCCTTGGAATCTACTGGGACAAGCACTGCCCAGTGTGACCCTGTTTGTTCTCCAAAATCCCAATCCTGCTCTCTCAAATCCAATCCCACTCTCCAAAATCCAATCCCATGCTCCAAAATCTAATCCCACTCTCCAAAATCCCATCTTGTTCTCCAAAATCCAATCCCACTTTCCAAAACCCAATCCCGCTCTCCCAAATCCCAATCCCACTCTCCAAAATCCAATTCCACTCCCCAAAATTCCAATCCCCTCTCTAAAATCCAATCCCACTCTCCAAAATCCCAATCCCACTCTCCCAAATTCAATCCCACTCTCCCAAATCCAATCCCACTCTCCAAAATCCAATCCTGTTCTCTCAAACCCAATCCCACTCTCCAAAATCCAATCCCACTCCCTAAAATTCCAATCCCGCTCTCTAAAATCCAATCCCACTGTCCGTAATCCTGATCCCATGCTTCAAAATCCAATCCCACTCTCTAAAATCCCAATCTTGCTCTCCCAAATCCAATCTCCCTCTCCATAGTCCAATCCCACTCTCTAAAATCCAATCCCACTGTCCATAATCCCAATCCCACTCTCCAAAATCCCAATCCTGCTCTCCAAAATCCCAATCCCTCTCTCCATAGTCCAATCCCATTCTCTGGAATTTTTTCCCCCCACTCCTGATCACTTCCCCGTTTCCATTTTTTTTCCCTTCCCATGGATTTTTTCCCCGGATTTATTCCCTCCTGGGTGTTTTCCAGCCATGTTTATCCAGGAGGATCAGCTCCGCCTCTTCCCTGCCCTGCAACACAAATGAATCAGACGCTTTGTTCCCGGGAATGCTCCAGGGAGCAGCAGGACATCATTTTGGGAATGTTTCTCCGTCGGATCGGCAGGTCCAGCAAACACCCACAGGCTGGAAACCCGTCCCGATTTTGGGAGGCTTTTGGGGCTGTTGGTTTTTTATCCCTGCTGGAAACAAATCTGGTTGTTATTAATCCCGGGATTTCAGCAGGGATGGCTCTGTTGCGTCCCAGAAAAATGTGGGAAGAGTTTGGGTCGTGGGGTGGGAGTGAGATCTTGGCTCCGGGGATTTTTAAGTAGCTCAGCTCCTCAAAGCTCCTTGTTCTCCATGGACAAAGTCAATTATGGAATGATGATCCCAGTGGGAATATTTATTCCAGATATTCCCGCCCACCCGAGTTCAACTTCTCCTCATCCTTCCAAATTCCAAGAAAACAAAAGGGAATATTTCTGATAGAATAAAACCTGGAGAGAAATACTGTAAAAATTCATTTGGTTTTTATCCTCTTGGATTTTGTCCTCTTTTCCCATTATTTTCATCTTTCCATGGGCTGTAAAGTATCATGGAATTGGAGATTCATGGAATGGTTTAGTTGGGAAAATTCCATCGGGTTCCATGGGCAGGGACACTTCCCTCTATCCCAGGTTGCTCCAAACCCAGCTTTGATGGAAAACCCAAACCTGGGAGACACCGGAATCCAGGAGTCTCCTTGGGGTTGATCCATCGGGATCTAATCCTGATCCACTGGGATTCTCCTCATGGGAGGATTTAGATTCTTTGTTTGGAGATGGTGCAGAGGAATCTGATTTTTGGGATTTGGGAAAATTGTCTGTGCCTGGAGTTACATGGATGAAGAGGGGAAGGGAAGGGAAGGGAAGGGGCACCTCCCACCTTCCCAGGTGGATCCAAGCCCCAGTGTCCAGCCTGGCCTTGGACACTGCCAGGGATCCAGGGACAGCCCCAGCAAATCTGGGAATTCCAGCCCAGCCCCTGCCCACCCTCCCAGCCAGGAATTCCTTGCCCAGATCCCAGCCCAATCTCCCCTTTCCCAGTGGGACCCATTCCCTGGCTCCTGTCCCTCTGTCCCTTGTCCCCAGTCCCTCTCCACAGTTTCTTGACCCTTTTTCCCAGATGTCCCAGAAAAATGGCCTGGAAAAGATTCCCAGCCTACCAGCAACCACATTCCATAAGGGGGGGTTTCCCACCAGTTCCAGATCCACATCCATGTTCTGATCCAGATCCTGATCCCAATCCAGATCCACGCTCGCTCTTATTAATACAGAGAAGAATCCCAAATTTCTGGGAAAAAGGGGCAATTTAAGGGGATTGGACTTTGGTAAACAGCTGGGAAAAAATCTCTTCCATTGTATTCCTTCCATGGATTTGGAGCCAAAGCAGAACCTGGGTGGTGTTTGTTTAACCTCCTGAATCCGAAGGTTTTCATTCCCTGTGAGTCAGCTTCCAGCTGCTCCAGGAATTCCCGGGAGGGAAGAGGCTTCATCTGTGGGTGGCTTTTTTTGGGACGAGTTTCTTATTTTGTTGTTTTTCTTTTCCATGATTTTGGCCCGTGGATTGTTTGGGATGTCCCAAAATGGAAGGAGTTGAGGTGGAATGAAAATGTGGAGTGGGAAAAGTTTATCCCACCTTTTCCAAACCTGGAATGAGGTTCAGGATGGGTTCACTCCATGTTATCCTCAAGGGGCTCCTTTCCAGCTTGGAATATTCTGGGATTTTGGAATAAAACCCTTTCAGTTCTTCCGGACACAGAAGGGCTTGGACCTGGATCCTGAAGGAATTAGGGATTGTGTTTTCCACCTGGAATTTCCCAGTCCTTGGAAGCTGCTCATAAAGCTCCCATAAAAGGGAGACGGTCAAGACACCAAAACTCGTGAATTCCTTAAATAAAACCTGGAAAAAAGGAGTTAAAGATGAGGAAAATCCCTTTTTTCCTGAGGTGGGAAGACCACCAAGAGTCCCAAAATGGGGAAAATTAATGTTTGGAGATGCTTTAGTGGGAATTTTAAGGAGGAATTGCTACTGAGTGGAAAAATGCGTTGGCCATGGCGCGATTCCCATTTGCCAATTCCGATGAGTCATTCCCGAGTCAGGAATAATCGGACAGCAGGGGCCAGAAGTGGCCATGTCCTGCCAGGGATTTCTTAGGGAATGAAGTTAAATCCTTGATGGGAGCTCTCTTCCTGGAAAGCTGAAACTGAAAAGTTCTCCATGGAAAGGTCAGGAGTGGATTCCAAAGGAATTTCGACAAAATGTTGGATCTGAAATCTTTCGGCTTTAGCAGTGAAAAAAAGCAGGGAAAAAAAAAAAAAAAAAAAAAAAAAAAAAACTTTAAAAAAGGGATTGGTTTCATCCAAAAAATCCAATTTGTCATGGGGAATCCCTGAAGATCCTAAGGAACAGGGGGAGTTTGGGAACACCGGGAATTGCGGCTCCTGAGGGAATGGGAATGAATTATCCTCACTTTTTCGGGAGATTGGATCCATCCATCATTGCCAGCAGCCTGGAGAAGGAGCAGTTTTAGTGGGCAGGGAGTCATGGAATGGCTTGGGATAAAAGGGATGGAAAGATCCCATTCCAACCCCTGCCAGACTCCAGGGGAGCCGGGAGGTTTCTCCCAGAAATCTGGAGGGATGGAGACGAATCCACTCTTGGATCATCTCCATCTCCCAGGATTCCTGGGAAATCCAGCCCCAGAGCCATGGGAGAACAGGATCCCACAACTCCAAGAGGAGTTGGTCCATGTCCATCCGTGCCTCAGTTTCCCTTTCCTTTCTGGAGAAGTCTTACACTGTTTCTTTTGGAATGGGACATGGCCCTGCTTGGAAAAGTGGGATAAACTGGGATTCACTCAGGCATTTTTCCCAAATCTCTTTGGATTGCACAGAAATTAGGGAACCATCAAGGAATCCACAGGACCAGCGACTCCTTCACTGATGTGTGACAAAAAATTCCTTGAAGAGCCATGGCTGGCGGATGTCTTGGAATTCTGCAGCGCTGTTATTCCTGAAAATCATTGGATGATTGGTGGTGATGGAAAACGGATCCATCGGGAACCCCTGGCCAGGAGGTCACGGAGGGGAGGCAGCCAAGGGGCTCCTCTTGGGATCAATGGATTTAAACGGAAAGGACCTAGGGATAGATGGGAATTTGGGAAGGAATTCCTGGCTGGGAGGGTGGGAGNAAAAACCTGGGATAGGGAAAAGTGTCCCTGCCTATGAAGGGGGTGGGAATGGAATGGGATTTAAGGTCAATTCCAACCCAAACCATTCCAGGATTCTGGAGCCCCTCTGCTCTGGGAAAGCTGGGAATATTTTCCCTGGAGAAGGGAAAAATCCAGGGAATCCTCAGAGTTCCTAAAGGGGCTCCAGGAGAGCTGGAATTTGGGACAAGGCCTGCAGGGACAGGAGCCAGGGAATGGCTCCCACTGGGAAAGGGGAGATTGGGCTGGGATCTGGGCAAGGAATTCCTGGCTGGGAGGGTGGGCAGGGGCTGGGCTGGAATTCCCAGATTTGCTGGGGCTGCCCTGGATCCCTGGCAGTGCCAAAGGCCAGGCTGGATCCACCTGGGACAGTGGGAGCTGTCCCTGCCCGTGGAATGGGATGAGCTTTAAAATGTCCCTTCCATCCCAAACAATTGCATGATTATTAAAATGCTGTAAAAGTCACAGGAGAAGCAGGATCCACTGGGATGTTTTGGCTGGATTGGAGCTGCTTTTCCCAGCTGGACACACTTGAGATCATTTCAGAGGGAAGTTCTGGGGAAAGTTCAGGCCCTGCTGGATCATCCCAGGCTGCTGGTGGCTGAACAAAGAATTCCCTTTTCTCGCAGTAAAATTGGGATTTTCCCTTTTATTTTCCAGATTTCCAACACCTGGATCCACATCTCAAGCACCTGAAATTCCAAAATCCTTTAAAAACCAGATAATTTCAAATGCTTGGATCAAATAATTTCCTATCTTTGAGGATTTCTTTTCCAGCATTTATGAAATCCTTTATTTTCCTCACCATTTGTGTCCAAACCACATCCCAGACACTCCAACCCCATCCAGAAAAAAGAATTCCGTGTCTTCCTACAGCCCTTTGATTCCTCGGGAAGCATCTGGCCTGCAGGGATATGGACAGGCTGCAAAATTCCCTTGGAGTGCCGGCGCATTTTATGGATTATCCGGACAATGGGAACCAGGAGGTTTTCGACACCTCGTAAATCCCGAATCCCGCGGGGCCGCCTCGCGCTGACACATTCGGAGCTGGAAAAGGGGGAATTCCAATCACGGGATTGATGGCACGACACAGCCATGGGAATTCACAGCCTGAGTCCTGGGATGATCCCGCGGCGTGGGCAGCAGGAAAGGTGGGAATTCTGTCCCTCTGTCCCACTCAGCTGCACGGATCCTGCTATTCCATGGATCAGGGATGGGCAGAGATCCTGCCATTCCCTGGATCAGGGATGGGCAGAGACCCTGCCATTCCATGGATCA
>VZRH01004680.1:34921-62573 GCA_013397555.1 Urocynchramus pylzowi | reverse complement strand
CCCTTTCCCCCCTTTTTTTCCCTTTGCTCCCCTTTTCCCCCTTTTCCCCCCTTTTCCCCCTCTTTTTCCCCGGATTTTCCTCTCCCAGCCTTTTTCCCTCGGCGTTTTTCCCGCCTGGATAACGCAGGCTCAAAGCTCCTCCAGCGTCGTTTGCTCCAATACATCACAGGTGAGCAGGGAAGCGAGAAAACCGGGAATGGGATATCCCGGGATGGATCCTGAGCCGCCCCTGACCTCCGGCTCCCGGAATTCCATGCTCAACAATCCGTCATTCCCAACGGATGGCCGGGAATGTCCCCACGGGGGTCCCCAAGGGTTACTCAGGGGTGGCTTCACAATGTGCAAGGATTTGGGATCATTCCGGGAACGCCCCGAATCCCGGTCCCGGAGCCGGGTGTGGAGGCAGAAAACGGGAATTTCACCTCTCCCAGCTCCACGGCGTGGTGGGAATGTGGTTTGGGATGAGTTTTTCCCTCCGGGAGATGGGATTAGGCAGGTTCCCAGCATGGTCCCAATTTAATTTAATTCCCTGTCCCGGCGAGGAATTCCTTCAGGAACTCCTGAAGTTCAAGGAGCACTGGCCCAGAAGTTGTTCCCGCGGAAAAGATGGATTTGGGAAAGCCATGGGAGAGGAGGTCATTAGAGGGTGACCTGTCACCTCCGATCCGTCACCAACATTCCCAACCAGGAGAAAACCACGGGAATATTCTCCTTTGCTGGTGGAAGGAGATGATTCCGTTTATCCCGTTTATTCCATGATTATTGTTTATTTATTAGCACCGTTGGAAAATGTTGGAATTCCTGATGGACACCTGGCAATTCCCTCTTTCCCTGCCTCCAAGAACACTCCCATTTTTCCTAGGAAAGGGAATATCCGCCTTTGTCAATCCAGCTCATGCCAGGATTGTGTGGAGGCTGCACCTCCAGGGATTTCTGGAGCGCATTCACACCATTCCCACTTTTCCTCAAGGTCTCCCAAAGGGAAACACAGCCATTTTCCAAGGAAACCCAGCCATTTTCCAAGGAAACCTGGCCATTTTCCAAGAAACCCCGGCCATTTTCCAAGGAAACCCAGCCATTTTCCCAGGAAAATCCCCATCCCTCTGTGCCATCCACATGGATATTCCCTGAGGAAAGTTCTTGTTCCATGGTGTGATCCTTGGCCTTTTTCCCACTTTTCCAACTGTAGAGATTCCTTTTGCAGGAATATTCCTTCTCTCCAAGTGCTTCATCCCAAAACCTTTGGAATTATTTCTCCCATTCCCATTTCTTCCACTCCTTTATTTCCCATTCCAACCATTCCAACCACTATTCCAGCATTCCCAAGGCCACCACTAAACCCTGTCCCTGATCCTGATTTAGGCTGTTCCCAAATTTTCCAGGTATTTCCTGGAGTTAGAACCAAATCTATTTCCAAAGATTTTTCCTGCACTATAAAAAAAAAAAACAACATTTCTCAGCTCTTCCCTAAAGCCCTAAAAATGGGAATGTCTGAGAAACGTGGCCTCCTGGGAATTTTTTCTTCACCTGAGGAAAACTCCAAGGAAGAGATGCTGGGAAAATGTGGGATGAAGCCTGGAAAAGGATAAATGTTGGGAATTATGAAAAAAAAAAAAAAGGATTAAAAAGACAAGGAGCTCAAGGCTTCCCAGATTTTGTGGCAGCCAAAGGCTGGAGGAGAATTCCAGAGGGTTGGAGGTGGCTGTGCTTCCCTAAATTCTGTTAAATCCCATCATGGATCTGCTCCGGACCATGGGATCCGATGGGATCCTCCCGGAAGGTTGGGAAGCGCTGGTTCCATGGAATTTGTGTCAGGCTGGAGTTGGAGGGGATGAATTCATCCGGATGGGGAGTGATGTCAGCTCCGGAGGTTCCATTTCCCTTCTGGAATTTCCAGAAAAAAAAAACCCGTTGGATCCTGCTTTTCGTGTGGGTTTGATGTGGAGAGTGCAGCATCCCAAGGATTTCTGTCATTCCATCCTTTTCCTGGATGCTGGAGCAGTTCCAGGCAGTTTTTGGGACAACATCCCTCCCACCGGGCCTCTCCTAAGGAAAGCAGGAATTTTTGGGAGACTTGGAGAGCTTTCTTCCCACCCTGACTCCTCCTCATCCATAGATGGAGGCAAAGCCTTTGGAAAGGGATTTAGGATCGACCTGGATCCTGGAATTTTGGCTCTGCCTTTTTATGGATCAACTCCCAAAAGTCCCACCTGGACAGGAGGAAGAAATCCTTGGAAAAGATCCTGGAGAAGAGGCTGTGGAGTCTCCTCACTGGGAATATTCCAGATCCATCTGGAGAAATTCTTGGGATGGCCCCATCAGAGCAGGGAGTGGGACAGAGAAGCCTTTCCATAAATCCCATAAATTACACTTAGGAATTTTTTATATCCCTCAGAAGTTGCTGATGGACCCTTGGGATCACCTGGATCACAAGCTGGATGTCCTGGATTTTATAGTCACAAGCTGCAGCAGCAGCAGGAACAAATTTTCATGGAATTTGCTGGAAAAAAGCCGTTTTTCCCAAGCCAGCATCGTTTTCCAAGGTCCTTTCAGTCCACAGGAATTTGTCACTTCCCACATTTCCTGATCCCATGGTGGAGATTAAGAAGTTTTCCTTGTGAGTCAAGTGGAGGGAAAGAATTCCTTTGGATCAAGAAAACAGGGATGAATTTAAATGGAAACACCCGGATGCAGCTGGGACAAATGTCCTTAATAAATTCAACGCTCCCGACATTCCAAAGACATTCCCTGGCAAGGCCAGGCTGCCATGAAAGCTGGAAAAGAGGGATTTTATGGGTGGAATTCCACCACTGCCCTGATCCCCTTTGGAATCTTCCTGGATACCGGAGGGAGATGGAGAACCAGAGAACTTCAGGAATGATCCAGGTGGGATAACACGAATTCCACCAGGGATGTGTCCCTAGGGAGGTTGGATTCCTTCCCAAAGTTCCAGAGGATGGCGAAGAATTCCTGGGAAAGAGAGGGCTGTTCCCAGGACCTGGCTGGGCTCTGGGACAGTGGAAGGACAGCAAATCTGTGGGAATATAAAATCCAAGGAATGTGGGACTGGTAGGGATTTCCTTGTCCCTTTTCCTTCGGATGTGAGTTCAGGGACAGCTCAGGAATTCCTGACAGGTTTCCACCTGGCATATCCATAAAAATCCTGGGAAAATCCTTTGAAGTGCATCTTTATCCCTAAATCCTTCAAGTTTCTTTTTTCCTCTCAAACCTAATCCTGCTTTTCTGGGATTAAAAGCAGGAAATCTTCATCCACCCGGAGCCAACAGGGACAAGAGGTGGTTTCTCCCTTTGGAGATGAATTCCATGGGTTTGCATCCCATTATCCCGGCTTTGAATCCCACTTTCCTGACTTTCCTCATCTCTCCAAACTCTGGAATAAAACAGCTCTGGGATCTGAACCTTAATTCCTGTTGAGGTTCCTCCTAAATCAAATTCCATGGAATCACAATATATGGAGATATCTGTAAAGGATTATTTGAGTTCATGGAATCACGGAATTATGGAATGGTTTGGGTGGGAAGGGACCTTAAATCCCATCCCATTCCTACCCCTTCCATGGGCAGGGACACCTCCCACTGTCCCAGGTAGATCCAGCCTGGCCTTGGGCACTGCCAGGGATCCAGGGGCAGCCCCAGCAAATCTGGGAATTCCAGCCCAGCCCCTGCCCACCCCCCCAGCCAGGAATTCCTTGCCCAGATCCCAGCCCAATCTCCCCTTTCCCAGTGGGAGCCATTCCCTGGCTCCTGTCCCTCTGTCCCTTGTCCCCAGTCCCTCTCCAGCTCTCCTGGAGCCCCTCCAGGGACTCTGAGGATTCCCTGGATTTTCCCTTCTCCAGGGGAACATTCCCAACTCTCCCAGCCTGGCTCCAGAGCAGAGGGTCTCCAGAATCCTGGAATGGTTTGGATGGAAAGGGATCTTAAATCCCATCTCGTTCCCACCCCATCCATGGGCAGGGACACCTCCCACTATCCCAGATGGCTCCAAGCCCCAGTGTCCAGCCTGGCCTTGGACAATTCCCGGGATTTTAGCCCTGCCCAGGCCCCCTTTGACAGGAACAAACCCCAGCCCATCCAACCTGGATTTAATTCCAACCCTTCCCGCTCCTTCCCAGCTAAGTTTTTTATTTATTTATCCCTCAAGGTCCTCCTTGATGCTTTTCCAACCATCCCAAGGAGGGTTAAATCCTGGGATGAAGGAAGGAAAATAAACCTCGGGAATGTTTAACCACTGAGGGCAACCCAGGGATGAGCGTAAACGATTCCTGACCTGGAAAACTTCACCTCCTCCCGAAAAAATTCCATCACTCCTTTCACCATATGAGGGCACAATCTCCCTATTTTTAGGATTCCAAGCGGATTCCACAATGGATATTGTTTGAAGTGCTTTTCCCTGTGGGAGTTCATGGAGTGGGATGTGAGGAAGCAGAGCAGTATCCAGGGAAAAAAGGATCCCTAAAGCTGGGTGGAAATTCCCATTACTGAAGGAAAAGCACATTCCTATAGTTGGATTCCAGGGAATGTTGGGAAGAACAGGAGGAAATAACCATTCCCTCCAAACCTTGCTTCCAGAGCAGGTTAAACTCGGGATTTGAAAGGATTTTCAAGGAAAACTGTTGGCACAGGTGGTTGGTTTGTTCCCTTCGGATCCTTCGGAGCTGCTCCACAGGTTCCTGAGGATGGAATTCTTGGAATATCCTTAAAATTGCCAGGTAAAAGTCATTCCATAGCTCCTTGCTCGGAGGAATTCCAGGGATAAGCAGAAGTGTCCAGGCCCTTTTTCCATCCTTCTGGAATCTCCCATTCATTCCTTTGTCAACCATTCCTTAATCCTCTCCTGGTGGTTTTTTCTTCCCTAAGGATTTCCCAGTTCTCCCTTCCTCCCTGCAGGAATCCTTCATTCCTGGTGTTCTCAACATCTGGCCCAGGGTTCTTTTCCATGCCTTATCTCCTTCGGGAAGAGCAGCGCTTCCCGCCATCCCTTCCCCCCCTCATTCCCATTCATCCCGCTCTCCACGTGGAATTTTAACCCCATTTGGGAAGCAGCTTTGGGCAAAGACATGGCATTAAATAAAACCACCCCACTTCTTCCCAAAAAATCCCCAGGAATGGCGTAGGCGCTGTTTTTCCACCGTGGATTGGGAAGGGGACAGAGAGAAGAAGCAGAAATGGGGGTAATTTATAGGATCGGGAATTTGCTGCTGCTGGAAATGGGAGATATCCGTGGGGATCATCCCTGTCCCTGGCAATTCCCATTCCCAAAATGACCTTTCAATTCCACCCCTCTTCCCTGTTTTTTTGGTTGGTTTTTTTTGTTTTGTTTTTTTTTTTAAATCCAACAAGGAGAAACCAGGGAATAAAAACTTCAGGAACGAATCAGGGAAAAAAAAAAAATCCTTCCTAGATTTTCCACCGTGCCTGTGGAGTGAGGAAAGAATTTTCTTTTCCTTTTATTCTTTGGGAACAGAATTAAATCCGAACCCATTTTTAGGGCTTTTTTTAGGATCGTTGCTCATCCTCCTCTTTCTCCAGGATGGTTTGTGCATCTCCAGGAGCTCCTCCCGCATCCCCCTTGGAAAAGTTGGAATTCCAGCTGCTTTTTGGTGGCACTGGGACAGTTGCACATGGAAAAGGTCAGGAGGGACGGGAGCAGTGAGTCAGGCAGGGAGGGAAAGGAAACCGGAGCTTTTCCAACTGAAATCCCGCCACGGATCCCGCATGATTCCAAAAGGCAAAATCAATCCCAGGCGCTCCGTGTTGTTGTTGACATTCCCAATCCCGGAGGGATTTAAGGCCGCGGGGATGGCTCACGTTCGAGTCAAAGTGACCCAAGTGCCGTGAAAAACGATGGAAGTGGGAATCTTTACGGGATGAGTCAGCAGCCAAGGCTTCCAGAAGCCGTGTGGTGAACCCGAAATATTCCACGGGAACAGGCCGGCTTTTTTAAGGAATGTGTTCATTCCGGAGAGGTTGGATCCAGGGCTAAATTTAAGCTCCAAGCCCTCTCCCGGGTCAGGAATGGCCATTCCTTGCTGGGCTGTGGTGGGAGTTGGGAATTGTTGTCCTGCCTGGAGATCAATATTCCAGCCCTGTCCAGGGAGCTTCTCCGATGGATTTTCCTGCATTCCCAATGCTCAGGTGCTTCCTGATCCTGGCTCCTGCACTTACAGAATCACGGAATGGGGTGGGATGGAACTTAAAGCTCATCCCATTCCATAGGCAGGGACATCTTCCCCTATCCCAGGTGGATCCCAGCCCCCGTGTCCAACCTGGCCTTGGGCACTGCCAGGGATCCAGGGGCAGCCCCAGCAAATCTGGGAATTCCAGCCCAGCCCCTGCCCACCCTCCCAGCCAGGAATTCCTTGCCCAGATCCCAGCCCAATCTCCCCTTTCCCACTGGAAGCCATTCCCTGGCTCCTGTCCCTCTGTCCCTTGTCCCCAGTCCCTCTCCAGCTCTCCTGGAGCCCCTCCAGGGACTCTGAGGAATTCCCTGGAATTTTCCCTCTTGTCCAGGGGAACATTCCCAGCTCTCCAAGCCTGGCTCCAGAGCCAAAGAGCTCCAGAATCCTGGAGTTATTAGGTTTGGAAGGGACCTTAAATCCCAACTCGTTCCCACCCCATCCATGGGTAGGGACACCTCCCACTATCCCAGGTTGCTCCAGTGTCCATCCATGTCCTTCCGAATCCCAGTTTTCTGCTCCATGACCAGGCGTGTCCATGGAAGAAGGATTGCTCCATTCCAGAGGGTTCCTTGGGCCTCGGCTGGGTTTGTTCCCACTGAGCTTCTCCCAAAATCCCAAAAGCTTCAAGCAGCCTCGGATCCCGTTCCGGTGTAGGACTGAGGAACGAGGGATGTTCTTCCCTCTTGGAGAATGTGGATTTTCCCGGAAAGGCCACTCTGCACTGGAGTGTGATTCCCAGGGAAGGGAATGGCATCTATGTTCCCCCATTCCCAGAAAAGCTCTGGGACGTTCCATCCCTGGAAGTGTCCAAGGCCAGGTTGGATACTGGGGCTGGGATCCACCTGGGATAGGGGAAAGTCTCTGGAGTTGGATCCAGGTGGGATTTAAGGACCCATCCCACCCAGCCCATTCCCTGATCCTGATTCCCACTGATCTTCCACGGCCTTTCCAGAATGGAAAGGGTTTTCCTTGGCTTTTTCTCCCATCCTACAGCATTTTGGGTATTCCACGACATCCCGAATGGAATTCCATATCCAACCTCAGGGGTCTGAATCTTATCCTCAACTTCTGAATGGAAGCAGCACTTTGGAGTTAGGGCTGGGAATGCTGGAGTGATCCTTTCCTTTCCCATTTCCCAGGAAAACACAGGTGTCCATGGTGTGATGTCCAGTTCCTGATCCTTGGATTAGGCTTCGGCACAGAAAATTAAGGAAAATCTGTCGTTCTTATTCCTAGTCAAGATCCACGCGCTGGTTTCTCCTGGACACAAGGAAAGGGATAAGGAATTTGCCATTCCCAAATCCCAGTGTCTTCCCAGCCTTGGATCAGCTCCTTATCCTGCTTGGCAGGTTCTGGAATTTGGCTGGAATGAAGCTGCTCCTGATTCCAGGATTATTTCTGCTCCCAGCATGGCAAAGAATTCCATACGCGGCCTTCAGAGCCCACGGAGCACGGGGATCCATGGAAACAGCCAGGATCCATCCGGAGGCGGAGATGTGACCCTCGGGAACAGGATGTGACCAGGAATGGTGGCCAAGGCGTCTCCCAGCTCTTCCCTTTCCACTGGATCTTGGGAAACAATATCTGGCACTTCCATAATTTTATTCCCTGAATTTTTTGCCGCCTTTTTCCTGCTTTAATTCCAAATAGACCCCTTTTCCTCCATCTGGAATTGGGAATGGGAAGTGGAGACAACTTATTCCCACTTTTCTCGGCTTGGCTTTGCCATTAATTAGGGCTAGAGCACTTAATTATTAATACTAATTAATTGATAATGTATAATTATTCACCAAAGAGACAACAACAATCCAGATAAAATTCCAAGCCAGGAAAGCTAGGAGGGAGAGACTTCAGGAAGAGAAGAGTCCAGAGATCTTCAGGAATAGCCAAAAAAATGGGAGAGAAATCAAGGAATAAGGTCCTGGCAGATGTGGGGCTGGGAAAGAGGGAAAATCCAAAGGGAAGGGTTTTAGTAGGAAAAGCATCTGGATAAAATTAGAGTGGAAAAGTGCTTGAGAGAGGAAAAGAGAGGAACAAAAATTTTATGGGATTCACCAACAAATCCCACTCTGTTTTTTAGGAAAAAAACCCTCAAATCTAGGGGTTATTTTTATCCTCCTTCCTCAAATGAAAGGAGCGAAATTCCAAAAAAAACCCGGAGAAAAAGAAGCAGAGAAAGTCTTTCCTTTCTCCTCAACTCCTGTGGAAAAATCCCCCTGATCCCCACTTTATGAAGCCATAAAAAACTTGGAAGTCTCTCCTGGCAGATGCCGGCAGGGCTGGTGCTGGAGGCTCAGATTTTTTGGGATGAGAGGGTTTGGAAAAGCGCTCGGCTTTGGAATTGTTCTTAAAGGTCAGCGGGGTGGAGAAGGGAAAAACGCGGAGCCGGGAGCTTTTCCTGCTGGATGGAGCTAGGGAGCTCCTGGTGACATCTTGGAATGATGTCTCCTGTGGAACAGCGAATTCCAGGATGTGCTTTTTTTGGGAATAGCCAAACCAAGAGATTCCCTTTCATCCGAGGTGCCTAAATCCATAAAATTGCTCCATTCAGTCAGAATTCCAGGCCAAATTCCCTCTGGCTTCTCCTTAAATCCAAGCCTGAGGAGGGAGAGCCCAACCTTATTTTTCCCTCTCCAAGAGCTTTTGATTTTCCCTTGGAAAGAGAAAATTCCTGATTTTTGTGCCTCAAGGCAATTCCAAGATAGAATTCCACCATTTATTCCATGCCTCCAATGGATCCCGTGCTGCTTCTCCCTAAAAATTCCTTTGGAAAAGCGGAGGAATCAAACCAGAGGCAGGAAGTCACACCTGGGAAGAAACAACTCATCCTGGCTGTTTCCATGGATCCCAGTGCTCCGTGGGCTCTGAAGGCCGCGTATGGAATTCTTGGCCATGCTGGGAGCAGAAATAATCCTGGAATCAGGAGCAGCTTCATTCCAGCCGAATTCCAGAACCTGCCAAGCAGGATAAGGAGCTGATCCAAGGCTGGGAAGACACTGGGATTTGGGAATGGCAAATTCCTTATCCCTTTCCTTGTGTCCAGGAGAAACCAGCGCGTGGATCTTGACTAGGAATAAGAACGACGGATTTTCCTTAATTTTCTGTGCCGAAGCCTAATCCAAGGATCAGGAACTGGACATCACACCATGGACACCTGTGTTTTCCTGGGAAATGGGAAAGGAAAGGGGCCCCCTCTGGATTCTCTCCCACACCTCCATATCCTTCCTGTATTCCCCCATCTCCACTCATGACCTCCATAAAAAACCAGGAATTCCGAGGTGGGATTCACAGGTGCCAGTGGCCGGGAATCTCCTCCAAAGCAAACTCCACCAGCAGGGGAACCAGGCTAGAAAACCACACCACAATTCCAAGGGCAGGATCCCAAATGCCAAGGGCTGGAGAGAGGTTAAGGAGCCTAAAAAAAGCCTGGAGGGAGGCCGGGAAGAGCCGGGGGGGAAGGATCTGGGATGGTTTGGGATGAGTCACGTTGGGAATGAGTCAGCAGCGTCCTGCTGCTGTTCTATCCCGGGATTTATAAACAAGTTCCTGCTCCCAAGGACAGGGAGGGAATTTTTCCGCTCTGGAGCTGGGACAGGGATTGAGTGACATCTTGTGCACTGGGGGCTCCGTGTCCTTCCCAAAAGGGAAAAAAAAAAATGGGAAGAGAAATCCCACAAAATAATTTGGATAATAAAACACAGCCCACGATCACCCAGGGGTGGTTTAATCCAGAAAGGAAAAAAAAAAAAAAAAAAAAAAGAAAAAAGGGGATTTTGGGGTTTTGNAAAAAAAAAAAAAAAAAAGAAGAAATGGGAATTTTGGGATTTGTGACTCTGCCGTCCCTTTATCCCAGTTTTTTTTGTTCCATTTGTGATGTCGGAATTCCTTCCGATCCATAAAAAAACATGGACATTCCATGCTTTGACATCACTCTGGCATTCCTACATGCCAGATCCTTGGAATTCCTGCATCTCAGCTTCCTTCTTGCTGAAGGAATTGGGAAAATACCCCTGGAAAAGTCTCGGAGAGGTCACCTGGAATCCTTCCCTTGGGATCATCCCTGTGTCTGAGGCCTCCCGAGGGTTTGGATAACCTATTTTTAGATCTTGGAATTCCATCCCTGAATTCATGGCTCTTTTTCCACCTTTCCACTGGATTCGTTCAGTTTTCCATGTGGAATCCACAAAAACCTCAAAATGCCTGAAAAACTCGGGAATTTTACTCCTTGATTTCATGGGAAGCAATTCTTTTGTTGTTTCTTTGGAATTGCCGGTTGATCCCGTCGTTCCGGAGCGTTTTTCCATTGGCAGCCCCCAAATTCTGCTCTGGAAAGGCCAAAGCTTGGTATTTTGGGATAATTAAGGTTGGAAAAGATCTCCAAAAGGGATAAAATTCCCGAGTTTTTAAGGCATTTTAAGGATTTTGTTGATTCCACGTGGAAAACTGAACGAATCCAGTGGAAAGGTGGAAAAAGAGCCATGAATTCAGGGATGGAATTCCAAGATCTAAAAATAGGTTATCCAAACCCTCGGGAGGCCTCGGACACGGGGATGATCCCGCAGGGAGGATTCCAGGTGACCTCTCCCAGACTTTTCCAGGGATATTTTCCTCCCATTCCTCCAGCAGGAAGGAAGCTGAGGGGCTGAGCTGAGTCACCCCTTGGAGAGGCCGGGATGGATGGAATTTATCCCATGGAGCCGGAATTAAACCTGGGAATAACCCCAAAGACCTCCGTGAGCTTCCAACGCCCCCAAAATCCAACCTCTGGCTCGGAGAGCGAATTCCTCAGGAGCGGCTGTTGCATCCCGGGAGGAAAAGCAGGAAAACAAAGGGATCCATGCGGATAAACAGGGACTGTTGTTCCATGGATTGGAGGATTTTCGTGGAGACGGTGTCGGATTTCCGGCTTTCCGCTCCCAAATAAACGCTCCAGGATCCCGGAGCTGCAGCTGCCTCCGAGCCTGCAAGGTCAAGAATTGGGAATATGTGAAATATGGAATAATTCCCTCCCTTCCCTGCAGGATCCCAACCTCCAGGGAGAGGACGGGGCCTGGGGAGAGAACAAATCCCAGGGAATGGGAATTCCTGGTGGGAAGAATTCCAGTCAGGGAGAGGAGGGAGTTTGTTCCCGGTGAGATTCCAGGAGAACTGTGCTGGGTTGAGTGGGGGATGGGAGGGACTGGGAGGTGTTAAATAGGGCAGGGGATTCCCAATGGGATGGGAATTCCCGCCTGGATGCTGCTCCAGGTGCCTGCGATCTGTGATTTTGAGTTATCCCGAAAGCAGAAGGAGCTGCTGGAAAAATCCAGAGGAGGCTCCAGAGATGCTCCCAGGATTCTGGAGCTGCTCTGCTCTGGAGCCAGCCTGGAGAGCTGGGAATGTTCCCCTGGAGAAGGGGAAAATTCCAGGGAATCCTCAGAGTCCCTGGAGGGGCTCTGGGAGAGCTGGAGAGGGACTGGGGACAAGGGAAAGAGGGACAGGAGCCAGGGAATGGCTCCCACTGGGAAAGGGGAGATTGGGCTGGGATCTGGGCAAGGAATTCCTGGCTGGGAGGGTGGGCAGGGGCTGGGCTGGAATTCCCAGATTTGCTGTGGCTGCCCCTGGATCCCTGGAATGGGGCTGATGCTGTATCCCAAGGATTTTCTGGGCGCTGGGATAACCTGGCAGGATCCGGAGGTCCCTGGAGCAGGGCTGTTGCTCCGACCCTGGAATTCTCCTGCTCTGTGAGAATTTTCCAGGCTTCAATTCCCCATTTCTTATTCCACTGGGATTTGCCTCCCCCATCCTCAATCCTGACTTTCCCCCACTCCCAAATCCTCCTTTCCATCCCGATTCCAACCCTTTCTCCCTGTCCCGCTTTGAGCCGAGCATGTTTTCCTTCAGGAATCCGCAGCCTAATCCAGAACAAACAAAACATTCCCACAAAACCTCCAACTCCATGAACTCCTGCCCCAGCCTTGACCGCGCTCCCTCCTCCCTCTCTTCCCAACCCCCATCCCAATCCCGCTTTTCACCGGCTCGCTGAGGTTTCCAGGAAATTTTTTCTCCCTGACGAAGGATCTTGCAGAAAACTCTGGAATTTTTTTAGGCACCCACTGGAGCTGGGATTGAACGGATACGCCTGGATTTGGGAATGGTGGGGTTGGAGCTGGATTTGCACACAACAGAGGTGGAGAAAATCCCTGGAAAAGCAGGAGATCCTCATTCCTACGGATTTTAGGGGTGGAGCTCTGTGGCAGGGAACAGCTGGGTTGGGACTGGGGGAATGGGAAGAAAATTGGGATGAGGCTGTTGGAACAGGATTCCAGTGGCTCCCAGGTCACTTTTCCAGCATTCCCAAGGAATTGCTGAGCTGTTCCCTGTCTGTTTTTTCGGATAAGGACCCCCACAGCCCTTCCCAAATTCAATCCCAAAAATGTTGGGACTGGGTAGGGAGAGGGGGATGTTCCCTTTCCCATTGGGATTGTCATTCCTGGGTGTCTCAGCTGGGGGATGGGCCAGGATAACTTGGAAAGGGCTCTTCCAGCTGAATCCAGGGAAAAATTGGGTGGTGAGGATGAGGAGAATCCTCTGCATCCCAAAGGCGTGTCCCGGGAATCATGGAATGGTTTGGATGGGAAGGAACCTTTTAATTCATCCCATTCCATCCCTCACCTCCCACCGTCCCAGGTCCATCCAGCCTGGCCTTGGGCACTGCCAGGGATCCAGGGGCAGCCCCAGCAAATCTGGGAATTCCAGCCCAGCCCCTGCCCACCCTCCCAGCCAGGAATTCCTTGCCCAGATCCCAGCCCAATCTCCCCTTTCCCACTGGAAGCCATTCCCTGGCTCCTGTCCCTCTGTCCCTTGTCCCCAGTCCCTCTCCAGCTCTCCCGGAGCCCCTCCAGGGACTCTGAGGATTCCCTGGAATTGTCCCCCTTCTCCAGGGGAACATTCCCAGCTCTCCCAGAGCAGAGGGGCTCCAGAATCCTGGAGCATTTTCCCTCCTTTACAGCTAGCTATGGATGAAGTGATAACGGCCCCTTTTCCCGGGAGGGATAAATTTCCCTGAAATTCCATCCAGATCCACAGTAATTCCCAGATTCTGGAATCTCTTTGAAGGTGGTATTTGGATAACTGATCCTTTTCCTTTCTTCCCTCCCTCTTTCCTGCTTTTCCCATCCCTCACTTTGTCTCTCTGCAGGGAAATGTTTTGCTTCCAGGATTTCCAGGATTTCCAGGATAAATTTTTTTTTTGCCGATTTTTCCTTGGCGCTATTCCCGACTGTTCACACCGGAATTGTTCCACCACAACCACCAGGAAGGTCGGGAGAGGCTCCAGAGTAATTTTTCCGGTTTTTCCATGGGATTTGTGGCACAGGGAATGTGGGATGTGGGAAGAGGGGTGGGATTGGCGCATCCCAGCTGGGATTACAATGGGTGGGATGAAATCATTCCCAAATTCCCTTAAATTCAGCATCTTCCATGACCTTGGAGCCTCCATTCCTTGGGATTGACTGACAACTTTATCCATGATTTCAGCAGGAAAAATGGGATTGTTCATTCCCAAATTTCTTCTTAGGCCTCCTTTTCCCTTTTTAGGAGAAGACTCCAAAGTTATCCGCAGGGAATTCCAATACCTCATAAAACAATTCCCCAAATCCCAGAGTTTTTCTCCCTGGGAATTTGTGGGATAACTGCCTGCCACAGGATTTCTCCAATCCCAAATCCCGGGAACTCAATAAATGATCCACCCCTAATTAAAATCCAGAAATAAATGGTTGAAAGAGGAATTTCCCACCTTCAAATCCATAAATCCATTAAAAAACAAGGAAAAACGCAGACGGGTTTTCGGGGAAAACAAATCCCGTTTGGCTCCACGTTTTTGAGCATCACAAATCCCATTTTCTAAGGAATAAAAATTTCCAGGGAATGTTTGAGTGTCACCCTCATTCCAGGGACAAGGAATTCTGGGAGGGTGGAGAATACTTTTTTCCTGCTCCATTTGCTCCCAGCTGATGCTGCTCCTGTAATTCCCAAATCCCAGATCCCAAATCCTTCCAGGTTATTTTTCCAAGCTGTTTCAGATCCTCTTTCTCCAGAAGTTTTGTTGGTTTTTTTCCCCCAAGATTTTGGGCCTTCCTTTCCCGTTCTTTTTTGCCTGTCCACATCCTTATCCCGCTTTGGAATTCCCTCTCCGGGATTTCTTCCTCCTTTTTATCGGGATCAATAATGAAGGGGTTTAATTGGAATTGGGGAAAATATAGGGAATAAATTCTTCCCTGGGATGGTGAGGGGCTGGGATGGAATTCCCAGAGAAGCTGTGGCTGCTCCTGGATCCCTGGGAGTGTCCAAGGCCGGGTTGGATAAACCTGGGACAGCCGGAGGGAATTGGAACCGGGTCCTTTCCCACCAAACCAGTTTGGAATTCTGGGATTCCATAAGTACAGAGGGACTGAGGGGACAAGGGACCGAAATTTGGGATAAATCCATTCAATTACATTTTCCCACAGGGAATCAGACAGTGGAGTAAATATGGATGGAGAAGAGCTTTGGAGTTTTTTGAAGGAAAACGAAACGATGCTCCCTATAAAAGACAGGATTCGGGAATGTTGTCCTGAGATCTCAGCCTCTCCATCTCCTTCGGATGCTGGAAAGAGAATTCCCAGAAATTTTAGAGATCTCCCAGCACTATGGAAAACCTCCCAAAGGAAAATCCTAACAGCACAATTCCCTTTCCAGCTTCATCAGGATGTGCAAGGAAAATATCCCTGGAGGTGCTCCCGTTGTGGGAATTCCATGAAGGAACAGCCAGGGAGAGCCCATGGAATCCTGGAATGCTTTGGCTTGGAAGGGACCTCAAGGACCATCTCATTCCAAGCCGTCCATGGACAGGGACAATATTCCTGTAGGAAAAAACTTTCCGGGTGTTTTTATCCCATCCTGCTAAATCCAGGGAAAACCCAGTCTTGGGAGCAGCCAGAGAAATCCCTTGGGAGAGGTTCCCTGCTCCAGGAGATTTCTTTGGACAGACCTGATCCAAGTCTGGCTGGAAGTGGCATTTCCGGGAGGGAATGTTTTCCATCCGGCTCCGGAGCGGGATCTTGCCAGGCTCCAGCAGCCTTGGATCATCTGGATGGGAATTCATCCAGAATTCCGGATGGGAATTCATCAGGAGCATCCAAAGCCTGGAGCTTGATGGGGTCCAAGCACCTGCTTGGAATGAGCTGCGTGGACAGAACCTCGGGAAAAAACGGGAAAAAAAGGAAAAGAGAATAAAAAATAAGAGGTGTTCCTTAAATCTTCCAAAATTCCCAATCCCAGGTGATCTCCAAGGAACAAAATGGGATTTTCAGCTCGGTTCAATCCCAATTTTTGGTGTACAAGAGGCCCCACATCCCTCTGACCCCCGTCCCGAATTCCATCCATCCCCCTTCCCTGGGGTTATTCCCAACCTTGGAACCAGGGAATCCAACATCCCTCAGCAGCTGCTGCATGGAATTGGCTCCTTGGGAAAGCTCCAAGCCGTGGGATTTTTGGGAATGACAGAACTTCCGTCACCGCTCTCCGGATGAGGATATGAGGAATGGTGAGTGTTGTTCCTGAGAACGGCCGCACAGAGCTGGAAACCCTTTGGAATGTTGTGGGATTGGGGGATTCTCTTCCCTGTCATCCCAGTGGGAATGGGATGAGGCATTCCCACCTCTTGCTCATCCCTGTTTTTCCTCTGGCCATGCCTGAGGTTTTTGCCAGGATTTGGGATTCAGATTCCATCCTGAAACTCCTCTCCCAGCCACAAACCCAAGATTCCCATTTATCCAGCCAGTATTCCAGCTGGGAATGCTGCTCTCCCTAAGGAGGCTCCAGATTCATCCCTGAATGGAGAAAATCCAGGGAATCACCAGAAGCCCAGAATTCCTGCTGGAACCACGGCAATGTTGGAGCTGCTTCCAGGAATTTCTCACCCATTTAAGGAGGGAATGGAGGGAATGGAGGCAGGAAAAGGGAATGTCTCCTTTATCCTGGTGTTTCCCACATAGATCCCAATCTCCCTTCCAGACCCCATTCCCACTGGGAAGCCTCCCAGCCTTTCCCTGCCAGGGATTCTTCCGATCTTTGCCGTTCCCAAAATCACAACCAGATGGGCCCGGAGCAGCTCTTACTCAGCCTCCGACATCGCCATCCTGAAAATCCGGCTCCCGGCAGGAATTCTCTCCCGCCGGGGACCTCATCCCGCATCCATAAGGAGGTGACTCAGTGCCTGATGATCCATAGGCTGAGCCAAGCACGGATCCAGGCGGGATGAGGCCGAAGGGCATCCAGAATTCTCTTTTCATGGGAATTCATCCATTTTCCTCTGAAATCCATATTCTTGGAAAAGCCGGAGTGTTCCCCCGGGATTTGTCATCCTGAGGGCTGTTCCTTTCGTATTCCCATAAATTCTTCCCAATATTTTAAATTCTCCTTTCGTTTTCTTTACCCTGTTTTTCACAGTCTCTCCAGGGATGCATTTTCCATGAAATAAAGCTTGGGAAAATGTCTTCCTCCTTCTAAAAACCAGGGATGAAACTCCAGCTCCCCAGCCTCGACCTTGGCGCAGGGAACACATCCCAGCTCCAGAGCTTTTAGTCCAGGGCGTTTTCCCAGCAAAGCCCTGACTTATTCCTAGAAATCTGATGATCCAAGTCCATAGACAGAACATAAAACTAGGGAATCATGGAATTATGGGATTGGTTAGGTTGGAAAAGACCCCAAAAATCATGGAGTCCAACACCCTTCCCTTCCCTTCCCTTCCCTTCCCTTCCCTTCCCTTCCCTTCCCTTCCCAGAATTCCACCAAAATATCGGGATTTGAATCCAAACATTTCCAGATCTCCAAACCTTGGAGATTATTTCCCATCTTTTTTCCAAGGGCAGTGGATTTTGAAGGGACAACGGGATTATCCAGCCGTCACTTCCCTCTTTTTTCTCTGATTTAATCCACGGATTCTTCTCTTTGGGAGAGAGGTGTGATCCAAGATCCAGTCGGGATTGCTGGATCCAAACAAAACCCCTCTCCTGCTTTTTGGACCGCCCAAATCCATTCATGCC
The DNA here is from genome assembly GCA_013397555.1 of Urocynchramus pylzowi. Lineage (NCBI taxonomy): Eukaryota > Metazoa > Chordata > Aves > Passeriformes > Fringillidae > Urocynchramus > Urocynchramus pylzowi. The sequence goes on along the minus strand of VZRH01004680.1, from coordinate 45,308 downwards.
GAGTTTTCCAGCACTTTTTTTTTTTTTGGGAAACCTTCCCACAGCTGATTGGGAATTGCCAGTTCCGGTATCCCGACTCCAGCTCGCATATCCATAAATGATTCCCTGTCTTCCTTCCCTTTGTGGTGTGCTCATGGAGACAAAACTTTCCAGGAGTTCTGGGTTTGTTGAGGGTTTATCCCGAGTTTTTTCTGCATCCCTTGGAATTCATCCCAGCTCCTGGAAACCCGGGAGAACCTCAACAACCTCTGGCTGGGTCCAGCTGGAAGTGAGGGAATCAGGGAGGGCTTGGAAGCACCGGGAAGACTGCAAGGCCCTCAAATCCAACAGGATTTGACTCCTGGTCCTGTTTTTCCTGTGGATCATCCTCAGAGGGCAGAATTCCAACAGGACTGGGATCCAAGCCGGAGGGGCGCTCCCAGTCCAACAGGAGAAGGTCAAACACTCTTTCGCCGAGTGTTTGGAGCTGAGGTATCCAGAGAGGAAACGAATCCAAGATGAGCTCAGGTTTTGTTGGAGATCCATGAAAAAAAAGGAAGAGGGAAGAGCGGGAGTGTGGGCAAGGACAGGCCTTTTCACTTGGATTCGATTATCCTGAAAAACAGGGAAAAAAAGGGAATAAAACCTTCCAATCGGAATGTGGGGACTCCACGAGGCCGGGTGGGATTGGGATTGGAGCTCCCTGGAATTGTGGGAGGTGTCCCTGGTCATGGATGGGGTGGAATGGGATGGGATTTAAGGTCCTTTCCAACCCAAAGCATTCCAGGATTCCGGAGCCCTTTGGCTCTGGAGCCAGGCTGGAAATGCTGGGAATGTTCCCCTGGAGAAGGGAAAATTCCAGGGAGAGCTCAGAGCTAGAGAGAAAGAAGGTGCTGAAAAGGATGAATAAACCTGGAATATCCCTCCCAACTCGGGATATTCCGGGATTCCATGATCAGAGAGTTGTCCTTTGAAAAGGATGGATAAATCTGGAATTTCCTTCCCGGCTTCAGATATTCCGTAATTCCATGACCTCCCTATTGGAGCTATCCTTGTAAAGGATGGATAAACCTGGAATATCCCTCCCAACTTGGGATATTCCATGATTTTTTGATCAGAGAGGCGTCCTTGAAAAGGATGGATAAACCTGGAATATCCCTCCCAACTCGGGATATTCCGTGATTCCATGATCAGAGAGCTGTCCCTTAAAAAGAATGGATTAATCTGGAATATCCCTCCAAACTCCAGATATTCCATAATTCCATGACCTCCCCTTTAGAGCTGTCCCTGAAAAGGATGGATAAACCTTGGAATATCCTTCCCGACTGAGGATATTCTGTGATTCCATTATGTCCTTGAAAAGGACGGATAAACCTGGAATCCAGGAGAACCCACTTGGAAAACTCTCCCTAATCCTCCAAAATCCAGAGGCAGAAGGAGCCCTTTATTCCATCCATCCGACTCCTCATTAGCGGGATGAGGTCATTCCTGGAGGATTGGGATGGGATCCCTCCAAAAACGGCCTTTGGAAGCTTTCCCTCTTCCAAGAGAAACGTGGGACCTCTGTCTCCTTTTCCTGGAGGATTCCAGAACTCCAAACGAGCCGGGCGTTGGCTCCGTGCTCCGGCATTACTCAGGAAATCTGGCAGGAGGGAAAACCAGCGAACATTCCAAAAAAAAAAAAAAAAAAGAAGTCAAAATTCCTGGGGTTAAACACAGTCNACGGCCTTTGGAAGCTTTCCCTCTTCCAAGAGAAACGTGGGACCTCTGTCTCCTTTTCCTGGAGGATTCCAGAACTCCAAACGAGCCGGGCGTTGGCTCCGTGCTCCGGCATTACTCAGGAAATCTGGCAGGAGGGAAAACCAGCGAACATTCCAAAAAAAAAAAAAAAAGAAGTCAGAATTCCTGGTGTTACAACGAGTCCATTCAGTCGGAAAATCCCAGGCCGTTATCCCGTGCCAAGAACATCCAAATCAGGTAAATCCACGGCTTTGTTTTCCGGGCACTTTGGATTGAGGCGGAATTTAGTAGGGATGGGCTTGGAGCCGAACTTCCTTCCCTCACCCCGGAACGTCTGGGATCTGGGAAAACACTGGGATTGGGGCAGGTAGGGAGAGGAGGAACAACAAGGATTACCTGGATCGGGAGCTTTTCCAAGGGTTTATCCCTTTGGATTTTCCAAAGGGAAGAAAGCAAATGTTTTGCTGTTTTAGGGATTATGGAAGGAAGGGAGGGAGGCGCAGGATTTTCGGGAATGGGTGGATTTCCCCTGGAGCGGGGGAAGATTTTGATGGACAAAAAGGAAGGAATGGGATACGGCTGATGGTGGAGCCGGAGATGTTTGATCCGAGATTTTTCTGGGATCAGGAGTGGAAACAGCTGTTTCACATCCCAGAATTCTCTGGGATGGGTCAGCAAAGCTCTGGAAAATCCCGGAGGGAAGAGCAGAAGGGGCACGGTCAGAGCAAGACTTTGGCCACGGCCATAAATCCAATTTATCCCAGAATTTCTGGATGTCAAGGGAAGATCACAGGGAATAAGGCAAGGAATGGCAAACGGCAGCCAAGCAGCACACTTTTTTGGGATGGAGGTGCTTGGATTTGTGGGATACAGCAGGTCCAGATGGTCAATATCCACCAGTGGAAGCTGCGCTGGGATTGGGAATTCCCCGGGATAATTTGGGCAGGAAGGAATCTCAGGAGGTGTCTGGTCCAGCTTCTGAAACCGGATTCCTCACGGATTTATCCAGCCTGACCAGGAGGACTTCCAAGGACAGGGACTGTAAGACACCTCTGGGAATTCCTGGCACATCTGGCATCCCAAATAATTCCCATTATGTTGGGGAATCCCACAGAGAATTCACTTTGCCTGTGCTAGAACTTCCTAAACTTTTTCTGGATGGTCTGGAGCAATCTGGGACAGTGGGAATTGTCCCTGCTGATGGCAGGGAGTTGGGACTGGATGATCCTTAAGGGTTGGAATCAACCCCGTAGCATTCCATGATTCCTTGACNTTTCCTGGGAACCTGGGAGAGTCCTCCCATCATCAATCCCAAAAATCCTGAGCAAATTCCCATTTCTGCCAGAGTGGGAGGAGCGTGGGAATCCTTCATCCCGCCAAATTCCGTCGGCATCATTCCCTGCTCCTCACCTCATTTGGCCACTTCCATCTGATGGGATTTTATTCCCAAAACAGCCCCAGAGCTGGAATAAATCATTCCCTCTTGGGAAAATGGGAATGGGGCTCATGCCTTGGGAATGCTCAAATGTGGGATAACGGGATACAACATCGGGATATACATTCCTGGCTGGTGGCATCCAGGATGAGGAAGGGAGGATGAGTGGATGGGTGGGGATTGGGATTTGGATTTGGATTTGGATTTGGACTGGGATTGGGATTGGAATTGGAATTGGGATTGGGATTAGAAGAGCCCAGATTTATGGAGTTTTCCATAGCTGACTTCCCTTTGGAATGGGACGTTTGCTACATCCTGATCCCACAAATCTCTTTTTCCTCATTCCACAGGGATCTGATTCCCACTGGGAGTTTCGGGCTGCCCCACTGAGCTCTTTCAAACTTCCCAAAATCCACCAAAGTTCACCCATTCCCAGTCTCATCCCATATTTGGTCTAATCCAGCATTAAGGACTGACTTCCTTGTGGAGCAGGATTTGGGATTCAGGGATCGCTCCTCCAGGATGGCTGGGATTGTTCCCATTCCTCCAAGACTCGGCTTCAGGCTGAGCCTTTCCTAAGCTGGGGTTTAACAGGACAGAGCAGCTGCCACACCTTAATCTCCAGCTCAAATACTCCTCGGTCTCCAACCTTGGAATTCCTGGGAATTCTTAATCCACCAAATCATCCCTTTGGCTGTGAGGAGTGGGAATCCAGTTTGGGATTTGGGATCATTGCACAAACGGATTTTCCCTGGTTTTCCCATGTTTGTGGTCCCAGGGCGGAGAAGGGAATGGAGAAATTCCGGCAGCTCCTTCCCTCCCTGTGTCCAGACCCAGGGCTGGAAAGGCCGAAGCTCTCTTGGATTCTGCTGGAATTTCTGGATTGCAGATTTTTCGTTTTCTTTGCCTGTTTTTTTGTGGGATCATGTTTAAAAAAATCCCCAAACAATGCAGTCGNGGCTCTGAGCTCTCCCTGGAGCCTTCCCTTCTCCAGGGGAACATTCCCAGCTCTCCCAGCCTGGCTCCAGAGCAGAGGGGCTCCAGCCCTGGAGCAGCTCCGGGGCCTCCTCTGGGCTCTCTCCAGCAGCTCCAGCTCCTCCTGAAATTGGGATCCAGAACAGGAGCAGCTCTGCAGGTGGGCTCTCACCTGAGCGGAGCACAGGGACACAATTCCCACTTTTCCTGCTGCCCATGCTGCTTTGGAGCAATCCCAGTGGGAATTGAAATCCATGGGAAGGCTCAGAAGATCCTGAGTGGGGAGAGGGAGAAGTTTTGGCGGGGGAGCCCTGAGCTCACAAAACCCTTTTGTTGGGAATTATCCTGGAAATATCCCGGCCAACGGCTCCCATCCAATCCTTGGGAAAAGCCACGAGGAGGAGATGCATTAGGATTGAATTATTTTCCTGTCAAAACCTCCCGTTCCCCCAGGTGTGACCATTCCCCCTTCCCAGAAATCCTGACGGATGGGAAGCCTCTCCCCAGCCAGGCCGATGGCTCTTGGAATAAAAATATCCCTGGAAAAGAGACAGCCTGAATGTCAATGAGTGGAAATGACCTTTCCCTGCTGAGGCTCCGGCTATCCACTCAAATTTCCGGATCCAAGAACAAATCCAAAGCCTCGGGAAGGTGAATCCAAAGAAGCGTCCAAAATTTGGAGGTGGCACCGAGTCCTGGCTGCGGCTTCCAGCCTGGATTTGCTCCGTGAGACTTGGAGGCACCAGGATTCTGTGTTTGGGTCAGGAAGGAGCCTCGGAGAGAAGGGGGCTTTGTTTCATCCGTGTTGTTTTTATGGAAAGGGAAGGGAAAAACAGATTAGGGTGGGAAATGAGGAAAGTGGTTATTTCTGGAAGCAGCTCCGTGCCCAGTGTTCCCTCTCCGGGAGGGAAGAGGCGTTTTCCCCGCAGGGCTTGGAAAGGACAAAAAAAAAAAAAGGGGGAGAAGGAGCCATCCCAAGGGATTTTCCAGGATTTTGGGGGTTGGGATTAGATCGTCTTTAAGGCGCCTTTCACCCCAAACCATTCCATGATTCAGGAGGAGATTCCAGAGGGACACATCAGTGGGAAAGGGACGGACTCCATGTCCCAGGGCAATTCCAGAGAACGCCACAGGCTCCTTTCCCAGGATTGTTCCAGGGTTGTTGTCAGCATCTCCAGGATAATTCACCTCCAAGGTGGGACCATTCCCTGACAGTTCTTGATCCCGGTATCCCTGTTTGGGCAAAATTCCTGGAATCATGGAAGGGTTTGGCTTGCAAGGGACCTTAAAGATTATTTAATCCCAGCCTCCCACCATCCCAGGGTGCTCCAAGCCCCAGTGTCCAGCCTGGCCTTGGATGCTTCCAGGGATCCAGGGGCAGCCACAGTCCCGTCCTTTTGCAGGAATTCTCCTGTCCTTTTCCAGTCAGGACTGGGAGGAGATTCCAACTCCAGTCTCATTGCTGTGGACAATTTTCCCAGGCTTTTCCAGAAGCAGAATAAAATCTGAGCATCCTGGGATAATGGAAAATGTCCCTGCCCCTGGGATGATCCTGAAGATCCCATTCTGTGATTCCATGATTTTCTGAACCAGGATCCTGGGAAGTTTCCTAAAAAATCCATCCATCGTCTGTGTCTGTTCCCTTTCCTCCTCCCGACTTCCAAACCTTCCCAAAATGAGACAAAGGAGCCCAGGGATGGAATAAAGCAGCCCAGACCATGGAATAAAGCAGCTGGTGTTTATCTGGAAATCAGGGAAGAATTCCAAGGCCTAAGGAAAGATTTGGCTCTCCGGGATAAACAATTTTCCCCTTTTGTTCTGGAATTGTTTTCACCCCATTGCAGGGCCGGGTGTGAACATCGCACCTCATCCGAGGACAAAGGAGCAAAATGTGGGAAGAAAAGCAGGAATTAAAAAAAAAATAGGGATGCTTTTTGCAGGGAATTTTTCCAGCAGATCAGAGCTGTGCTTGGCACGGAGCTGGGCAGAGCTGGCATTCCCAGGACCTCCAGACTGGTCTCCAGGGAATCTTAAATTGTGCTCACATCTGGGATTAACTCCCTCTGGGAATGCTCTGGCAGCCAGGGATCTTCAGGGTCTGGTGATTCTCAACTTTCCTGACATGGAGGGGCCCAAGGATCAGGGATGGGGCCAGGAGGAGTCCATGGATCAGGGATGGGGCCAGGAGGAGTCCATGGATCCGGAATGGTGCCAGGAGGAGTCCATGGATCCGGGATGGTGCCAGGAGGAGTCCATGGATCCGGGATGGTGCCAGGAAAGCTGGAGAGGGACTGGGGACAAGGGACAGAGGGACAGGAGCCAGGGAATGGCTCCCACTGGGAAAGGGGAGATTGGGCTGGGATCTGGGCAAGGAATTCCTGGCTGGGAGGGTGGGCAGAGGCTGGGCTGGAATTCCCAGATTTGCTGGGGCTGCCCCTGGATCCCTGGCAGTGCCCAAGGCCAGGCTGGACACTGGGGCTTGGATCCACCTGGGACAGTGGGAGGTGTCCCTGCCCATGGAACGGGGTGGGAATGGGATGATCTTTCCCAATTCCCTCCCAATCCAAACCATTCCATGATTCCACGATCCCATTTCCACCGGGTCTGCCCTGCTCCTTCTCACAATTCCACATGGGACCCAGGGAATTGGGACAAATATTCTGCTGCCAAGGGAGCGAAATTCCAGTTATTGCTGGGGCAGCTTTGACATGGACACAATTCCCCCCCTGCATTCCCTCCTCAGGTCCTCATCACCCTCAACCCCACTGCAAAATTCACTTTAATCCCCAAAATTCCACAATTTTCCCAGCAAAAAGGGGCCAGGGATGCAGCTGAGCTGTTCAAAAGGCCCCAAAATTTGTCCCTGTTTTTCTTGTCAGGAACAAAGGACTCTGGATTTTGGATCCCCGAGGAGCTCCGAATGTTTTGTTCCACTCCAAGGTGCTTTGTTTTGCTTTCAGCTCCTTTAATCCTCCCAAGGAATTGTTTAAATTCCAGGAATCATTTTGACACTGAGAATTCCGAAGGGCTTCGGTATTGTACTTTTAATTTTTTTTTTTTTCCCCAAAAAGGACTCAGTGTTGGTTTTTTCCATCACACAGGAAACAATTCCCTGAATTCCTGTATCATTTAATCCTGGGGGNAATTCCCTGAAATCCTTAATTATTTAATTCTGGGGGAAAAAAAAAAAAAAAAAAAAAAAAAAAAAAAAAGGCCCTGATCTGTCCCTGTAAAAATTAACACCAGATGTGGCTGAATCCCAAAGCGTGTTCCCATTGGATTGCCCTTAGGAAAGCACCTTCTTTCCTGGAATTCTTCCATCTCTGAGTGCACGACATCCTCGCTATCCCAGAAACTCAGGAATGGCTTTTAAAGGGAGGAAAAATGGGATACAAAGTCCTGGAGGTAAAGGCATGGAATCATGGAATGGTTTGGGTGGGAAAGTACCTTAAATCCCATTCCATTCCCATCCTGTTCCATGGGTAGGGACACTTCCCACCATCCCAGGTGGATCCAAGCCCCAGTGTCCAGCCTGGCCTTGGGCACTGCCAGGGATCCAGGGGCAGCCCCAGCAAATCTGGGAATTCCAGCCCAGCCCCTGCCCACCCTCCCAGCCAGGAATTCCTTGCCCAGATCCCAGCCCAATCTCCCTTTTCCCAGTGGGAGCCATTCCCTGGCTCCTGTCCCTGCAGGCCTTGTCCCAAATTCCAGCTCTCCTGGAGCCCCTTTATGTTTCCATCTTTTCTCCTTTCTTGAACCCTCCCAAGGATGGAGATTCCACCCCTGCCCTGGGCAGTTCCAATGTTTAGTCACCCTTTCCAGGAAGGAATTTTCCCAATATCCACCCTGACCCTCCCCTGGCCCAGCCTGAGGCCATTCCCTCTTTTCCTGTCCCTGTTCCCTGGGATCAGATCCCAAATCCCCCCCGGCCGTCCCCTCCTGGCAGGAGCTGTGCAGAGCCACGAGGTCCCCCTGAGCCTTCTCTTCTCCAGGCTCAGCCCCTTTCCAGCTCCCTCAGGAATTCTCCAGCCCTTTCCCAACTCCATTCCCTGCCCTGGATATGCTCCAGCCCCTCTGTGTCCTTTCCCTGAAAAAATGTCCTTTTCCTGGCCCAAAATGTTGGACGTGTTCGGATCAGAGAAATTTCACTGAGATTTTTATCAGAGGATCCTTAGGTCTGGCAGATCTCCCAGGAATATTCCCACCAGCCTTTTCTCCCTCTGGAATATTCCTGGATGCTGAATAAAAGGGATGCACCTCATCCATAACGGGCTTTTTCCCTCTGAATTTGTGTTCCAGGACATCCATTGCTCCAAAAAACGGGATACAGGAGGGGAAGCTCCAAACTGCTCCCAAAACTGTCCCTGGAAAAATCCAGACCCACCACCAGGTTCAGATTTAATTTAACAGGGGATGAAACCTTTCCCAGTTCTGGGAAGGGCGGGATTCTTTGGGAGAGATGGAGCTCGTCTGCATTTCCCAGCCTGAGAAACCTCGGGAAACCTTCGGAGCCATTCCGGAGCATCCGGGATGGGGAAAACCGAGGGGCTGGTTTGAACTTCCTGGCACGGAACGAGCGGAGAAGGGAAGAGCCCGGGAGTGGGATTGTCTCCGTGTCCGGAGAAGAAGGAGCTGGAAGCAATTCAGAGCCTCAGCCGAGCTCCAGAGGCCCTAAAATCCCGGCTGGAATCCCAGAGCTGGTATCCCGCTCGTTTTCGGGAGGCTGTAATGGAAAACAGCAGCCAGGGATAAGCGGCCGTGGCCACGTTAGCTCCGGGCTGGGAGAATCCCGAGGTTCTCAGGAGCTACTGCTCTGGCAAATCCCTGCTCCCGGGGCACCGGAGCACGGCCGCTCCCCTGGAAGCGGGAGCAGAGCAGCTGGAATGTCTGCGGAGATGTGGATGCAGGGATGGAGAGGGGCTGAGAAGGAATTGAAGTTCCTTGAGGAACTGAAGGGAATGTAGTCATGGATCGGACAGGGGGTGGGGTGGGAACCCTGGAATGGTGGTGGGATCCTCCAGGAGCTCCGGCAGCTCCATGATCCAGAGCTCCGACCTTTCCCGCCTGGAATCCCTCCCTGCTGTTGTCCTTACGGAGCTGAGGGTGGAGCAGGAGAAAGGATGGATCTGGAGAAAGGTGGAAAATCAGCCCAAAAATTTATTCCATGGGTTTATTCCGTTATTCCATGGGTTTCCATGGGTTTCCACATGTTTCCATGTGATTCCATGTGTCTCCACGTGACTCCATGTGATTCCACGTGATTCCATGTGATTCCATGGGTTTCCACGTGATTCCACATGATTCCATGAGTTTCCATGAGTTTCCACGTGATTCCATGTGTCTCCACATTATTCCATGGGTTTCCATGGGTTTCCACATGTTTCCATGTGATTCCATGTGTCTCCACGTGACTCCATGTGATTCCACGTGATTCCATGTGATTCCATGGGTTTCCACGTGGTTCCACATGATTCCACGAGTTTCCATGAGTTTCCATGTGATGCCATGTGTGTCTCCACATGATTCCCAGTGATTCCACGTGTTTCCATATGATTCCACGTGATTCCAAGTGATTCCATGTGATTCCATATGATTCCACGTGTTTCCACGTGGTTCAGTGTGTTTCCACGTGATTCCACGTGATTCCAGCTCTGCTGAATGGAATGTGGAGAAGTTTGCTCACCGTGCCTCAGTTTCCCCCGGGCAGAAGAGCCTCCTTTGGCAGTCGTTTTGTGCTTTCCAAATTGAAGGAAAAATCTGGATTAAAATCCACGTGGATTTTAAATCCCTCCAGGAATGGGGGTAGGACAGCTGTGCCTGGGCTGGACAGACCTTTCCATGAAGGAATTTTCCCTAATTTCCAGCCTAAACCTTCCCTGGCCCAGCCTGAGGCCGTTCCCTCACATCCTCTCCCTGTTCCCAGAGGTCTCAACCCCCCATCAGTTGGGAATTTCAGAGAGGGAAAAGATCCCTGTGGATCCTCCTTTTCTCCAGTCTGAGCCCCCTTCCCAGCTCCCTCAGGAATTCTCCAGCTCCGTTCCCTGCCCTGGACACGCTCCAGCCCCTCCAGGTCTTTGTTGGGAGAGGCTCAAACTATTCCTGGGATCTGGAATGTGGCCTCGTTGTCACAGGATAGGGATGGATGGGATGGATGGGATGAGATGGGATGGGATGGGATGGGATGGGATGGGATGGGATGGGATGGGATGGGATGGGATGGGATGGGCGGCCCCGGGCAGCGGATGCTCCGCTCTCTCG
>VZRH01004679.1:484782-514311 GCA_013397555.1 Urocynchramus pylzowi | reverse complement strand
CCCTGCTCCCAAGCCCTGCTCCCAAGCCCTGCTCCTAGACCCTGCTCCCAAGCCCTGCTCCCAAGCCCTGCTCCTAGACCCTGCTCCTAGACCCTGCTCCCAAGCCCTGCTCCCAAGCCCTGCTCCCAAGCCCTGCCCTGCCACCGCCCAGGCCGAGCCGGGTCCACTGGGCCCCGGAGCAGCCGGGGCTGGGCTGGCTCGGCCAAGGTCCTGCTGCTGTTGAGCTTCGCCTGCAGCCACCGGGCAGGGGGAGGAGAAGCCATCGGCCCCAGCGTGCTGCTGGTGAATTCTAACCTAACTACTGAGATCCTGCGGCCAAGAAATCCTCTACCATAAACAGCTCCTTCACCGCAGAAACCACCTGAGCATCTGCAAGCCCAAGTGAAAAAAGAGTCAAGTCCCAGGTGGGAGGGATGAAGAGATGCCTTAATCTTAAGGCTAAAGTCCTCTTACAAAGCTATACAGAAGAATGTAATTAATACACCAAACTCTTTTTCCCTATAACTCATGAAAGTATAAAGAGATGAAGAGTTCAAATTGTAGATATGAGCAAAAGCCTCCATGCTAAAGTAAGCAAATGTTGAAGTAGCTGTGATCCCATGAGAAGTTTAAACAAAAAGAGAAAAAAAGAGTAATAAAGACCCTCTGCCCCAAAGAAAGAAAGAAAAAATACTTCTATTCTCAGAAATGAAGATAATCTCAGAGAGAGATGAAGAGAACCTTTGCTCTTAAACAGCTCATCTTTAAAATAGTACCCCATAAATTAACATGGCCCATAAACACAGCTGTAAAAAAAGCTGTGAAAAATGGGAGGGACTTCACGATCACAGATTTTCCAGGCAGCTACTATTCGTGGAAATTAAAAGCCACGAAAGAACCATTTTCCTTATAGAAAAGTCTCCATAAATTAACAAAAAAGACTCCTCTCCCTAAGTAAACTAAAGAAAGAGTATTCTAAAAGTGATAAATGGACTGAATTGTTTCTGTACATTGTGAGTGAGAAAGAAAAGGTTGTAGGGGGGAAAAGAAGTGTTCTAAAGGTTTTATTCTAATTCTTACTATTCTTTCTTTTAGTTACTGTTAATAAAGATTTCTTTATACCCTTTAAAATTTTTGAGTCTATTTTGCCTTCCTCCTAATCCTGTCTCATAGCAATAAAAAAATAAATATATTCTAGTAAGTGCACCGGTGTTTAGCCAGCACTAAACCCACCACATTAAATAGTACAATAGCAAAAAAAATCTCAAATTAGCAAACCTAAACCACTACAGGGGTTTATATTTTTTTTGCAGTTAGAGCTCACTGTTACCTTAATATTCAACCTTGTGTCTGCTGTAACCCCTGAGTCCTCTCCAACACTGGCGGGCTTGATTTTGATGGAAAATGAATGGATTGGTTGGACCTGATATGAAATATTAAGTCTCCATTCAAGGTGACATTTCATAAATTACATTCCAACCAAATCAAGGAGCACTGAAATTTTTGGGTTTTTTTTTTTTTTTTTTTCAGTAACAGTGTTTACTCCTATCAGGAAACACAACTGGGATGGCATTCTTGGAATGAAAGCCAGGAAGAGTGAGGAGCGCAGAGAGGCTGTGATTTTGGGTCCATGCATGCACAAGAGCCTGGAAGCTGTGTTTGCTGGGTGTGCAGTGCAGGTGCAGTGTTTCACCTGGGCCCAGCGTCTGCAAAGCCCAAATGTGGCTCCACATGAGCCCTAGCAGGACACACACTTGCAGGAAATTTGGTTATGGGCTCAGGCCTAGCTAATGAATGAACAGGGGACATGTCCCCGTGCTCTCAGGGGTGTTTCTGTTCAGCTCTCCAGCATTTCCTGGGCTCTTGGCTGTTGTGGGCTGGTGTTGGCCTGGCAGGCTGTGAGCCTGGATCCCATGGTGCCAGCCCACAGGCACCCACACTGACCCCAGCATCCATCTGGCCCATTATTGCTCTTTACTGTTCCCACCAGACTGGTATTTTCTTTTCTGAAAAAACACAACTTGATAGTGTTGTTATTAAACCCGTTCTGGAAATTAAATAAATAAATTTAAAAAGGATGAAATACCAGCACACAGACTTGTCCTTCCCATCACCCTGCAATACAGCTCTGAGGAATGTTCTGGATGCATCTGTCTGCTTCCCCTGAGTGCTCCTCTGCCTCACCTTTTCTGCTGCAGCGTCCCCCAGGCTGCCTGAATGTGAACATGAATGTGGCTGTGGTTTTTGTGGCAGCAGCTTTTGTACAGTTCTGGTCTCCCAGCTGTCCCTCAAGTTCAGTTTTACCTCCCGTGGTCAGAGGAGCCTGTGTGCCCCTGCAGCTCAGCCAGGGGTCAGCCTGGCTCTGTTCTCTCCCTGCACTGCAGCCCCTTCCCTGCCCCGGCCGCAGTGTGGGCAGGGGGTGCTGGTTATGGGGCTGTTGGCCCTAAAGACCTTTGCCTTCTCCCCACCTGCATCCCAGGAGGATGTCAGCCTCGTTGGCCTCCCCCTTAATTCTTACCCAAAGCCATTCAGCTTCATCATCATCAGTTTCATTGCCCGTGGCATCAAATGCCTCATGCAATCCCCAAAAGCCTTTCTGGAATCACACTGCTCTCAGGCAGGGACCCTTCTCAGCTTGGGAGTCTGTCTGGAGTGTTGCTCCTGCCTGGACTGTGAGGCAGCTGGACCAGGATGGCCCAGGATGGCCCAGGATGGACCAGGATGGGCCAGGATGGCCCAGGATGGACCAGGATGGGCCAGGACGGACCAGGATGGGCCAGGACGGACCAGGATGGCCCAGGACGGACCAGGATGGCCCAGGATGGCCCAGGAGAGACCAGGATAGCCCAGGATGGCCCAGGAGAGACCAGGATAGCCCAGGATGGCCCAGGAGAGACCAGGATAGCCCAGGATGGCCCAGGAGAGACCAGGATAGCCCAGGATGGCCCAGGAGAGACCAGGATAGCCCAGGATGGCCCAGGAGAGACCAGGATAGCCCAGGATGGCCCAGGAGAGACCAGGATAGCCCAGGATGGCCCAGGAGAGACCAGGATAGCCCAGGATGGCCCAGGAGAGACCAGGATAGCCCAGGATGGCCCAGGAGAGACCAGGATAGCCCAGGATGGCCCAGGAGAGACCAGGATAGCCCAGGATGGCCCAGGAGAGACCAGGATAGCCCAGGATGGCCCAGGAGAGACCAGGATAGCCCAGGATGGCCCAGGAGAGACCAGGATAGCCCAGGATGGCCCAGGAGAGACCAGGATAGCCCAGGATGGCCCAGGAGAGACCAGGATAGCCCAGGATGGCCCAGGAGAGACCAGGATAGCCCAGGATGGCCCAGGAGAGACCAGGATAGCCCAGGATGGCCCAGGAGAGACCAGGATAGCCCAGGATGGCCCAGGATGGACCAGGATGGCCCAGGAGAGACCAGGATGGCCCAGGATGGCCCAGGATGGCCCAGGAGGGCTGCCAGCTGTGCTCAGCTGTGCCTGGGAGGAGCTGGGGTTGGGTGCTGTCTTCAGTCTCTGCGTTACTCTGGCTCCATCCCCGTTTCTTTCTTTGTGGAGATGAGCCAACAAGAATTGCAGAAATACAATTCCTGGGGAAAGGTGGCCTGGAACACGGCGTCTCTTAGGGAACAGCAACAATGAGGAGGACCTTGAAGAGTTATTGGATGAGAAAATTAGACACGGTGAAGAAGAAAAGGTTAAAAGCTGCAAATAATCAGTGCAGACAATATTAGTGAAAACATGTCAACATAACTGCATTTCCCTTTGTTTCAGAGACAAAGAGCCTGGGATGTTGGAGCACTTGGCAACAGCTTCTCTGGGGCTGGGCTAAAAGCACCTCCTTGATGGGAGCTGCTGAGAACTAAGGCAAAAATTGATTTTTCCTCAGGGGAAGGCTTGCAAGGAGGAGAAATTCAGAGAGAAGTCCAGACAAACATGTTTTGCTGAGCTCTGCTGAGGACCATCTTCCCAAACTGGAATTATTCCAGCTCATGAGAACAATGACAAAGGCTTCTGGGACTTCACAAGTGCACTGAACATTGTCTGGCAAGTTGATGAAGATGTTGGAGAGGAATGACATGAGTGTTTGTCCTCATTAGGGACAGGTCTTTTCGTCTTTGACTGAAAATGCTTTGCAGCCAACATCCTTCTTTCTTAAACATTAAGCACCTCCTCTTGAAAAATGGGCTGTTACTTTGACAATGGAAAAAATATATTTAGGAGTTTGTCTGGAATAATATTTGTTCTTTCACTGTCCCGTAAATAATTCTAACCAAAACCACTGCTGGGTTTCCAGACCAACCTGTCCTTCTTCTGAAATGCCTCCTGTTCCGTGCTCTGGGATATGTTAGGGAATGCCTTCACCTGGACAGCTGGCAGGGCTGGATGGAGCCATTTGGGATGACACTCCTGGGTGATGCTCAGCAGTACAGACCCTGCTTTGTGTGCATCTGCCTTCAGACTCAGCATCCCCCTTCGAACCTGGGCAAGAACTTGTCAAGCTCTTGCTTCCCAGGAGCCTGCAGAGGTACTTGACCATAATCCTGAGGTACATGACCACCTCTTCTCTTGATCCAGGTCAATGGAGCCAGGCTGGGAGAGCTGGGGGTGCTCACCTGGAGAGGAGAAGGCTCCAGGGAGAGCTCAGAGCCCCTGCCAGGGCCTGAAGGGGCTCCAGGAGAGCTGGAGAGGGACTGGGGACAAGGCCTGGAGGGACAGGACACAGGGAATGGCTCCCAGTGCCAGAGGGCAGGGCTGGATGGGAGATTGGGAATTGGGAATTGTTCCCTGCCAGGGTGGGCAGGCCCTGGCACAGGGTGCCCAGAGCAGCTGGGGCTGCCCCTGGACCCCTGGCAGTGCCCCAGGCCAGGCTGGGCAGGGCTGGGAGCACCAGGGACAGTGGGAGGTGTCCCTGCCATGGCAGGGGTGGCACTGGGGGGGCTTTAAGGTCCTTCCCAACCCCAACCATTCTGTGACTCTGTGACTCTGGGGTAAATTGAAGCCATGCAAGTGAAAAGTTCCCACAAGAGACAAGTTCTGCTGGTGCAGCAAAGGAATCAAACTCCAGCAGGACACTAATGCGACAATGAATAGCAAAATTCCTTCCAGAATTGCTTGAGTTCTTATCCTTGATGTCACAGGCTGCACTGGATGTTTGGTTCAAAGGTCTCCAGGGAACCCTGGTGTCTTGTGCACCACAGGAAATATCCAAGGGATTGGGAGTCTTCCCTGGACATCATCAGGGAGGAGAGATCCCAAGGCTCATGAAGTCTTGTTCCTGTGCCAGAGCTGGAAGTTCTTATTGATGCCTGTGCCCCTCAGGTGCCCAGACCTCAGTGCTGGAAGGGGCTGCCCCAGTGCTGGAAGGGGCTGTCCCAGTGCTGGAAGGGGCTGTCCCAATGCTGGAAGAACCTCTCCCAGTGCTGGAAGGGGCTGTCCCAGTGCTGGAAGAACCTCTCCCAGTGCTGGAAGAACCTCTCCCAGTGCTGGAAGGGGCTGTCCCAGTGCTGGAAGGGGCTGTCCCAGTGCTGGAAGAACCTCTCCCAGTGCTGGAAGGGGCTGTCCCAGTGCTGGAAGAACCTCTCCCAGTGCTGGAAGAACCTCTCCCAGTGCTGGAAGAACCTCTCCCAGTGCTGGAAGAACCTCTCCCAGTTGGAACACTTGCCATATTGCAAAGTGACTGCCTTGGCTGCAGTCTGAGTCCAGTGCCCTGTGACTGCTGCAATATTGGGTGGATGGGAACTCAGGCTTTCTGATCTGAGTTTTATTGCCATTTATTTCCATGTTCTGTGTTCCAAATAAGAGCTCTGAGGAGAAATTGAGCTCCAGGCTGTTATTTTTATAAGCTATTAGAATTTTCTGTCCATTAGCCATTCTGACATCTTCCAGCTCCCTTTCATGTCTCTCCCTGTGTTTCTTGCTGTCTTTGTCAGCTTTCCTTTCCTCACCAAAATGTTACCTACAGCCCAAGGTTGAGGATGACCCTACACTTGGTAATCTCTCTGACACATCCAAATTTATTCCCTCCCTCCTGGCCTCAGGACTTCCTCCTGCTGAAGCTGATAATGCCACAGGGGTTAAGAAACCAAACATCTTTAATGCAGACAAATAGGAAAAGGAACAGAACAGTACAAAAAAAGCTTTCTTCAAACTGTGCCCTCGAGTTCCAGCTACCTCAGGGTTTCACGGCTTATACCTTCCAAAGTGAGACATTTCACACTCCATGGAGATTGAAACACTTTGAATGAGACTTCCCAGGCTGGTAACCCCTGGTGCACTCAATACACCCAGATTCCAGCCCCTGGCATTTCTCTCCCCACCCCACAGCAGCTGCTCCCCTTCAAGCCTGCACAGGCAAGCGCTGACTTCTGTCCTCACTTAAACCCCAGACTAAGAGCTGGAAACCCAGAACTTGCATCCTGGGAGCAGTGTGGCCAAAGTGCCTTTAAACCTGTGTACCTGTGTGAGCTGAGAGCTGTAAAAGCACACAGCTCCTCGTTGGGGTTTATGTTCCAATGCAAAGCTCATTTTGCTGCCTTCAATTAAGATTTTTATTATTTTTACTATTTAAGGTTCATTAAGGTTTTTACTGACAAAGTTTCAACTGAAGTTAATAATTTTGCACAAAATAAAACCAACTTTCATAAAAGCTCTGCCCAAAGCTTGAGGAAAGTTCCTGCAGCTCTTCCTCTCAGAAGCCAACACCTCTGCTTGGGATTTGCAGTGGTTTGGGGGAGAACCCTCTGGCTGCACTGGAGGTCTCATAGCAGGCAGGGAGTGCTCCTGCCACCACCTTCATCTTCCCTCTGCTCTTCCCTGTGCCTCAGTGCTCAGCTGGAGCTACTCAGGATATCCTCAGGTTTGCTCTTCCCTCCTGCCTGAGTGCCAGGCAAAAACTTCATCAGCCGGACACAGAGTGTAATTTCTCCTAAAAGCCATGAATTTCCTGTCTCGAGGACCAACAGGGATTGTGGACATTTCTGATCAGAGAAGCTGCAGCTGTTTCTGAATATCTGAATATTGTCCCATCCAAAAGTGCATCAGAAGCGTGCTGGGGATTCTCCTCAGCCATATTTGAATGTGGCTTATGCTGTCTGCTGGTTGAGAAGGAACAAATGTATAAATCAGGTCCTCCAGTAAGAGGGAGATGCAACAGAAATGCAAATATATTGAGAACCACTTGTCTTTCCGTGGCTCTGTGTCCCACTGTTCTCAAGACAGGAGGGATGAGGCCCTCTCCTGGGAACAGGAGTCATGTTCCTCTGGCTGGAGGAGTCCCCTCAGCCACAGCTGCAGGGGACAGAGCTGGCAGGGCTGCACGGCCCCTCTCTCTGCTGTGCTGTGATCGATGGCTCAGTAAGACTCTGGAGGGAATTCAGTTTTCTATGTTTAAGGATTGGTTACATTAAATATTTCTTTCATCCACAAATTTCTTCCTTTCACTCTGGAATGGTTTCTCCCCCTGAAATTTCAGTTCTGACCCCAAACATGTCTATGGCGAGTCCCAGGGCAGGAGGGTTGGGTTTTACAGTGCATTTATCACAATCCAAAATCCTCAGGGAAGAGGGCTGACCGTGTAAATCCACCAATCCATCCTTCGGTGTCCTGGCTGTCACTCACACTCCAAGGCAACACAGGGGGCAGGCAGGACCCCCTGCTTGTTTGGACAAGTGCTTCAAACACTTGTTAAACTCCTGGAGCTGCAACCCCTCTTTGGCTGCTGGGGAAAGTGAGAGCTGACATCCATCCACGTATTCACAACCACACCAACACAGCCAGGGCAGACCTTTCTGTCACCTGCCATTGGGCTCAGTGGTGCCAGGAGGACACAGAGTTCACAGGGATCACTGGGATCACCAGAGCCACTTCTAGCAGGCACTCCTCTCAACACACAGGCAGCCTCGTGGGGCTCCTGGAGTTTGTGCTAAATCAGCACATAAAAACACCTCCTGCTCCTTCCTGGTGATTTGAATTCTGTACATTTGTAGAAGGAAAGACTCTTCCAACACTTCATCTAAATCGTTATTCATGCTCAGTTTACTGTTTGTCTGGTTTTTTTAAGCACAACTGAAATTCATCATAAATGTCTCATGAGTAAACAAAGGTGTTAATCTGTTTGCTAAGCACGGCTGCTGTTTGCTGTGCTGCAGAGAACATGATACAAAACCAGCCTTTCCCTGACACGGAGTCAGGCACGCCTGAAGAACGCCCTCCATCTGCCTTTGGGGCATGGGAAGGTCAGGGACTGGGGCTGGGCTTCAAAGGCTGCACTCGGTGATCTTGGAGGTCTTTTCCAGCCCTAATGGTTCTGTGATACAAAAAGAGCACGAGGTGAGGGAAGTTGCTTTGATGCAGGACATTGCTGTCACCAGAGCCCCAAGACACCCAGCTCTAGGTTTCCATGCCAGGGCAGAGCTGTCCCACACAGGGAAGGAAATGGGAAAGACATGTCCCCCAGACACACCTGTCAGGTGTCCTGCAGGACACCACCTGTGTTGTGGTTCCAAGCAATGTGCTGTGACGTGGGGACAAGGAAATCTCCTCCTTGGCCACCCAGGGCTTGGCCAGGGCTGTCCATGGGCGAGAGCATGGCCAGGCTCAACAGCCTCAGTGCCTCAAATACCCTCCCTGTGAGAGGAGAGCGACCTGCTGCTCCCTTCTGCAGACACCCAGGGCTGAGTAGCACCAGCTGAACCGGCTGGGCTGGCATCATTGTCCTTCAGCTGGTCTTGTGCCCTTCCAGGGGGGTTCCAGTGCCAGGGTGTCCAAGGAGAATGATCCCTGTTGGTCCTCGAGACAGGAAATTCATGGCTTTTAGGAGAAATTACACTCTGTGTCTGGCTGATGAAGTTTTTGCCTGGCACTCAGGCATGAGGGAAGAGCAAACCTGAGAATATCCTGAGTAGCTCCAGCTGAGCACTGAGGCACAGGGAAGAGCAGAGGGAAGATGAAGGTGGTGGCAGGAGCACTCCCTGCCTGCTATGAGACCTCCAGTGCAGCCAGAGGGTTCTCCCCCAAACCACTGCAAATCCCAAGCAGAGGTGTTGGCTTCTGAGAGGAAGAGCTGCAGGAACTTTCCTCAAGCTTTGGGCAGAGCCTTTATAAAAGTGCATTTTATTGGTGTAACTTATAAAATTTTATTGAAACCTTGTCAGTAAAACCCTTAATGAACATCAAATAGTGAAAATGATAAAAATCTTAATTGAAGACAGCAATACCAGCTCCACATCCTGCCAGACACTCCTGTCACCTAAGGCTGAGAGTGTCCCTGGGGGACGGCCAGGCCCCAGGCTGTCTGGAGCAGTGTCCCCTGCCTGGCAGAGCAGCCCTGCAGAGCATCTCTAGGACCCCTCCCACCTCAGTCTCCAGCAGTTACAAACTGGCTCAGCCCTGTGGTAGGAGGTATAGCAATGTCCTTTCCCAAATATGTCAGTGTTAACACTGCTAATTGGATATTCTCATTATGCCTATAAATTCCAATCCCACTGTGGCTGTGCACTACAGATGTGCAAATCCAGCTTTCCCATCCATTGCTCCAGCATCTCTGGGTTGTGCTCAGCATGATTTAAGTGAAGAACAGTGGTGGCTGATGGCTGCAAAGGCATCTGAGTGTGCTGGGGATTTAAACTGAACCACTCAGAGACATCACTTTGAAAAGTGGCTTCTCTGGGAAGAAAAGGGCTTTTGGAAGGAGTTTTGCTGAGTGAATATTAAATCAGTTTGGCCATAGTTCCTCAGGAGGGAGGATATCTGTTCCTCATGTTTGTGACCAGCATAGCCACTTAATGGGCTTGTGAGTGCTGCTAACTGAACACTCCCCTCCCTGCTCATTTCCTAGGAATTGCTTCCAGAGCCCAATCATTCCACCCTTGGCCAGCTGATGGATGAAGGTGCCTCCTCAAATTTGCTCTTGGATGTGAATCAGCCCCTGAGGTACCTTATTTTTGAATGGGAAAGTTTTTGGAACTTCTCTGTGTTGTCAGAAAAAGCCAATAAATGAGAAGCTGATGGAAGTGACAGAAGCAGAAGGAGCTGGAAGACTCGGCAGGGCTCAGTTGCTACCTCTGTGTTGGCAGGCAGAAGTGAAGGGGCAGTGACACTCCAAGTGAGATCAGAGTATTCTGGATCTGCTTCTCACTAAAAAGTGGGGTTTTTTCTTCACAAACATAAAAATCTTCAAAATACCCAGGTGCACATCAGGGTGGTTGGAGATTTCTCACATGCAGGTATTTGTTTGCTATAAGAAAATTGTCATCAGCTATGAAAAAGGGGGAAAAAAAGAGAAAGGGAGAGCACAGAGCTTTTTCCAGTCTAATTTTTGAATCAGCTCCAGAAAGCATGTCTTCACTAAAATAAATTGATGCAGGATATGTTTGTGTGGCTATTGTGATACACCTGTAATTTCCCTCCTCCTGTTTATAAAAGCCTCAGAACATGATCACGGAATAAAACCAATAAAGAGCAATTCCAGCCAGTTCCCTCATTTATGGGATGAATCTCACACTGTGAATAATGAAGAGTGAATGGCTGAAGTAAATAGTTGACAATCAATCTGCCTGGCTGGGCTCGGGACATGCAATCAGACAAGGTGCAGCCCAATCCTGCTGGATGCAAGGTCACTGTCTGGAAACAAAAATGCAGGTTGCAATTACCCAGTGGGGGATTGCACCCTGAGGAGCACAGAGGGAGCAGGGCCTTGCTGGAAAATGAGGAATTGTAGGGGTTAAGATGTCCATGATCCAGGAGGGATAAACTGCACACCAACAAATCTGAAGGACACACAGACAGGGGATGTCAGGGCTGCTACCAAAAAATTATTGAAAAGATAAAGATTCGAGATTCAAAGCCAAGGCATTGGCACCTGCAGGGGATGAGCTCCTGGGAGACCTCAGGCAGTGGAAGACTGAGGTCTCATGTCCCACATTGGTTCTCATGTGGGAGCACAAGAGCAAACCTCGGTCTCTGATGTGCCAGGGGGAAGGTGAGCTTGACCTCTTGGGAGCTCCCAGGACAATCAAATCTTTGCAAAGGAACCAAAACCCACTGATACCATCTCAATGTTCCTGAGAAGAAGCTTTTTCCTCTCTGGAAGCAAGATTTCCAGTGTTCAGCCAGAAAGAGGAGGTGGAATGGATCAAGCAGGGTTTTGGGAGTGCCTTCCTTCAGCAGAGGTGGTGTTACAGCCAGTCCAGCTTGTTCCCACACTGCCTCTCTGGTGATCCTGCAGGACTTGGAGCTGCTGAACACCTCAAGGAGACACCATGGAGATCCAGGGCTCTGGGAACAAGCCCTGGAAGTGTCCTGGGTGAAGCCAGAGAACCTGGTGTAGCTTTTCAGGGGCCTTTAGTTTAAATGTTTTCCCTGTCAACAAAAAAAAAGATACCCTGAGAATTTGCAGTCCACAGAACCAACACACCATCCCTCATCCTCCCATCCTGGTGACCTGCCATGCCCTGCACATGCTGAGAAAGGGAAGACAGGACACCTTGGCAAGGTCTCTGCTGGCTGTGCACCAGCACAGCTCCCTTCCAGAGCCCCAAATCCCTTGGGAAATGTGCTGGAAATACACCTGTCCCGTGGCTCCTCTCTGTGCTGAGCTGCTCCCCGGTGCTGCAGGCTGGGGCTGCTCAGAGCTGTGCTAAGTGGGTGAGAAGAGGCCCCTGGGGATGGTGATGGGAACCATCTGGCACATGTGTGGTGACATATTGCTGCCAGACCTGCACTTCCAGCTCCATTAGCCTCGATTAGAGTGCATTGGGATATCGAGCACAGGTTGAAGTGAAAGTGGCTGGGAATGGTGTGAGGAGCTGGTCAGTGGGGCTGCTGGGCTGGCTCAGCACATGCTGGGTGAGCACAAACCCCCGAGGCTGGGGAAGGAGAGTGGTGCTGTCAGGGCACCCTTGGAGCTCATCATGCTGCTGTGTCTGCTGTGCATCATCCTCTTGAGGCTTTAGGGAGGCCTTAGAGCCCGTTCCAGTGCCTAAAGGGGGCCACGAGAGGCTGGAGAGGGACTTACTGCAAAGGCCTGCAGACACAGTACAAGGGCTAGAGGGTTTAAGCTGAGGACGGTGGATTTAATTTGGATATTAAGAAGAATTTGTTCCCTGTGAGGGGGATGAGGCCTTGGCACAGGGTGCCCAGAGCAGCTGGGGCTGCCCCTGGATCCCTGGCAGTGCCCAAGGCCAGGCTGGGCAGGGCTGGGAGCACCTGGGACAGTGGGAGGGGTCCCTGCCATGGCAGGGGTGGCACTGGGTGGGCTTTAAGGTCCCTTTCCACCCAAATAATTCTGGGATTCTGTGATTCTATGAAATGCTGTGCTTGAGGCACACAAAGCACACAGGGAAGGCCACAGGGGGCTGGGGCTGAGGGAGGGTCCTGCCCAGCCTTGGGCCCTAATCCCAGGCAATGGCAGCACTGCTGGAGACAACCAGACGGGAATGGGAACTTCTGACTTGTGCATGTTGGAAATAAATGCCAGATATTTCATCCCACGTTGCCCTGGCATGCAGGCAGCAAGCTCTGCTCACCCTGGAGCCACGTCCTGCCCTGGCTGGAGCTCCCAGGTTTGTGTCTCCACAGCACTGCTCTGTGTGCACCCACAGCTTGGAGCCCTGCAAAGCTTCCCGGAGGAAAAGGGACCCCGGGACAGGAGCGACCCTGCTCCCACTGGCCAGGAAGATGGGACAGTGCTGGGCCTGTCAAGGACATACAGAGGAGTCTCCACCAAAGGCCTCATCAAGGAAACCCTCATTAAGAATGTCCTTGTGGAAATGCAGACCTGCTGCGAGCCCTGCTTAATTCCCCGCTCTGTTTAATTGCCTCTGTGGGACACTGGGAGAAAAAGAAAAGCAAACATTAAAATACTCAGTGGGATGAAGATGACAGTTGCTACCTCTGCTGTGATTATGCAGTGAGAGAGAGATCAGAGTGTGGCCACAGGCTGTGTGTATCCCTACCCCAGTGGAGAAGTGTGGCTACAGGCTCGGCCCTCTTCAAATCCAACTACAAAGTTCATCTCTTGAACTGCATTTTCCCTCACTGCATTATTCCTCTGAACAAACACAAACAGGCATGGACCTGTGGAGAAGGGCAGGAGTGAGGAGGCAGACATATACATAAAATTAGAACTAATCAAACTTTCCCTCTAAAAGATGGAAAGAGAAAGAAAGTTATTGTGATGCTATTTTCAAATGCTTCATGAGCATCTGGAGATGCAGGAGGTGGAAATCAAGAAGTACTTGGAAAAACTACATTTCTTTCTTTCTTCTTCTTTTCTTCTTCTTTTCTTTTCTTTTCTTTTCTTTTCTTTTCTTTTCTTTTCTTTTCTTTTCTTTTCTTTTCTTTTCTTTTCTTTTCTTTTCTTTTCTTTTCTTTTCTTCTTTTCTTTTTCTTTTTCTTTCCTCATGGGGAGGCCCTGGATCTCTGGCAGTGTCCATGGCCAGGCTGAACAGGGCTTGGAGTAATCTGGGGTAGTGGTCCCTGCCATGGCAGAGGGTGGGAATGGAGCTTTAATGTCCCTTCCAACCCAAACCATTCTATGGTTTAATGATTCAATGGTTCTAAATTTCTGATGAACCAAAGCCTTGAGTCAAACCCTTCCCTGTGTGCAGCACCACGCTTCCAGCTGAGTTGCTTCCTGGGAATTGCCTTTGTTTCTGCATCAAAATGCTCTGAGGGGGTCCCCCCACACCTCAGACATTGTCTCAGCCACAGGTTTAGCCCCCAGAAATTTCAAGGAGAAAGAGAGTAACTGGTAGCTTAGGTGGTCTTCATGTCCCCAGGGCCACCTTGCCCCGGGGAGCCCAGGAGGAGGTGGCAGGGACAGCTGAGCAGGGCTGAGCTGGAGAGGCTTTTGGAAACCTGCAGGTGTGTGACACAGCAGCCACCACGCTGTGCACACCTGTGCAACACTGAGAAGAGATGGCCTCTCCTGGAGGGAAAACGTCCTCTGAGCTCCCTGGCACCATTAATGGTGGTGCTGGGCTTGGGATGGTGGCTCATGTGCTCTCCGTGTGCTGCCCCTTTCTTTAATAACAAAATGAGGAGTGAAACAATCATATTGGATACAGTTAAACCAGAAGGGCCTTGGCTTTGATCTTTGCCAGCCAGAATGACTCCAAATGTCTGCTCGTGATGTGCAGACTCTGCAGACAAACTTCTCATTGGGTTTGGGTGGCTCCTCAGAGACATTCTGTGCCTTTGCTGCTGCTGGACTGTGGAAAGCTGTGGAATAATGGCTTGCTTAGATTTTTGCTCTCTTTCAGAGAGAGCTTCAGATGAGCCCATCCTAAAAAGTCCTTCACAGATCTTGTCTGCAAGCAGTCAGGCAAACTGGATTTGCGTAAAACAGGAAAAAATTATGTTCCTGAATAAATACGTAAGACAAAGCCCTGAAAGTGGTTCACTCCTGTTCACAGATGTTTGATAGTCTGCACTAGAAGTTGGGCATCCAAACATTTATTTATTTTTTAAACATTCTGGTATTTACAAAGCAGTTTAATTTGAGCGATTATTCCACAAAGCCTCTCTGTACATGCCTTGGTGGCTGTCTGTGACAATCCTGATTAAGAAGTGCAAGTTATGTAAGTTAAAAAAAAAAAAAAAAAGTTAATTCAACTGGCAACCCAAGACACAGTGCACATGGTTAAATACTTTGAATGTTAACAACAAAAACATGCCTGAAGGGGTCTGGCACATTTACCAGCCATTCAGCAGCTCACAGAAATGTGAATTACTAAAAGATTATTGTTGTAATTGCTAAATCAAACCTTGCTGGTTGTGAAAACACGTTCTTAGCCCAGATGCTGCAGTGCTCACCAGACCTTACACTGTGCTCTGAAGCACTTAGCATTGCAATCACAAAGCAGCAGATTTGGGCACAGACTCACCCCGGGAGGCTGCGTGAAAGGCGCCAGGCTCTGAATTTCCTGCCACGGCACATTACCTGTCCATGTGCAGCCCAGTGCTGGGCTCCAGCCCCGTGAGCCCCAGCAGGAGCTGCCAGGTTTGTTCTCCTCCACTCGAGGAGAAACTGTCACCTCCTGGGCACCCCATCCTCCCCAGGCAGGTGCCCTGGTGAAGAGTTTTCAGATGGGTTTGAAGGTGCTAATAATCAGCATGAGTGATGCCTGGTTGTCCCTCAGGAGACACTGAAGGCATGAGATAAAATTTGCTGGAGATGAAAAGGAGCTGTCCAGAGGTGGATATCTCAGTCCACTCTGTGTGTGGAGGGAGAAGGGACCGGGAGAAGAGCCATGAGGAGCTTGAGAAAGGAATAGGAAAGATGCTCCAAAGGAAACACCATAGGAGCCACCAACAGAGCAGAATGGAGCTGGCAGAGAGCGGACCTGGCACAAAGCTGTGCAGGAGAGGGAGGGAGGGAAGGGGTGGGAGAGGGGAGAGCATTTTGTCAGTGTCTCCCAGGAACAGAAGAGGGCTCTGTGAAGCTGGTTAATCATGTGGTAGCTGCAGAGCACAAACTTGGACAGCTCAGCCAGAGCAGAGCAGGCTGCTGGAGCCTCACAAACTGACAGAGCCCCGAGCTGTGCTCGGGCAGGAAGGGACAGGGCTCAGCAAGGGGAGCAATGCTGGAAGAGGAGAGCACAGCACCAAAGTCAGGCACAAAGACGACTGAGCAGCTCTTTTGGTCAAGCCAGGACTGTGAATCAAGCCAAGAGGCATGGGAGAGCAGCAGGCTGCCAGGTCTGGTGTGTCCCTGGTGTGGGACACTGAGCCTGAGGATGGCAAAGAGGCACCGAGTCCAGGTTGGCTCCTGGGCAGGAGCAGAAGGGAGCACAGGGAGACTGAGCAGAGAGCTAGAGAAGAAAGGGCATGAAGAATAAGAAAATACTGAAATCCAGAAAGGAAGGTCAATGACAGCAGGACAAAATGTGCTTTCATCCTGCAGTCTGCTATGGGGTAGTGGAGATCCTGCTCCTTCAAACCCTGCTGCTCTCTGCTGCAGAGCAGGGCCATGCTGGTGAGGGAGCAGGGAGGTATTCAGGGTCTAACACCTTCTGTGCCCCATTGCACAGTCAAAAACCAGTAGAAGGGTCCCAGAGAGCCCTTTTGGGCAGTGGAGTACAAATGCATCATCTGCTCTTTCAGCTGTGGAAGGAGAGAACTGAACAATGCCAAGAGGACACGGGTTTCCAGGAGCCCTCAATCCTGAGCACGTCCCTGGGCCAAGCACTTCTCACAGACCTCACAGTTCTGCCAGAACTTCTCAGAAAGCTGAGCTGCTTCTGCATCTTCAAAGTGTCCCCTCAGGCAGCAGCCAAAGCAGCCTGTTTGCAGCAATGCCCCTCTGCTCAGCCTCAGGAACCACGGGGCTAACAGGATGGAGGGGGCATGAAGGTTCTGACCATGCTCAGGGGATGGCTGGTGGTCCCTGGAGTGCCTCGTGGAGAGAGGCTCTCCTGCACTCTTCAGAAAGGTTTCTTTCCTGTGTGGTTTTTTCCATCTTCCCTTCATTTATCACTTCATCCTCCACCCAGGGTGCTCCAGCAGGACCACAGAGCTCTGCATGCAGCTCTGCCCTAACACTCTATCCACCCAGCCCTGCTGTTCCACCCAGCTCTGTGTTCTGCTGTGATAAATGGGGCAGCCAGGCAATCGATTTTCTCCCCCTGCCCGCAGGGCCTGAGAGCGCTGCTGTCACCAGGAGGCCTCCTCTCTGCCTGAGCGCCCAGATTAACTTATTAGGAGTTAATTAATCAGGCCCATTGATTGACTGTCACACTGCTGATGGTTAGCCCTGCTCTCGGCTGGGGAGGGTGGGTTGGAGCAGCTCTTCTGGGCTGTGTGAGGCCTCCCAGCAGCGAGGAGGAGCAGGAGAGGAAGAAGGCTCGCCCAGCCTGGCTCAGAGCAGAGGGGCTCCAGCCCTGGAGCAGCTTAGAGCTCCCCACAAAGCAGAGCTGCCTCTGGGAGCTCACACCAGGCAGAAATTTCCTGCTAAACCAGCATTTTAACAGAAAACAAGGTGATAACTCCAGACACTGACTATGGAGGCATCTGCTGGGCTTGGGAATGTTGGACTTTCTATGGGAGAAATAAAAATATGGGCATTTTAAGCCAAAAGCCTAAGGGAATAGCACTTTCCCAGAGGGACAGCTCTGCAGGGATATGAGATCTCAGGATCCCCTGACCTTCTCCAGTGCTTTTCTTCTTGGGACAATGAGATTACTATGCCTCCTGGGTGAGCCCTTATTGCCCCAGCAGCTGCTTCTCCAGGGCTGCCCAACCAGCCCCTCTCCTGGCCCATCTGCAGGGATGTGGCTTCTTCCAGTTCTCCTTGCAATAGGGCTGACATGAAAACACCAGGAGCACAAAGCAGAGGCTTGGTGGGAAGGATGACCAGGTGGACCATGTGGCTGTGCCCGGATCTTCCAGGGCATCTTGTCACCCTGTCATCTCTTCAGGGATATCTGAATCCACCCTTCCCCCTCTGGACAAAGCCCTTTCCCTGCAGACTCAGCTGGTGGTGACTTTGGACAGGGGCCAGGGAAGCAGCCTGAGCACCCCAGAGCGATGGGCCCGTGTCCTCCAGCACTTCTGCCACCTCCTGCAGAGCAGGAGCTCTCTGCAGTTCACTGAGTCTCTTGCTAAACATCTTCGACATTTGATTTGAGGAATAAAGGTCAGGCTCCTCCGAGAATGGTAATGTGAGTTTAGTGAACAAAAACTGTCAGAGTCTGTACTGCTGCACTCCTTCTCGAGGGTGGTGGAGGAGTGGGGAGAGCTGTGCTGATCCTGGGAGCTGTGCTGATCCTGGGAGCTGTGCTGTCCTGATCCTGGGAGCTGTGCTGCCCCCAGGCTGGGAGNNNNCTGATCCTGGGAGCTGTGCTGATCCTGGGAGCTGTGCTGCCCTGATCCTGGGAGCTGTGCTGATCCTGGGAGCTGTGCTGATCCTGGGAGCTGTGCTGATCCTGGGAGCTGCCCTGATCCTGGGAGCTGTGCTGTCCTGATCCCGGGAGTTGTGCTGATCCTGATCCCAGGGATCTGTGCTGCCCTGATCCTGGCACATTCTCAGGCAGGGAGCATTTCTCTGGCTAGTGGGGACAGGACTGAGGTGTGGCAGAGTGACACAGGGCCTGGCCCAGCTCCTGCAGCTCCTGCTGTGGAGGGCAGCAGGTTCCCCCTGCACCTTCATTAAGGTTTACTCCTCTTCCTGAGTGATCCAGAGAAACTTTTTCCTGGAGCTCATGCCACAGCCATCAGCAGCCTGTGGACAGTGGAGCAGGAGGGCACAGCCCAGCCTTGGCTACCTGGCCCCTCCTGAAATGTGGGTTCACATTTAGAACTCTACTCTGGAAGTTCCCTGACACCCAAAGTCAAGTGCTTCCAATGCTGAAAGCACCAAAACTAAGGCTGTGCTCTTGAGCAGGATCATTACAATGCAGTATTTAATTACGAAGATCATATACTGTTTTTTCCACAGAATCCCTAACTCATTCCATGCCTGGGTAGTCATTCAATATTTTCCTTAATCCTCCCCATCCAATGTGTGCCGCAGGCTTTATTTGCTGCACACCATCCAAAGCCTCTGTTGACTACAGAGTTATTTATTTCCTCTGGGGGTTCCTCTGCTCTTTCATCGGGGCTCTGGATGCTTCTCAAGTGTGAACAAATTTATTTCCACGAAACACTTGTGCAACAACCTTGCACTTTCTCCCTCGGGAGCTGAGGCAGAGAGAGGAGCACCAGCGTGTGAGAGCCTGGGTTTGGATGCTCTCACCCCATCCCATGCCATCCCTGGAGCTTGATTTTCCATGGACTTTGCATTTCTTTACATTTCTTTACATTCCTCCTGTTCAAAGCCCAGCTCCTGTTGGCTTCACTTCCAAGGGCTCAGCACTCCTGCAAACCTGACCCCAGGAGCTCCCACTGGGACCTGGCAAGGAGAAAGGCATAATTAAGCTGAGCTCTGAATTCTGGGGGAAATGCAAAGGCAGGAAGGAGCCCACATGAGAGTGCACTTTTTTCTCATGCAATCCCTCGCTTTGCTCCGTAAAGGTTTCAGATCTTCCCAGGGAATGAGGGATCCTGGCTGGGTACACAGGCTCTGGAGAGAGGCCAGCCCAGAGCTGGAGGGGGACATGACATCACTGGGCAATTAACACCAGTGAAAACCTCACTGCATCCCTTGCCCTGTGCTCTCACCATCCTGCTCTCATCCCCTCTGCACCTTCAGGTACCTCCTCAGCCCCCTTGGGAATGGCTTTGTCCTTGTGCCAACTCCTGTGCACCCCTCCCACCAGCAGAGCTCTCGATCCAAAGCCAGCCCCATGCTGTTTGTGATGCAGGGCTCAGATACCTTCCTGAGAGACTCCCAGCCTCACTGGAGATCTGAGCACCCAGACCTTGTTGCCCCATTGACCGACCTTCTGTTCCACCCCTGGGAGAGCTGCTGTTCCCAGACTGGTGTCCAGCACCTGTCGGTGCTCTGGAAGGCTCTCCCACAGCCTTGCACACACATGCACATGTCTATTTTACAATCAAGAACTTGCCAGTGTTTCAGCTCTCTGAGCAGCTCCTGGCCCTGCTGGGGAGGGAGAGACCCTGCAGCCCACGGATGAAATATTTCACTTACTGCTTGGGAAGAACACCCTTTGTTTCCTTTAACCTAATTAAAGGAGTTTCAAAGGTGCTGCTGCCTTCTCAGCAGGCTCCATCTTTTTATCTGCAGCTGTGAAGGTAAGTTTTGCTTCTCCTCTGATGAGCACACGAGCTCTGCACTAACTCCAATCTCTTGCCCTCGCTGTAGGATTGGTTCCTGAGCTGAGAATGTTCCTGAGCTGAGAATCATTTCCTATGGCAAGGATGAAGCACAGAGCCTGGGAGCATTTCCTGTGCTGTGCCTTTGTGCTGGAGCATTCCTTGACTTGCTGCCCAGAGCACACAAGGTGGCTGCAGCTCTCCAGCACCTGCAGGTGTGTGTCACAGACCCAGCAATTTCCTGGGCCTGCTCAGGGGTCAGGCCCCCCTCAGCTGTCACTCCTGCTCAGCTTTGCTCTGCCACCCTGCAGAAACAAATCCCTTAATGAATCACTTAACCTCTCTACAAAATTGTAGTGATTTTCTAATTCAGCTGTTTCATTTTGTTTCAAGAAATCTTTGAGACTGAAAATGGTCTTTCACAGGCGGGGAAAGAGACTCTTTGCCTTTTGGCAAGTGGTTTGTTTGAAGCACAGAATCACAGAACCATCGAGGTTGGAAGAGACCTTCCAAATCACCCCATCCAGCCATCACCTGAGCCCCACTGTAATCACCCTGGCCACAGCCCCAGGGCCACATCCAGACACCTCTTCAACACTTCCAGAGATGGTGACTCCACCACCACCCTGGCAACTTGTTCCGATACCTGACCACTCTGTTAGGGAAAAAAATGTTTTCTTAAATCTAATCTGCACCTCCCCGGTGCAATTCAAGGCCACCTCCTCTCATCCTTTCACTTGAGACATGGCAGAAGAGCCCCAGCTCACTACAAGCACCTTTCAGGGGGCTGCAGAGAGCACTGAGGTCCCCCCTGAGCCTCCTGGTCTCCAGAGAAAGTTGGGTACAAGTTGTGACACTGCACAGTGAGCATCAGGGGTTGCTTTTTGTGACACTCATAAAATGGAATCCCAGACTGGTTTGGGTTGGAAGAGACCTGAAAACTCATCTTGGTCTGCCCCCTGCCATGGCAGGGACCCCTCCCACTGTCCCAGGTGCTCCCAGCCCTGTCCAGCCTGGCCTTGGGCACTGCCAGGGGTCCAGGGGCAGCCCCAGCTGCTCTGGGCACCCTGTGCCAGGGCCTGCCCACCCTGCCAGGGAACAATTCCCAGTTCCCATATCCCATCCATCCCTGCCCTCTGGCAGTGGAAGCCATTCCCTGTGTCCTGTCCCTCCAAGAAAGTCTCCATCCTCTCTGGGCTCCCTTCAGGTATGGGAAGGCTTCAATTAGCTTCAAAAAGCTTCTCTTTTCCACCACAAGGTTTCAGTTGGAAGCCTCCTGACCGGGATACTGGAGCTGTGGACAGGGCAGGCACAGCAGCAGGGCAGCTGTGGCCAGCACAGTGCAGCTCCTGCCCGCAGCCACAGCCTCTGCTGCAGGGGCTGCCCCGGCTGTGTGAGGGGCTGTGCAGCCCTGCAGGGCCGGTGGCACGGGGCTCCTGTCCCTGCTGGTCCTGCTCTGGCCTGCCTTGGCACCAGGAGCTGTGTCCAGAGAGCCAGGGCAGGTGGTATCGGCGTGAGAGGGGAGCGGTGCAGCCCTGGTACCCCCTGGGGAAAGCAGAAGGTTCACTGCCACACCAGGGGTTCAGCCACATTGTCTGCAGAGAATGAGCTCAGTGAGAGCTTTGGAAGAGGGAACACGGGGGCTTCTCCAGGGGCCAGCTGCAGGTCTGGTCTGGACCACGCAGGATTCCCAACTGCCCTGCCAGTCCCTTGGAAATGGCTCTGCAATACCAAGAACCTGGCAGGCTCAGGCAGCTGTTCCAACAGACTGTGTTGTCTTTGCATTGACAGGGAAAATATGTCAGAGCAGTTGTCTGGGAGTTTGGGAAGGTGAGCAGGAAACCTTTCCTGAACAAACAGAGAAGCAGCTTCGGGCTTCTGCGATGACAGGGACAGGGACAGACAGCTGCTCTCCTGTTTCTGGGGATCCCATCCCCTGGGAATCCCATCCCCCTGGGGATCCCATCCCCCGGGGAAAAGCAGGATCCCTGCAGGGCACAGGGTGGGACAGCAGCTGCTGCTCCCATCTGTGGGGTGAGTGTCAGCTCCCCAAACACGGCCCCAGCCCCACACAGCAGGCTGTCAGTGCAGAGCTCTCAAAGATCCTCCTGGTTTCTTCCCCAAACCCTGACCCCTGGCAATACAAACTCCTGCAGGTGCCAAGTGCTGCTAGTGGCTTGGAAATAAAAATGGGAAGTGCTCCGTGCCATGGTGATGGAGCCACCTGGGTTAAATGGAGTGGTTTCAGTGGGTGCTTCAGCCCCCCTCAGCTGGACAGGCAGCTGTGTCCCAGCTCCTCCAGCACCCACACCTGAGCAGGGCTGGGTATTCCAGAGGATGGAAAGGGCACAGTGAGCCCTGCTGGGAGCAGCAGGAGCTAGGGCACAGCTGGGGGGTTTCCCCACAGCATGGGGGTGGGATGAAGTTCCCTCCACCACAACTTTGGGATCACGGGTGTCACAAGGACAGCCAGGACTGTGTCACTGCTCACCAGCCATGGGCTCTAGCAGCATCCTTCTGCCTTGTCCTGGTGGTCTTGAGCTCACTCCTGATCTGTGTGCCCTGTGCAGCACCACGGGCAGATCCCCCTGCTCCACAGCTGCTCGGTCTCTGCGTGGGCAGAGCAGGGGCCGGGGACACTCCAGCTCTCTTTGGAGACAGATGCTGCTGCTGCCCTGCAGGTCTCTGCTGTGATGTGAACCTCTGAGCCACGGCTGCCCAGGTGTGCAGAGTCCTGACCCTGCTGTGCTCCTGCTTCAGTGGGGCTGCACCCACCGCTCCCTGATTTGTCACTCGTGGGGTTCTGTGGCTACATCACTCCTTTTGGGTTCTGTGGCTGTTTTTCCTGCTTTTAAACATTGTGTAACTGAAGGACTGACGATGCCAAGAGCGTTGCTGGTGGGTGAAGGAGGCAGCAGGAATTTCACAAGGCAGTGAGGTGGCACCATCAGGTGAGAGTCACCCACGGCAGAGCCTCCTCGGAGCCCTGTGCTCCCAGCAGGGTGACAGGGTGACACAGTGCCACAGCCCACTCCCCACGGGGGCTGTGCCGGGCACAGACCCTGCCCAGGGGACTGCCCAGGGGACAGCCCCCAGGAAACCAGCAGCAAGTGAAGGCAGAGCTGGGCAGGGCGAGCAGCATCTGCCACGTGCAGCGTGGGCCCGGGCTGCAGTCCAAGGCAGGCACGGCAGGCTGGGTGGGTGAATCACTGCTGCTCCAGGCTGTGCCTTGGGCACGTGCAGCAGCACCCCGTCCCACCGGGCTGGGCAGGGGCTCAGGGGTGCTGTCCCATGCCCTGGATTTTAATTTTAACTTTAATTTTCCACGTCCTGCCTAAGCTGGGGCTTTGTGCTGCTGAGGGACCTCTGAGCAGCAGAGGTGCTGCCAGAGCTGCCCAGGGCTTTGTTCTGGGTCCAGGACACCGACAGGGAGCACTGCGAGGCCAGGCTTGGCTCGGGGACCTCGGGAAGGTGTGCATGGCAGGGAGTGACTCGGAGAGCATTCAGAGGTGTGAGTGGCGTTTAGGAATAAAACAATTACTGGATTAAGACAATCAAGGAAATGGGCTGAAATGAGCTTTAAAAAACTGAAGTGTTGGTGAATTCCCTGCAGAGCTGGAGGGTGGTGGTGCCTCCTTTCCTGCTCTAAGCACAGAATGGGCAGAGGCTTCTTTGTCCTGTGGCCACCGAGTGCTGAAGAATTCCCATCTTCTGTCACCACAGTGGCCAGGCTGAGTCTGCAGGAAACCAGACAAACATGAGATTGAAATGGTCTTCAAAGCACCTGGACAGCCGTGCCAGGTGAGGGGGCAGGGACACCTCTACAGCCATGCCCAGGTGAGGGGGGGCTGCAGGGACACCCCTGGACAGCCATGCCCAGGTGAGGGGGCAGGGACACCTGTGGACAGCCGTGCCAGGTGAGGCCTTTGGGATGTGTCCTGTCCTCGGGGCAGGCCCCAGCAAAGCCCCTTCAGGGTGTGGTGGGGGGGCTGAGGGGCCTGCCAGCAGACATGCACCATGTCCTGGGGGCTTGTCCAGGGTTTGTCCTGTCCCAGCAGGGGACAGGGACAGGGACAGGGACTGCCCTGCTCCCTGGAGCCCCCCCAGCCTGGGGACAGCCCTGGCACTGAGGGGCTTGTCACCAAGACAGTGCCAGTGGGGATTGCCTGGAGGTGAGAAACGTGCTGGACAAA
This sequence comes from Urocynchramus pylzowi, assembly GCA_013397555.1. Classification (NCBI taxonomy): domain Eukaryota; kingdom Metazoa; phylum Chordata; class Aves; order Passeriformes; family Fringillidae; genus Urocynchramus; species Urocynchramus pylzowi. The sequence continues at coordinate 490,415 of VZRH01004679.1, read as the reverse complement.
GGCTGGGGGAGGGCAAAGGGGGCCGGTGGGGAGCCCTGGGGGACATGAGGGGCTGCCAGCAGGGAAGGACAGGGAGGAAGCAGCAGAGAAAGGAAGGGGAGCTGGCTGACTGCAGGAGCTGAGGAGGGACAGGGAGCGAGTCAGGAGGAGACGGGCTGTGCTGCTGGCGTGGCAGGGATGAGAAGGGGGCGGTGGGAGATGACTCAAGGGGTGTGGGAGGGCTGAGATGGAGTCGGTTTGTGACCCATGTGGCTCGCAGAAAGGGGCAGAGATTGATTTCTCCTGAGAGGTTCTCGCTGAAACTTGCTTAGCACTGACTGAAACCCCCACTGCAAAATGCAGGAGATAAATTTTCCTTCCTGAGCTCTTGAGGGTGAAGCAAACCCTCCAGTGATGGATGGTGCCTGCTGTGCCTGTTTGCTGGCTTCTTCCTACATTGCCTACCCAAGTCCTGGCTGGGGCACCGCCACGATGGGAATTTTTGGCTGTGGCAGCTCCTTCACAGAGGCAAGGGTGCAGGCTTTGGGAGCAGAGCTTTGGAGATGGGGCAGGGGTGCAGAGCGAGGCTGGCAGGGAGCTTGCAGCTCCACAAAGCGTGGGAAAAACAGTGAAAAGAACTTAAGGGCTCAGTGGGGTGGGGTGCCCTGCAGAGGAGCCCCAGGCAGGGCTGGCAGCACCTGCAAGGCACGGGAGGTCTCACTGCCAAACTCTCGGGGTTTCCTTGGTTTGCAAACAGTCCCTGTTACTGCTGATGCAGGTCAGTGTGCAGGAGTGCCCTTCTCTGCTCCAACCCAGCTCCTCTGCCAGCAGGTGGGCACTGGATCCCGTTGCAGGGACCCCTGGCACTGGGTGTGGCAGCTGATACAAAATCCTGGTTGTGAGTCCTGCTCTCCACATCGATTTGTTGTGCATCCTGAGAAGCCTGCCAATAACACCAATTTGTCAGAAATAAGTGATTTACTGCCACTCAAAGAATCACCAGCCAAGGTATTAGTGAAAGTGGCTTTAATGTGAACTTGTAAAAGTTTGATTTAACAAAGTTCAGTGACAAGGTTCACCCTATTACTCCACGGGTGAAACACACAGGAAAATTGAGTTAGAATCAAGCTGGAATGATTGACACAGCAGTTGAGCACCTGCTGACTCCCAATCAGATTGCATAACACGGGAAAAAGATGTGTGAGACTCTTTGTACCCACAGCTTCCTTTGCTCCCAGATACAAATGAGAAAAACCACGGCTGTCCACGTGTGTTTGGGTTCCAAGCTCACACGATGCAATCTCACAGGTCACTCCGTTCCTCGTGGGTTTCCTAAAGGAGTTCTTGGCCCAGCTCAGGAGGTTTTCTCCTCTGGAGCCAAACTCTGCAGGCTGGGCTGAGGAGGCTGGGTGCACCCTCACGTCTGTGCTAGGGCTCTCAGAATTGCACAGGATACTGGTTAAACTGGGATCCCTGTGGGGGAACTTCAGTAGGAAACTCTGCTCTGAGCTCCCAACCCTTCCCTGTGCAGCTGCATCTCTGGAGACCCAGCCTCTGCAGAGCATCACTCCTGCCAGGATGCAAATTCTCAGGTGCTCACCCTCACCCCTGGCTCTGCCTTTGCTGCCAGTTCTGCTGGATTTGGAGCAGAGCATCACTCCTGCCAGGATGCTGCTGGCTGCAGCTCCCCCTCGGCTCCTGCCTGCAGCTCACNAGCAGAGCATCACTCCTGCCAGGATGCAAATTCTCAGGTGCTCACCCTCACCCCTGGCTCTGCCTTTGCTGCCAGTTCTGCTGGATTTGGAGCCCCCCTCTCCAGCCCAGCAATCCGTGCTGGCTGCAGCTCCCCCTCGGCTCCTGCCTGCAGCTCACGTCCCTGGTTTAAATCTCCCTTTAAGCACACACCTGTTTTCTATTGCTGTTGCTGCAGGATTTTAACTGTGTATGTATTACATGTCTTTAAAATTTATGCAACTCATTTTTTTATGTGCACAGCTCTGCGATAAGCCGTGAAAGGTACACTATAAAAATGTGTAATTGCACTGTAATTTTTTTCCCCCCAACACATGGCGAAAATGTATTTTTTTTCCGAGGGAAATATGTGCTGGGGGAGGGCAGGAAGAAGAGGGGGAAGGAGCAGCAATCGATTTGGCAGAGTGTAGGGCTGTCCTGCTCTGCATTTAGCCAGTGCTGCAGGAGGAGGGGGAGGTGGAGGGCTCTTGGGCCTGAGGAGCAGCCCCAGGAGCTGACACCCAAACCTGCTGAGCCCCTTGTTAGTGCCCTGCTGCTGGCAGAAATCCACCCTCCACCTTCCCCGTGGAGCAGGCGTTGGGTGCAGGGGTTAACTGGGGTTAATCCACATTTCTGCTGCTCCCCTGCCGGCAGGGTCAGGGCTCCCCAGCACACCCCGACCTGCCCTGCAGCACGGAGTGTCTGCTGGAGGAGTGGTGCTGCTGTGGGCTGCAAGGCCAAGGGAGCTCCCTGCTCATCTCTCCTGGCCCCTCCCTGGAGTGCTCAGCTGGTCAGGAGGAGGCCATCATGGGGAAAGGGTCCCTCCTGCCTTCCTTGGCAGACACCTCTCTTTCCAACCACGACCTCCAGCTGTGCCCCGAAGAGGGATGAGGAACCTGTTGGCCCTTCAGGAATTCTGCTCTGCTCTGTGACCCCAGGGATGATCCCAGCTGGGAGCTCACCCACCCCACAGAGTCCCCCCATTGCCCCACCTCTTCAGGCAGGTAAGAGATCAGAGCCACCAAAGGGCCCTGCTGAGCATCCCTCCCCGTGGTCATCCCCTCCCAAAGCCTGCCTGGAGGGGGCTGCTCTTGCACCCCCTGCCCAGCCCTGGCCCCAGAGCTGGGCTGCAACACCTCCCCAGTGTGCCCCAGTGTGCCCCAGTGAGCCTTGGGCACTGCCAGGGATCCAGGGGCAGCCCCAGCTGCTCTGGGCACCCTGTGCCAGGGCCTGCCCGCCCTCACAGGGCACAATTTCCTCCCAATATCCAAACTGTAACTATTCTCTTTCTTTTAGAGCCATTCCCCATTGCCCTATCACTAGTGCTACCCTTTCTGCATGCAGAGTGCCACAGGCATCTCCCCTTCCTTTGTCCAAATTAACTCACACAACCCAACCAGCAGCTTTTTTCCTGCCCCACTGCTCCCCTAAGCCATCCTCACATTCACAGGAGCTGTACAGTGAGCAGAAAAACTCCTCATGCCCTTCCTGGAAGATTTCCTTGATGCTGAGCATCCCTTGAGAGAGGTTGTAAAATCTTGTGAAGAGGCAAGGCCAGCCTGGAGACAGAGATGTTTTATTTTCTCCCTGCTCCAGTCCCTAGCAGGGACTTCCCTGCTTCTCACTCCTGTTTCACTCTCTGCTGTAAAACCTCCACTAGCAAGATGCAGCTTGAGAGGGATGGTCCCTGTATGGTTTGTACCTACAATAAATGAGCTGTGTCTTTCCTATTTGTGGAACAAACAGAACCCAACAAACAACTTCTGGAAGCAGGAATTTCCCCCAAGTAATTGCAGCAATATGGTGAGCAATAACATGCATCAGTTAAAAAACGAAAAAAAAAAAGCAACCAACCTTGAAGCCATTAGTCAATTTTATCTGCATGAAATTTTGGTCATACAGCTCTTCACTGCTGGTAATAGAGCTGTGATTGCCTGCTACTGTCTCCATGTGCAGCAGATTGCTTCTTCAGGAAGAGGTGTAATGGACATTTTAATATCTATTGTGTGGCACAGGCAAATAACTTGCCGAGGTTGGAACTGTCCTGACAGCTGCGATCAACAGGCAGAGCTTGCCCTGACCAAATACCTGCACTGCTGCTGTGACACCTCTGCCACGTTCACATTCCTCCCCTGGTTTCCCATCGGACCCTGGCTGCACCCTGGGACACCAACAGCCAATTCCTGCTCGTTTCCACGCTGCAAACTGAACCCTCTCATAAAAGGCAAAGGGAAAAATTCCTCTGGGAGCTGCCACGGCCATGGGATATGCAAGTCCAAGGCAGCCCCCAGGATCACTCCAGGCTGGGGATGGAGGGAAGGAGCAGCCCTGCCAGGAGGGACTTGGCAGGAGGAGGAGAGGCTGGACACACCATGTGTGCTGGGACCCCAGATCCCTGAGCCCTGGGACCCCAGATCCCTGAGCCCTGGGACCCCAAATCCCTGTGCCCATGGATCCCAAATCCCTGTGCCCTGGGACTCCAAATCCCTGTGCCCTGGGACCCCAAATCCCTGTGCCCTGGGACCCCAGATCCCTGAGCCCTGGGACCCCAAATCCCTGTGCCCATGGACCCCAAATCCCTGAGCCCTGGGACCCCAAATCCCTGTGCCCATGGACTCCAAATCCCTGTGCCCTGGGACCCCAGATCCCTGAGCTCTGGGACCCCAGATCCCTGAGCCTATGGACCCCAAATCCCTGCACCCTGGGTCCCCAAATCCCTGATCCCTGGGCTCATCCCCCACTGTGGGCAGCAGGGGAGGGGGGCACTCTGGCCCTGTCCCTGCCCAGGTGAGAGCCCACCTGCAGAGCTGCCTGCAGCCCTCAGGGGCTGCACAGGGAGGACCTGGGGGGCTGCAGTGGGCCCAGGGGAGGCACCAGGACGATCAGAGGGATGGAGCAGCTCTGCTGGGAGGAGAGGCTGAGAGAATTGGGACAGCTTAGCTTGGAAAAGAGAAGCTTTGGGGCCACCTAACTGTGACCTTCCAGTGCCTGAAGGGGTTAACAGGAAAGGTGCAGAGGGGCTATTTACAAGGGCATGGAGGGGCAGGACACAGGGAATGGCTTCAAACTGGAAGGGAGGAGGTTTGGATTGGATATTGGCACAGGGTGCCCAGAGCAGCTGGGGCTGCCCCTGGACGCCTGGCAGTGCCCAAGGCCAGGCTGGGCACCTGGGAGCACCTGGGACAGGGGAAGGTGTCCCTGCCATGGCACTGGGTGGGCTTCAAGGCCCTTTCCAACTCAAACCATCCTGGCATTCTGCAGTTCCATGAATGCTCTGGTTCCTCGTAGGGTTTGGGGCTGGGAATAACACTCGTGGCCCACCTCTGTCTCAGGCAAGATCAGCTCCACTTGGGCCATTCCTAGCAGGCCTTTTCCTGCTGTGACCTCAAAACTGACCAGTGAAAGGGCTGCTCTGACCTTTCCAAACACTCTGTGTCCATTCTTTGCCTTCCAGGCAGCTGGATTCTCCTGACATCTCACCTGCAAAGGTACTTTTAACCCCATGGCTTCTGGCCCCATCTGCTGTGGGAAACAAGCTTTGCTTTCCTTTCCTTCACTAAGATTTCTTCATCTCCTCCTTGGCCTGTGTTCTGTCCTGCCTAAACCCTCCAGTCCTGCCTGTTGGCACCAGTTTCCCTGATTTCAGGCAATTCTTCCTACTCTCTTTTGAGCACCCTCCATATGACCCTTTGCTTTCTCAAAACAGGGAAAATTTATTCCAGCTGCTGCCTTAGCAGTGGAGAGCAGGAGGAAGAGTGTATTTCTTTACAAGTGATACCCTGTACATGACCCCATGATGAAATGGGCTTTTTTTTTTTTGACTCTGCTTTGTCCTGTTGACTCATTTTCTCCCAGAGAGAGCTCCAAGCAACCGTCCTGTCAGCAGTGGAACCCTCACTCTTCTTCCTCACCACATCCTGCTT
>VZRH01004679.1:462985-484758 GCA_013397555.1 Urocynchramus pylzowi | reverse complement strand
TTTTTTAACCAAATTTTCCTTAATTCATGGAGAGATTTGGAATTTGAATCCTGTCCTTCTGCCTACACATGATAGCTCAAATCTTGGTACTACCTAGTAAATGAAATAAGCCTGCTATTTCCTCCATCATCTGGGTCATTAATGAGAACATGTAATAGTGCTGGAGTCAGGAGAGACCCCCAAGGAACTCTTTCCTTCCCCGGAATTAATGAAACTTTTAATTAGAAATGGTGGCCAGGGTGGAAAGTTTCCAACTTCCTGGTGGTTTGAGAAACAGGAGGCCCTTTTTCAGCTGTTTTTCAAACCCATGGAGCTCATCCTGAGGGTGCCTGAATGATGAATTGATGGTGAGGAGGAAGGACCAGAGGCATTCTCCATGAACAAGGCACAGGTGATTTAAACCCCTACATTAATTAAGCATTATCCCTGAAGAGAGCTGGGCCCTGCCAGCTTTTTGGGCACTTCCTGCAGATTTTGCATTGAGCTGTCATTCTTGAATTTTGGATGTAAGGAGTATGTATAGGATAGAGTTTTCCTTTTTTCCTCCCCCTTTCCCTCCTTTTTTCCCAACTTTTTTCCTCCCCTTTTTTCCTCCCCCTTTTTCTCCCTTCCCCTCATTTTCTTTTTCTTTTCTTTTTCCCCTGACTGTCCCTGTGTTTTGGACCCCATGTGCTCATGAAGGGTGCTGCTGTGCTTTTTTATGCCTGTTGGGGAGGGGGAGCTGTGGCCACCCTGTGGGGAGTGGGGACCCCAGGGTGATGGAGAACCATCCTGCATCCTCCCTCTGGAGTCAGGGCTGTCCCCCTGCTCCAGGGACTCTGCCAGTCACCCGAGGCTGGGGCAAGGAGGAACATCACCACCCTCACCTCAAGCTCCAGCCTTTCCTGACAGTCCCTGGAATTTGCTCTCTTGACTTTGTCCCCAGCTGGACAAGGGCAGCAGAGAGCCTGCCTGGCTTAAGCCTGTCTCCTAGGAACAAACTAATTTTCCTCTGGTTTTTCTGAGATAAGGCAGCAATGTTGATTGTAATGAGGTGATGGTTCTCAGCATTAATCCTGTGAGAGCGTGTCACTGCCCAGGGCAAAAAGCCCACTGAGCCTGGAAAAAAGGGTGCAGCCTCTGTCTGAGAGGAGCTGGCCCAGGTGATGCTGCTAACAAGGAAACCTCAGGCTGGGGCACTGGCAGGACGTGGCTTTTGGGGGCCCTGTCACGTTCTAATTGTCCAGTTAATTACTGAGTGCAGCCTTGAGCAAGGTTAAAGCAGACAACAGGGATGAACATCAGGGGTTTGTGCTGGGTCACAGCCATGCAGATGTGTCTGAAATGCACAGCAGCTCCTTGATGCAAATTATACAGCACTGCACAGGCAATGAAATCAGAGTCACCACCGAAGCAGCAGGGGCATATGAATGGGCTCATCCATGGGCAAAATCCTGTTCATGTGGGACAAGTGCCAGGGCAACTTAGTGAAACAATTTAATGGGCAGAAAGCTGAGTTTTCAGTTAATCCAGCCTAGGTGTGCATTTCCAGCAGTGAATTCCCAGTGATGCTGTGCACAGGTAACCCCTGGCACCTGGCTGTGTGTCCTGTGGTGTGTGTCAGAAATCAGAATTTCTGATCCAAAACTTCCAAATGTTTCAGCAGCAGTGGGCAGCAGGCACAGGGCACCTCCAGGTGAGGGGGTTATGGTGCCCAGCTCTAAAGAGCTGAGTAGGGCTCTCAAACGCTGTGGCAAAGCTCCCAAGGGGGGAAAAGTGGCCCCAGAGCTTCACCCTTGAGCAGAGAGCAGCAGCCACCCCCCTCTGCATTTGGCCTGGAGGCAGGACCTGGCTTTGGTCTCACTGGAGTCTCTGGGAGCTGAAACAGCTCCTGGTCCCCAGGCCTGCCTGAGGGACTCCAGCTCCCTTCCCTCCCAGGGCAGAAGAGCCGTGGAGTGAGATTTCTGATTTCTTCTGTGTGAAGCTTCAGAATATGGGATTTATTTTTTGTATGTCATAGTGGTACACAGAAGGCACTGGCAATGGGGATGGCTGTGGGATGGGCAGATATTGGGAGGGTCCAGCCCAGGCAGTGCAGACACCCACAGTAGGACAGACAGACACAGTCAGGACAGACACCCACAGTAGGACAGACACACCACAGTCAGGACAGACACACCCCAGGACAGAGGAGCTTTGTCAGGCCGGGAGCTCTTGCTCCATCCCCTGAAGCACCTTGGCATAACCCACGCCGGGGGCAGCCCCGAGCAGGGAGCAGCAAGGGGGGAAGCTGAGCTCGGGAGGGGAGAGCCACTCTGCAGCCCAGCTCCAGCACACACAGAGACCCTCGTGCCCCACAGCAGGCTGTCACAGAACCACAAAACCCCAGAATGGTTGGGCTGGGGGTGACCTTAGATCCCACCCAGTGCCACCCCTGCCATGGCAGGGACACCTCCCACTGTCCCAGGTGCTCCCAGCCCTGCCCAGCCTGGCCTTGGGCACTGCCAGGGATCCAGGGGCAGCCACAGCTGCTCTGGGCACCTGTGCCAGGCGACAAAGGAGGGCTGGGCCGGGCTGGGCTGNCCTGGTCCCCAGGCCTGCCTGAGGGACTCCAGCTCCCTTCCCTCCCAGGGCAGAAGAGCCGTGGAGTGAGATTTCTGATTTCTTCTGTGTGAAGCTTCNCAGGGCTGGGCAGGGCTGGGCAAGGCAAGGCAGGGCTGGCCGACCCCAGCGTCCTGCGGGTGCAATCCAGAGCAGGCTCCAGGCTCGGGGCTGTCTTCAGAGCATCACTGTGATGCCCGGGGCTCCGCTATCCCTCCTCCATCCCTGCTAATTGGCTTCTCCCAGCCCTCTCCAGCCCCTTTCTTCCCAGCGCTCGTCACAGAACGGAAAGGCAGAGCTGACTGAAGCTGACAAGACTTCTTGAAAAAAAAAAAGACAGAAAGCTTGTATTGGCTCCATCAAAGCCTTTTATTAAAGCCACATGGGGAAAGAGCTGCCCTGTCAGACAGCTTTCGCTATTGAGAAAACATGAAAGAAACCAACGGCTATAATCAGCTCAAGAAATTTATTGCATTTTTGACCCTGATATGGTCGCATACTGCTCGAGATTTCTTTGAAGGTGTTGCAGGTTTATTGATTGTGAAAAATGTCAATGTGTCACATGCCCAATTAACATGGCACTTCTTGCAATCAATACCCTAATTGCCTCTCTTTAGAGAGGCCATTAATTTAATTAACCCTCTCCCTCCCCCGACTTGTTTTCCCAGTTAAAATATTTTAATAAACAGACGATCCAAGGCCCGTGTTCCTTTTGTGATGGGAGAGATGAAGGAGAGCAGAGATTTCTCAGAGATTCAACATCATTTCCAAGGGCCTCTGGAGCTCTGTATCAGCTCAGTGGGAACAAGAGAGCAGCAGAGGATGAAGGTGCCTTTTTCCCTCGCCTGCCTTACCCCGGCCTCGTCTCCGGCGCCGGGAGACAAATCCTCTTTAGCAGAAGAGAAGAGTGAGAGATCCGACCTCCCCAGGGCTGGGAATGGAGCTGGGACCAACAGCCCGTAAAGGTCTCTCAGGAGTGGCACAGCTGCTGTCCCGTGCCTGGTTTACTTTTTACCCGATGCTCCGAAGTTTCACAGAGCTTGGTCTGCTGAGCTTGTCAAGAGTTAATCTGGGCGGGCTTGCTGAGCTTTTGTTTTCATGAGTACTTATCAAATGGCGCTGGCATGATTAGGCTGGGTTTAAAAACTGGCTAAGTGCTAGGTCTGGGATGGGATGGTTGGCTCTCCATCAGCCTTCAGCACAGTCACTCCTAATTGGGTCCCACAGGTATCTCCCCAGGCTGCCGAGCTGCTCGGCATCTTCAGCAGCGAGCTGCAAGAAAACAGAAAATCATTACTGATAAAGTTTGAGGATGACACCGAGAGACTCCTGGAGCAGTAAATAATGGCAAGAGCGGAGTAATCAGGTGGTGGTGTTTATATCACTTAGCAAATTGGAGGTGATAAAAAGGCCCTGGTTGAACGCAGCTAAATGCCAGGCCGTAAATGTGGGGAGCCAGAAATACTCGCTGTGCTTGCAGGGTGGGGGAGAGGGGGTGGTGGGAGCGATGTCTCTGGAAAGATCACGAGTTTGTGGGGGAAATCCATCAGGATTACCAGCTTCTCCTTTGCTGCCATGATTAAAAGTGGAGGTACAATATGCAGAGGTAGGCCAGCTTGAACTTTAATTTCAAACAATGGTGTAAAAAAGAAGCGGTGAAAAATAACCTGAAGGTAATTGTTCTTGAGAATTTATTTCTCTCCTTTATTCCTCCCCACCGTTTATTTTTGACTAGCCAAGGCAATGGTTAGTTTTCCAAAAGCTGATACTTTGATAGTATTATTTGGGAGAATGGAGAGACTGGAAATCAAACCTCATCTGGGAAGCATTCCCATTCCCATTCCCTTTATGGGCAGCTGTATTTAAATCTGAGATCAAAGATATGGAGAGGTAGAGCTGTCTAAGCAGGGGCTGCTGTCCTCGGGGAGCAGAGGCGTGGGCAGAGCATCCACCAAGCCCTTGATCTCAGCCTGTGGAGGGGAAACCCTCAGAAAGGGGGATCAAGAGGGAGCAAACAACCCCCTACCCCTCCTGTCAGCCACGGAGCCCTGGAGAGAGAAGCTGCTACAGGGAGATGCCATCTCCTCTCTGCCCAGCACACTTTAATTGCTTTATCCAGTGAATCACAGCCAGCAGGAGCTGCTGGATTTTTGTTGACGCTGGAGACCCTCATCCAACAGGCCTGGGCTCACCCTTTGCCACCTTTCTGGCTCTGGTGTGTGCTTGTCCAGCATGGGCTCCTGCCCCCAGGGAGGTGTGAGCTCTGCCAAAGCTGCTGGATGCCCTCCCCCTCCCCATCAGTGCCAGGGGCTTCCTGGGCTCTCTGATTTTCCTGCACCTGGCACGTCCCAGCCCCGTCCTGGGAGCCTCTGCTACCATGGGGCAGAACCCTTGAGTGGGGCTGGTGCTGGCAATGTGCTGCTCTGGCTTTGTCTGCCTCCCTCCTGCCTGGGGGCCCTGGGAAGCCAGGGATGCTCTGCAGGTGCCAGAGCTGAGGATTTCGGGCTCTGGGCCACGGCAAAGGTGATCTGGTCAATCGTGTGCCCTGCTCTGAAGCAATGCCAGCTGGCCCCGTGGGCCCAGACAGGCTCCCATCACTGTGTGACTGTCCCTGTGATGGCAGCACGATCTCCTGGCACTGCTCAGACACGAGGCTGGGGCTCACTGCTCACTGGCAGCCCCTTTTTGGAGGGAAGCAGGGGCAGGGCTGTGGGGCTGCAGCCTCCCAGGGTGTCCATGGGTTTGCTCCTGGCCACGCAGAAGTCATGGGCTGGTTCTCACAGGAGCTGTGTGCACAGGCAGGGGCAGGAGAGGGTGGTGGAGCATCATCCTGGCAAGGCTGGGATGTGTGGATGAAAACATGGGAGCAGCAGCTGAAGGAGGCTCCTGAAGCATGTGGCTGAGGGTGACTTCATCAGCAGATGGAGGGAAGACAGGAGCAGAGCAGCTGAGAAGCAATTAATGCTTCATCATTCCCAAGGCTTCCCCTAAACTAACAGGCCATGAACAAATGGTTTACCCGGGGTAAACCTTTCATAAGCAACCTAGTGCCTGTGGGGACTGTCCCCAAGCACCTCCAAAGACTCCCACCTGCCTGGTCTGTCTCAAACAGATGCAATTATTTTGCTGGTCCCTTGAGTGGTCTCTGAGGACAGATTTCTTTGGGCTGGTAAAGGCAAAACTGTAAAGACTTTACTGCCAGACCCTGCATCTCAGAGCTGCATCTGCTCATAAGAAACCCACAGCACATCTCCAGGAGCCTGCTGCTGTCTGGGCTCTGCTCTCACACGTGCACTGAGCTCAAAGGCAGCTCTGGGCCCTGCCGTGGCCCCTGCCTGGGAGAGAGGGGTGCTCCCACCTCTGTGCCCCTCAGCCACGACATGCAGAGCCCTGCAGGAGAACAAAACAGGAAGGATGCTGGAAGGAGACCTCAGCAGTGCTCCAGCCAGCCCCTGTGGCCGTCTGTGCTCCCCCCAGCAGTGGCTGTGAGACCCAAGCCAGGCAGGCTCCAGCTGTGCCTGTGCTGCAGCCCAAGGTGGGGTCTGCCCCGTGCTGCTGCAGGCCCAGGGGAGCAGGAGCCCTGCAGAAGAGAGGAGGATTGGCAGTGCCAGAAGGGAGCAGTCAGAGGAGCCTGTCTGCACCAGCCACGAGGGGAAGCTTGGCCATGGTGCACAAACCTGATGTGGTTTCTTGGTGTCCAGAAGAGCTTTGTGAGCACCCACAGCGTGGAGGGGAGCTGGGGCTGGGCAGAGCTGATGTGACCTCTCTGGTGAATTCACATCAGAGTGAATGAGCTGCAGAAACCTTTGCCTCCTTTTGTGCAGGTTTGGGATGACACATCAGCAGTAGAGGGGAAATCCGTAGCTCCTGACGAGGAGCCTTGCTTCCCAGGCCTTCCCCCCGCCTTTCCTCATTGCTGCAGTTTCTCAGAAGACACCAACTCTCTGATTTCCAAGGATTAACACTCCTGAAGCCTTCTGCAGAGCTAGCAGGCATCATGTGTTCTGTGCAGGGCTGCTCCCAGCAGTGACTCATCGTCCCTGCCCACCTGGGGCTGCTGGAGAATCTCACAGGAAGGTCTGGGAGCCTTTGGAGCCAAAGTTAGCTCTGAGCACATGTGTGTGTGTGTGTGGAGCAGCTCCTCGGGCCATGTGGTGCCAGATCTGCTCAATGGACAGCCCCACCACATCCCTCTGGGAAGGAGGGGGATTCCTGAGCTGAGGTGGTCAGTCAGCCTGAGGGCTCCAGAAACCCCCCCAGAGTTTGCTTTGTGGGAGCCTGGGGTTCACATTCTCTGAACCTGGGAGAAGCAGAGAACAGAATGATCAAGACAATTCCTCTCTCATTTGCTGTTCCTGTGCTGTGCCAACGTGGAATGCAAGATGGAGATTGTTTACCCAAGGATTTTACCAGGTTAAGGAAATGAAGTATGCTCCTGGTGGGTGAGTTTGGGCCCCCAGGAGGAGGAGGAGTGTGGAGGGAGCACAGCAAGGGCTCAGGGATGTGCCTTTAGCACAGGGATGTGCCTGTCACTGCCCACCCCTGCCTCAGCCCACTGCTACCCGAACACTTCAGGTGTTCCCCACCTGCAGGGGCTGAGCAGGGCTGTGGGTGGGGTGCTGCTGTGAGGAGAGGCTGCTGACATCTTGAACAGGCCCTGAGTGCCCGTGGAGAGGGGCAGGATGTGAACCTGCCCCGTGGGGATGGCCACATTTGCCATTCCTAGCTGGGCTGCTCACTCTGGTTCCCAGAAAACAGCTCCTCGCCTCAAGTCAGCATCTCCTGGGCAGAAGGCTTTAATGGAACGGGTGTGGTGTGGGTGAATCCCACTCAATCCTCAGTCAATGAGCTCCAAATCTCCCTGCTAAGCCCTCGCTGCCCTGTGCTCAGTGTGGCACTGCTCTGTATCTGCTCAGATCTGGGCTGGTTTGAAGAGCTCGGGGCTATTGGATTTCTGCTCCCTGAGCAGCAGCTGCAGATAATGATCCAGTCACTCTTGACCTTCTCCCTGATAAATGAAGCAGAGAGAGAGTCTGCCACCCGTTTTCCTGATTCCCTCCTGCACCTTCCTGGGTTTATTGGTGTGATCCTGGCTCGGGACTGGCTATTTCAGCAGTGATGAGCCCAGAGCCACAGACTCTGCCCTTTCCTCAATAATTTGGAGCAGTTATTTTATCTCTTTGACTTGATGTGCCAAGATCACTCTGAGCTTGTTGCTTGCCCCATCTTCTCCTCCACCTGTGGCTCCCAGAGAGGGAACCCCCCCCTCCTACCCCCCTGACAGTCTCAGTTGCAGTTATCAATTCCTGGGTGAGTTCTTTCTCATCTGGTCACTTTCCCAGGCTCACTACAAAGCTTTTGGGGTTGCTGTGTTTACCCAGCCCTTCTGCTCAGCGTGCTGGCTGTGTACTTTGGCAAGGACGGTGTCCAAGGACACTTTGGAAAAGACTTGGAGAAATCTGCTCTGGTGGGAGGTGTCCCTGCCCACAGCAGGGGGTGGAACGAGATTTTTGAGGTGCTTTCCGACCCAGACCATCCTGTCATTCTAGGATTCTATGATACTCTCTTTTTCAGATTATTATTGTGCAAGGTTAAGCTCTAGGGCTAGGAGGTACTCTCATTTTCAGAAACACCCCTGCCCTGTAGTGCCTTTTGTGCACATTGACATTTTGAGACCTCACTCAGGAGTCGGGGTGAAGATGGGTTCATTTCAGGAATGTGGAGCAACCGTGGCTCCGAGGCATCTTCTGGAAACGCTGTGGGACATGGAGGAGTAAGCTGAGCCCACCCTGCTCTGACAGCAGCTCCTGCCCTGTGCTGGACTCCTGTCCCACGAGCCTGCTGAGGGGGAAAAGCCATTTGGGAGCAGAGGCAATGGGAAGTGTTTGATCATCAGCCCCTGCCTGAACATGTGCTTCTGCTTCCAAACAAACAAGTGGGAGAAAAACCTCGTCATGAAATATTCAAACACCTTCTGGGCTGAGCGGGAAGGGCCCTCGCCCCGGCTCCCTGCTGCTCTCGGGAGCTCACCATCCACGGCTTCTGCGTCCCCAGGTGATGGGGAAGGGCCAGGTGATCCCTCCCTCTCGTGCCCCGCTTTGGAGGATGCCCCTGGCAACGGGGGGAGCTGCCTTTGGCTCCGAGCCTGCTAGCTGGTACCAAAGGAAGGTTAAGAGATGGCAGTGGGAGAGACACAAACCCCTCTGCTGCTCTCAAAGGCAGCTCCCTCCTGCAAATGGCACAGAACCCCTGCTCTGCCTCAGCAGACTACCCCAGCTGAGTCAGGGGGTGCACCCCAGCCCAGGTGACTGCTCTGGGCCAGGCTCCACAGGGCTCAGAGCAGCCTGGTCCAGTGGAAAATGTCCCTGCCCTGGGCAGGGGGAGGAATGGGAGCAGCTCTGAGGTCCCTGCCAGCCCATCCCACTCTGGGATTCCGTGACTCTGGCATTCTCCTGGCCCTGCTCCCCTGTCACGCTGCTGGCAGGTGTGACATCTCATGGGCCACGGTTCTGGCAGCCTGGCACTCCCTGTACAGCCAGCAGTGCAGACAGCAGGGGTGCTCCGAGCTCAGCAGGACAGGAGCACCCCAGCACAGCCCTGTCACCCTGCTCTTTTGAGATTTTCTGAGCCTTCTGATGTTTACATTCCTGTAATGGAGTTTCTCACACACTTTCATGTAAATAATGATTGTTTGTATTCTTCTATGTAGGAGGAGAAGTTTGATGGACTGTTAGTCTGACCAGTGTGGTTGGAAAGGTGGCAATGCCATCCTCCAACCCACTGTCACTTTTGGAATTCTGTAGATGCTGAGGTCTGAAAGATAAAGTTCTCTTTTCCTGTTCCTGTTGGGATGCTGGAACAGCGTGTGTGAGATATTCCTGTGTCTCAGCCATCACACAGCCCTGCACCAAGGAGCTGCAGAGGGCTCTGTGCTGGGCCAGCCTGGCTGGGGGAGCCCTGGCTGAGCACCCCTGGGCCAGGGTGCCCCAGGGCAGACTGATCAAATCTGAGCAGTCCACAGAGGGACACACCTCAGGGCAGCTCCTCGCTCCTGGAAAGAACCCTGCAAAGAGCAGGGCACTCAGCTCAGCCTGCAGCCCTCAAATGCATTCCTTGGGAACACCTGCATGGATGCTCAGGATTCCCAGGGTATTTACAGGGTACAATGACAGGTCTGCGTGCAAGTGATGAGACCACAAGGATCCACCTCCCTTCCCTGGGGTTGCCTTGATTTTTGATGGTTGAGCTGGATGATCTCTGGGGTGTTTTCCAGCCTTACCGATCCTGTTGATTCCGTGCCTCTGTGGCCTGACCTGAGGACACGTCCTGGTTGTCACCCAGCTCCAGGTGAGATGCTGCTCCTACACCTCCTCCTGAGGTACCAGTATGGAGCTGTTGTGGGGTAATGCCTTGCATTTTTGCTTCATTTGGACTGTCCCTGGGTCTGAGTTACACGTACTTCCCTGCATCTTGGTTTGAACCTCAGTACTTGCTTCCTTCAGGAAACGCAGGCAGACAAGGTCCCTCATGGCCAGGGCTCAGATCTCCTACCCCGAAGCTCCCAAAATGTGTGAGAATTTGCCCACAGGGGTTGCAGCGAGCTCTGCAGGCATCCAAGTGGATTTTTTGTTCAGCCTGAACGCTGGCAGAGCTTGCCCAGCAGATAGGAAGGGATCAGCTGTTTTGCAGCAGCTGAGTTTGATCACAGAGCTGCAGAGTCACGGAGCTGCTGGTGAGAGGAAACCCTCCCTGGCCAGGGCTGACCACTCCTGCAGGAGGAGGAGGAGGAGGAGGAGGAGGAGGAGGGGGATCTAGTGTTACATGAGCTCAGCCTTCAGCTCAGGAGGAAGCTGAGAAGTTTGAAGCTTTTTGCGAGAGGAGGAGGGTTTCAGCAGAGTGTCAAGAGAACATGAGCTCATATCACTGCACTTATTTATATCCCCAAGCCGGCATCTGTTGCACCCAGGCTCGCTGCAGTCCTCAGCATTAAACATTTCATTAGCCCACAGCCCCTCTGGCAGTGCTCACACCCGCACACAGGCTGTTTAGCAGCCAATCCATCCATTTAATTTCTCATTAAACTTTAGATGTAATGAATTTTTTAGTGGTCAAGTGAATAAAGCAGTTAAAATAAAAAATGGCTGGATAGCAAAGGTTTGGCCTTTGCTATTTTCAGCCTTTAATGATGCTGTGGTGAAGCCAAGAAGTGCCTGTGCTTCTTTGCTGGGTGAGCAGGTCCCTTCTGGGGGAGGTTCTTTGGAAATACCATCCTTCCAGCATGAGCTGGAGGCTTTGATCCGAGGAGGGGAAGCCAGGGAATAGTCAGACCCATCAGCATACATTTTGAGGAGAAGAATGTTTGGAATCTTTAAAGGGCCAGCTTTCCTTTTTTTTTTTTTTTAAGTAACTGCAGTTTTTAAAGAAATTATGCTGAAAATAAATAGCCACCATCCACCTTCAGCAGAGCTGACAGATCTTCAGATGATCAACAGCTGCTGCCTTTAATGAGCTGAAAAGAAATGTTTCTGTGAGAGGCAGGCAGGAGGGAGGTCTGGAACTGTGCACAAATTAATTACTTTATTGTGCTATATTATATTACACTATATTACACTACATCTTAACTGAACAAGAACTAGAACTGACTCTAACTGGACAAAACCTCGTGATCATCTCCTAACCAAAACAGCCTGACTGTCAGGGCCAAGGGAACAGAACACCATCACTTTGGGTAAACAATCTCCATCTTGCATTCCACTCTGGCACAGCACAGGGACAGCAAGGGAGGTGAGAACTGCCCTGACCATTCTGATCTCTGCCTCTCTGTGGCTCAGAGGATGTGAATCCCACACCCTCCTGTGTGCCTGGCCTGGTCCAGTCCTGCTGCTCAGCCAGGACAGTGGCTTTGGGCTCCAGGGCCAGGAGGAAACACAATTTTGCAGAGGGTGGCTCTGTGGGAGGGGTGTCTGAGTGCCCCCTGCTCAGAGGGCAGCTCAGAGCTGCACTGCTCCTGCTGGATGCAGCTCCTGCCCAGGCCTCCCTGCCTCCCTGGGGCTGCTGGCTGCCTCACCTGTCTGATCTCTCACCTGGGACTGCTGGCTGCCTCACCTGTCTGGCATGCAGGGCACAATCTCCACCTGGGTTTGGAGGGTGGGATGAGATCAAGGGCATCCCCAGGCAGCCAAAAGCAAGGGAGCAGCAGGAGGAAGAGGAGGCCTGGAGTTTTGGCCGTGGGAAGGTGGGAGCAGATGCAGGTGTGCCAGGAACCTGGGCTAGGCACAGAAACATCCTGCAGAGGACCTTGGTGGACTGCTGGAGCTTGGGAGGGCTGGGGAGAAAGAGGAAGGAATAGCAAAAGGAGTGCAAAACATCCCTGCTTTGGGGAAGAGCAGACACTTCATCATGGGAGGAGGCAAACAGGCGGGGAAGGGGGAGAGGGGAAGGAGCTGCTGGAGAGGATGGGCAGGCAGGAGGTGGAAATCCTCAGGAGGAAGGAGGAGCTGCCCTGCAAAGGAGCTCTGGGAGCTTGTGAGAGCAAATGAGGAGCAGGGAACACCTCTGAGTGTCTCTCTTTTTGTTGTACTCCCTCAGCTGCTTTTACGTTTGCCTTTGATGAGTTCTTTTTTATGAATAAGAACAGGGCCTGAAGTTGTACTACCAAGGAAGGGGGAAAAGAAGTGTGTTAAGTTTCCAGCTCCAGAGGAGAGTTTCACACCTCGTCAGCTTGGACAGGAAGGAATCAGTGTATCCTGAGGATCCAGGTCTGCACATCCAGCCCTGGGTGCGAGGTGGCTCCCTTCTGGGAGCCAGGTCTGCGGGACTGGTACCCTCGAAACCCCAGAGTTATTGTGTTTATGATCATCCTTTCCAGGGTTTCCCTTCAGGAGCCAGGCTAGGGGGGCACAGGCAGCAGCTCTGGGCCCCCAGAGGAGCAGTGGAACAAGGATGGTGCCTCCAGAGCCGGATCCCAGCCCCTGGAATGTGGCCACTTCCAGCACTGCCACTGGCAACTCACAGCTCTTCACTCCCTCCAGCCAGGAGTCTGATGAGTAAATCACTGGAGGTGGGTGAGGAATGAACTATCCTTGGGCTCTGAGAAGCTGT
The DNA here is from genome assembly GCA_013397555.1 of Urocynchramus pylzowi. Classification (NCBI taxonomy): domain Eukaryota; kingdom Metazoa; phylum Chordata; class Aves; order Passeriformes; family Fringillidae; genus Urocynchramus; species Urocynchramus pylzowi. The sequence continues at coordinate 472,077 of VZRH01004679.1, read as the reverse complement.
GGGGGTGGAGAGGGGGACTCACCTCCCTCCCCAGGCCTGGCCAGCCCAGGGCTGCCTCCCCAGTGACCCCAGCACTGGGATGCACACGGGGACTCCCCTGCATCACTCACTGAGCTCAAGCCCCGCGTGTGCAAGAGAGAAAATATCAAAAGGACACTTTGACACGTATTTAACATTTTATATATTTTGTATAAAATAGAAAAAAGGAGCGTTTTAAAATATTCATCTCCTGGGAAGGCAGCTGGGTGGATAAAAGGCTCCCAGTCTGCGGGGGAAGCACGGGGAGGTGGGGCTGATTCTGTGTGCCTTGGCTGGTGCAGGGGAGAGCAGCAGATTCCTGAGTGCCCAGGGTGTCCTGCAGGTGCTGAGGGTGAGTGGAGCAGGGAAGAGCCCCCAGGCTCTCCCTACTAAAGCCAGGCACATTTGGTAGCTCAGAGGTGCCAGTGCCACCTCCCAGGACTCAGTCACAAGAGGGTGAGATTCCTGTCAGGGCACCCGGGCCTGGAGTCCTGCTGGGAATCGTGGTTCTCACATTGGATTTCACAGAGGAACATTTACAGCCTCTGGCTTTGGAGGGGTTTGGAATTGCTGTTACAGCACAGCTCAAAGGTTTGGACACGGCGGGGATAAACAACTGGTTTTGGGGTCTGCTTGTTTGCTGTATTTTTAGCATTCTATTGCAAAGCCAGCCCCAAAACTCAGGGCAGGGGGAAGGACTGAATGTTTGAGTTTTCGTATTGGGTCCAGTGGTGCAGGTGCCCAGAGGCTGGAGGGACTGCAGCACAGATCCCCAGAAAGACACAGCTGAGAGCAGGTGTGGGGGATGTGGAGTATGGGAAATGGGATGTGGAAAATGGGAAATGGGATATGGGATGTGGGAAATGGAATATGGGAAATGGGATCAGCCCCCATGCACAGCCCGTATCTATTCTTCCTCCATGTGCAGCAACACCTGGCACACAGCAGAGCAGGACAAAACCTGTTCATAACTCTCAAATTCCTCCTCTCATTCTGCCCTCTAAAATCCACCTTTGACCCCATAGATGGTCCAGTTCCTCCTGGGTTGTGTCTATATCTATGTATCTATATCTATGTATCTATATCTATGTATCTATATCTATGTATCTATATCTATGTATCTATATCTATGTATCTATATCTATGTATCTATATCTATGTATCTATATCTATGTATCTATATCTATGTATCTATATCTATGTATCTATATCTATGTATCTATATCTATGTATCTATATCTATGTATCTATATCTATGTATCTATATCTATGTATCTATATCTATGTATCTATATCTATGTATCTATATCTATGTATCTATATCTATGTATCTATATCTATGTATCTATATCTATGTATCTATATCTATGTATCTATATCTATGTATCTATATCTATGTATCTATATCTATGTATCTATATCTATGTATCTATATCTATGTATCTATATCTATGTCTATAGATGTATATCTATACATCTCTATCTATTTCTATACCTATTTCTGTACCTCTCAGCTGTCTGTACCTGTCTCCCTGTTCCAGAGCAGACACAAGGGTTTTCCTCCCCACTTTTCTTCCTTCTCTCAAAGGGCTGAACAGGGCCCTGGGCTGTGAGAGGTGTTGAGCTGGAAGGGTCTGGACTGGCTTTTCTTTTCCCTGTTCTCCCATTTAGTCCTCAATGTGTCCATGGATGGTAGAAACCTCCTCTCCTCCGTGCAGAGGGCTGCAGGCTGGGCAGGGGTTCACGTGTGCCCACTCCTGGCATGGACACCTGGGCTGAGCAGGAACTCCAAATTCCCTGAAGTGACATCCCCCCCTTCCACTGCCTTGTCATGTGTCCTTGGAGGGTCACCCTGGGGACAAGGACAGAGTCTGGGGCAGGGGCCAGGCACTGGACAGGTAAACCAGCCCCCTTAGTTAGTGAGAACAATAACATCCCATTTTTCAAACCATTCCCATTTCCATTCCCTATCTTGTTTTCCATGAAAAATGCGAAAGCACAAATAGAAAACTTCCCTCTGAGGTTTCTTGTTTTGACAAAAGATCAATTTTCCATCGAGCAGATATTTTAAACCAATATTTCTGTCTGCTGTACGGGGGATCAGCCACGCTGTGGGAGGGAGGGAGGGGCGTGCCATGGCTCAGTGGCTGTCAGAGATGCTTGGGCTGGTGACAGAAAACATCTGCCCTGAGCTCCCTGGGCAGCACCGTGTCAGCTGGGACAGATCTCTGCTTTTGTGTCCAGCCCCTTTCCTTGATGCTGGAGAGAGATGAGGCTGATGAGGCTGATTCACCCAGGAGAGGTGCCCCGAGCAGGGTGGGTGCTCTGGGACACCTTGGCTGACTTGGGGACCTTAAAGGTCTTGTCCAGGCTCAGGAATCCTGTGATTCTGTGGCTAAGGAACAGCAGCACTCCCAGTGAGTGCTGCCAGCTCAGTCAGATGTGGTGCATCCCCTCTCCATCCCTCCCCACCCCCTTCCATCCCTCCCCATCCCCTCTCCAGGGCCATCCCTCCTGGAGCAGCAGGGTTTCCCTGCTGGGCTTGTTCCATGCCTTGCTCCCCTGCAGGAAGGATGCTGCCAGACAATGCCCTGCTCCTGACCCAGAGATGGGTGTGAGAGGTGTTTTACAGACTTTTACTCCATCCTCAGTCTCATGAGAAAGGTGAGACAATACAGATGTTACAATTCACACAATCAGAAGCCAACAATTTCCTAATTACAATTATGTGTTCCTTGGCCTCTCAGCTTTAGCCACACCATGCTGTAGATGCCTTAAAGCCAATAATCTAGAACTGCCCCTCGTGGGTCCCACTACAGTGCATCTTTCACAGTTCTATTTCTCCAAAGTATCCAGTCTTATTTGTAAGGCCATTTTGTAAAAACTTTTTTCTAGCTCCATTTCTCTCTCAGCAATGTCTGTCCTACTCCATGGCATTTCTAAGTCAGCATGTTTTATCTCAAGGTTTGCATAGAGATGCTCACTGTGTGAGCCTTCTGTTGGGCCCTGAGAACTCTCTCCAAATCCAGTTCCCCCAGGATGCAAGGGTTAAATGGGCCCACAGGAGACAGGAAACCACTCCTGTCCCACAGACAGCTTGGCAGAGGCATTTCTGACCTGCAAGGCAGGAGGAAGAGCATAAGGAAGCCCCAAAAGGGCTGCAGGATCAACATCCAGACATCCAGAGAGCCAGAGTCTGAATTACCTGTGGATAAAACTGCCAGGAATGAAACTCCCCAGGCCTGTGCAGAGTCTGCTGCTCAGGAGCCTGAATTGGCTGAGAGGGGGCCTGGGAAGCTGGACCTGCTTGCAAGGGCTCTGTGGGCGGGGGAGAGCTGTTAATGAGCCCTTTCATGTCTGCTCTAGCTGATCTAATTCTATTCTGCCACTTTGATTTTTCTTTCTGTGTAAAGTTAATGCAGGTTATAAATAATACCTGTCTCTAGAACTGACTGATCTGCTTTGGGGAGCTCATTTGGGGAGAAAGGCCAGGCAGGGACACCTCAAAGCTGCGTCTAAATTGGGGTCCCACAACTGCCCAGGGTGCATCACACACAGCCTGGTGCTGCTCTCCAGGCTGGGAAGGAGAAAGGGTTGGGAGGGGATTTACAAAGGCACAGGAACCCTGGGCTGCTTCTCTGCACTCACATCAGGCTGGGAAGCTTTAATTTGCTGCCCTGCAGTTCTTGCAGCCTCTCCCCTTCCCTGCTTGGTTGCCTTTCCCTCCTCTTGGATGTCTGCTGGGTTGGATGGGTTTTTTTTTTTTTCCCCAACTGTCCTCACTTTTATTTACGGGGCAATTTGCATTTTATTATTTCCTGCACACACTTCAGAGCTTTCTCCTGCATTTATCTTTCCTCTCTGGGGTTCCTCGCTCCCTTCTGCTCATCATCCACAGGGCTCTATCCTCACAGCCCTGCTCCAGCTCATTTCCTAGCACTCCTCTGTCTCCCTGCCTGTGTCTGAAGTCTGGACCACCTGGAGGCTCTCAGCAGGTGCCCTGATTTACTGCCTCAGACCTTTCCACTATTTAAATCCACATGCAGCAGCTGCTCCTATTCTTAGCTCTGACCTGTGCTCTTTTATCCAGCCCTGCCACAAAAGTGGTTTGTGGCTGCATTTTTTTTTTTTCCTGTTTTGTTTTTATTTATTTATACATTTTTAAAATTGTTTTTTCATGTGGGTGAAAGAAGAACTGCTGTTCCCACTGGATTTCCACTCTGACCATGAAGGCTAGAAGGAAGCCCAAACACTTCTGGCTTTTTGGATTTGAAGCCTCTGACAGATTCTCCTTTCCACATTTTCCTTAAATCTGTAAAGCAAACATGCTCTGCTCTGCTGCCTCCTGAGTGTGTGGGGAGTGTGTCTGCCTGTCAGAATTCCTGTTTCATCCCCTGACCCGCCACTGAAGGGCAGTTCCCTGCTGGTTCCTCAGAGGATGAAGTGCCAGGGCTGCCTGCTGGGACCAGCGAGGCTTTGGGACCCTCAGCAGCTCCTGGCCTCTCTCCCTGCCGGGGCAGCACAATTTGAACTCGGAAAGGAGCTTTCAAAGCAGGCTTCCCATCGCTGAATTTCCCTGCCTTGCAGAGGACTGTGGGCCACGGGCTTCCTCTTGGGCAGCAGCAAAGTGGGAAATGTGGGAGCACAAAGACTTCTCCTGCCCCAGCCCAAGGACTGGCTCAGAGCTGGCTTCAGTTAACCCTGGGTGACTCCCGTGCCTCTGGGTCTCCATCACCATCAGCTCCTCTCACTGCAGGGGAGGGAACAGCTCAGCCCCTTCCAACCCCCTCCAGAGCTGAAATCTGTGATAACAACAAAAGCAATAATAATAATAATAATAGTAATAATAATATCAATAATAACTATATCGATAATAATATCAATAATAACATCAATAATAATATAAATATCAATAATATCAATAATAATAACAACATTATTAATAATAATAATAATAATAATAATAATAATAATAATAACAACAACAATAGATTTAACACAAGGTAGAAGGATACAGGTGACTTCCCACTGAGACTGAAATGTCCCAGCTCCAGACTGGTCCATATTCTGTGTTTTAAACAAAGATCTTTTTTTTTTTTTTGGCTATGAATGCTTCTTATTAGAAAAACAATGTTTTTTTCAGCACCTTTTCTCCCCCTCCCCTTCCCTCNCACCTTTTCTCCCCCTCCCATTCCCTCCTCTCTCCCCAGCCCTTCCCCCTCAGTTCCCAATGCTATTTTACAACATCATCACAGAGCATCCTGAGCTGGAAGGGACCCACAAGGACCATCCAGTCCAGCTCCTGGCCCAATATGAGCTCCTTTTTCAGCAGTAGCTTTAAACCCAAAATTCTGGTATTGATTCAAGTGGGTAATTTTTATCTTTTAATACTGTTTTTTAATTTTATTTTTTTATAACATTTTTTATTAAGTCTTTAAACTTATGGGGTTAAATTGTTTCCCCTCCCTTTCCAGCATGTTTCCTAATGACAGGACATTTCTTTTATCAGCCTTTCCCCAGACTGTCCATCTGCCTATTTCTCTGCTATTTCCTTCTCACTCCCTCCTGCTTTGACACCACTCCACCAAACCTCCACCCTTTTCAAACTGTTTTACTGACTTCAAAGGCAGGACAGGATCTGAAAGTTCAGTTCTTGATTAAAAAGCTGCAGCATGCCCTCGATTATTGTTCCCCAATACAGTGCTGCTGACAGCACCACTCTGGGCCCTGTTCCTCAGCTGACGAGACACTGCCAGGGATTTCATGCTGGTGCTGAGTCAGTCTCTCCTCCCAGGGAACAACCAGTGGCCTCGAGTTGCAGTAGGAGAGGTTCAGGCTGGGTATCAGGGAGGAGATTATTATATTATTATTATTGATATTATTATTGATATTTATATTATTATTGATATTATTATTCTTGATAATATTATCGCTATAGTTATTATTGATATTATTATTATTATTATTATTTGTTTTTCACAGAAAGAGTTGTAAAGCACTGGCACAGGGGTGGAGTCCCCATCCCTGGCAGCGTTCAAAAAACGTGTGGATGTGGCACTTGGGGACATGGGTTAGTGGTGACTGTGGTGGTGCTGGGGTGATGTTGGATTGATGAACTTAAAAGTATTTTCCAACCTTAACAACGCCACGATTCTATTATTTAAAGGCTCGTTTTTCATTCCGTTTCATATTTCATCCACTCGTACTTCAGGGATTCCAGCCCACGTGCCCATTTGACCTCTTTTATTAACAGGAGGAAGCGAGGTGTGGCTGGTGAGCAGCTGGGGCAGGGTGGGAGCTGCACTCCTGCTCCTCGGGGCACGGATCACTGCTGCAGGGCAGCCCTGGGCTCTGCCACGCCGCACCTCCTGCAGGAGCTGGCAGAGTTGGCAGCTGGTTGACACCGTGGGCATTTCCTGCTGCCTGCATCCCAGTTTATGGGAATCTGAGAGAGTGCAGGGTGCAGCCTGGCATTAAATCTCCCCCAGGAACGAGGTTAGCTGACAATTACTGCTCCGTAAGCAAGTCAATGGAAGATTCACTTTCTGTCCAGAGAGACTAATTATAAAATGAAAGCCAAGAGGGAAAACAAACATTCAGGGCGGATAAAAAGGAAATTGTTTGGGGAAAAATAATCCAAAATGCCTCAACATACAGCTTTCCTTATATTGGCTTAGTAACTCTGATGTTTAATTTGCTGGAGAGCAAGAGGGACATTTCTCTTGTGGGTCTGACCTTCTTCTTGCTCTTTTGAAAAGATGTTTCAAATACTAAAAGTTAATATTTCTTGGAAAAACATGATGTCTAATCAAAATCCAGAGGTTTTTAGCCACATGATGTTGTGGGATGGGGAAGTGTATCAGTAGTTATTCTGCTCTATCTCTCACGTGCCTCTCTCTTCTGTGGGAAGGCATCCTTGAAAAAAGCTCTGCTTGAATTTCTCAAGGTCCTGCTTCCTCAGGCTTGGAGAATTTCACCTTCTGAGTTGGTTAGCACAATTTGCATGAAGTAAGAAAGCTTAAATTTGGGTCACTTGGTTTCACCAGATAATAGGTGGGGCCTCTCAACATTTAACTGGATAGCCTTGTGCATTTAATGTAAAGAGGAGCAGATGTTTATCCCCACGGGGTGTTCCCAGCTGTTTCCTCCAGGCTGGTGCCCAGTGTGGGTGACACAGAACCCCAGGGTGTCTCCTCCCAGAGCCAGGGGTGCCTTCATGAACCCCAGGGTGTCTCCTCCCAGAGCCAGGGGTGCCTTCATGCCTGAGGAAGCATCGTCCCAAGGCCAAGGTGAGGAGCAGGAGGGACCTGCTCTGTCCCAGGTGCTGCCAAGGTCACCTGAGGGTTGGAGCAGCCCCTGTGCCCTTTTCCATGGCTCCCTGCAGGAGTGTTCCTGCCACACTGGAGGGACAGATGTCCCTGCTGGGCAGGAGGGCTTGGGCTGCTTCTCCTTGGTGACAAAGGAGGCTGATCACCCACCTGAGCCAGTGCCAGCTGCTCTCCCTACCCTCCCACCCATCTCAAGCAGCACAATTGACGTTTCTGTCTCTGTGTGATGTTTCCTGAAGCCCAAGAGCCCCCTCCTGCTCTCACCTGAGTGGGAGGTGGGTCACGGGGATGGGGCTGGGCCCATTGCTGTGTCTGAGAGGAGGAGCAGAGCCCACTCGCTCTGCAGCTTCACCATGCAGTTTCTCTGGGTTTGGGTTTTGTTTTGTTTTGGTTTGCTCATAGGTGCACAGCCATCTGCCCCTCTACTACAGAGCTGTCTGCCATCTGTCCTTGCAAAATAAAATAACTGTAAACTCCAAATGCTCTTGAGCTGCAGAGTTAACAGCTGAGATGTTCCTGAGCCTGTGGAACAGGAGGCAGCAGAGCCATCCTCTGCTCCAGCAGCTTTCTCTGAGGGTTTGTGCCTAACCCAGGGTGTGGGCCAAGGCAGGGTTTGAGGAGTGGAACAGGCAGAACTGCAGCTCTGGGCTGTGCTCAGGGCACGAGCCCTGCCTGAGACAGCTCTGCTGCCCTCAGGGAGGGGCCCCAGGGGCTTCAGGGACAGGGACTGCTGCAGGTACCCAGGAGCTGTGCTCAGAGAGGGAGGAACCCCGGATCATGGAATTCTTTAGGTTGGAAAATCCAACCCAGACCATGGAGTCCCAGCTGTGCCTGGTCCCCACCTTGTCACCAGCTCAGAGCACTGAGTGTCCTGTCCAGGGACACCTCCAGGGACGGGCACTCCAAACCTCCCTGGGCAGCCCTGCCAAGGCCTGAGCACCCTTTCCTGACCACCCCTGGATCCCTGGCAGTGCCCAGGGCCAGGCTGGGCACTGGGGCTTGGAGCAGCCTGGGACAAGGTGTCCTTCTTCACTGCTCAGACATCCACTCCCTGCAATCACCAGCCCCCCTCAGGCTGGGAGTCTCCTGTGGCCATTCACACAGGGCTGGGATTTTTATTTTTTCCAGTTTTTCTCCATTTCCTGTTTGTGGGCAAGGGGCAGCCAGCAGCAGCTCCTGTCCTGCTCCCCACACCCTCGGGGTGGCAGAGCCTCTGTGTGCACCACAGCATTTTCAGAAATGAAAAACTGGCCCTGAAGTCCCTCAGCTGCCTGCTGGGAGTATGGGTTTGGAACACAGGAGAGAGCTCTGTGGGCCTGAAATGCTCAGGGCAGGTTCCTGCTTCAATTTCACTGCACCAAGGACTCCTTTTCACTTCCTTTCACTCCCAAGGTTTTTAATAGCTCTGGCCTTGATCTCTTCACCAGCACATGAATGACAGCTGCAGGAGAACTATAACATTTCAACTGACATTTGTGTTTAGAAGCTCATCTATAATTAGAGACAAGTGAATCATCTGCATGAAATAATTAATGCAGGCCATGCTGCCTTTCTTTTTCCCCGTGAATCTTCCAGGAACAGGTTCCTGCAGCCTCAGACCCGCTCTCCATTCAGAACTGGGGTTTCCTCAGGGAGATTTCCCTTGTTCTGCTGCCTCAGCACCAGGCGGGGGCTGCCCTGCCACGGGGGCGTGCTGCCACCCCCAGCCCTGGGCAGGGGAAGGGGCATGGGTGGGCAAGGATGGGG
>VZRH01004679.1:447879-462909 GCA_013397555.1 Urocynchramus pylzowi | reverse complement strand
TGGGATGGGTGGGCATGGATGGGAGGGGTGGGCATGGATGGGCGTGGAATGGATGGGTGTGGATGGGAATGGATAGGCATTCATGGGCAGGGGTGGGAATGGATGGGGGTGGATGGGTGTGGATGGCACGGATGGGAACGGATGGGAATAATTCCATACTGAGTGCAGGAGCTGTACTTTGAAGAGGCTGTGCTGAAGCAGAGAGTGGAGGGCTGGTGCTGGGAGCTGAGGGCTGGGCCAGCCTCTCTGGGCTGTTTGGTTCAGGCCTGCTTGGACCACGCAGAGCCCCTCTGGATCAGAATCCTGGCAGCTGTTCCACCTCCTGCATTGCTCAGACATGAGCGATATGCAGCCCCACAGCTCTGCTCACCACCATCTCCCCAAAGGCTGCCTGCAGAAAAGGGGGCTCAGGGGGGACCTTGTGGCTCTGCACAGCTCCTGCCAGGAGGGGACAGCCGGGGGGTCAGGCTGTGCTCCAGGGAACAGGGACAGGAGCAGAGGGAACGGCCTCAGGCTGGGCCAGGGCAGGCTCAGGGGGGATTTTGGGAACATTGCTCCCTGGAAAGGGTGCTCAGGCCTTGGCAGGGGCTGCCCAGGGAGGTTTGGTGTCCCTGGAGGCGTCCAAGGGCCAAGAGGATGTGGCACTTGGTTCTCTGGTTGAGTTGAGCAGATGTCCTGCCCCAGGCTGGACTCAGTGGTCTGGGAGGCCTTTCCAGCTTTACTGTGGCCATTCACACAGGGCTGGGATTTTTTATTTTTTCCTGTGATTCCTGCACGGGGATTTGGGTCACCCAGGGGGCCTCCACTGCTGGGGGGTGCTGCTGTGGGCCTGGCCTCGGCTGCAGGGCCGGGGGGGAGCAGCCAAGCTCCTGAAAGCCCTGCAGACCCCGGTGCTCCGAGCAGCTCGGTGGGCTCCCACCCTTCAGCCTGCAGCTCTGGTGACATGGGGGTGGCCAGTCCCCTGGAGGGATGGGAGCTGGTTCCTGAGCCCCTCTGAGGCTGGGCCTGTGCTCTGCACCCTGCACAGAGCGGGGCCTCAGAGCCGGCTTCTTGTACAGCGAATTTCACAAAGAATTCCTCTTTCTTATCTAGACTTCAGCACTTTATGTGTACATTTCTCTGCTCCCTAACATTTCAGTTCTAAGTCCTTTTTTTTTTGCTGTTTTGCAGTGAAGTTTATTTCTTCACAAGAGCCTGACACAAAGTCCAATGAAGCCAAATTTGCCTTGAGTAATTCTTATGTCTTTAACAATCTTAATACAGCTTTTTAACCAGGTCCTGTGGTTTTCTTCTGGGACTATCAATAAGCAAGTGCTGACAACTGTTTCAGGTTTTATGAACTTGCTATTAGTGGCCCAGACAAAGAACCTGCAGTTTGTGCAGAGCTGTGGAGCCTCCTCTAATCCAGTCTCTGTGCTCCACCTGCCTGGGCAACCAGCCACAGCCTGAGAGCTGTGGGGGGATGAACTTCGTCTGCCAAAGAGCTGCAACGACAGAAAACGACAGAAGCTGCAAAGCAATTATTAATTGATGTGGTTTTGATGGAAGTTCTCTTGTGTTGATCATCATTTGCTGCACTGAATGAGGCTCATAACACTGAGCATCGACACCCCTGCTCGTCCCCATTGATCCCACGTGCACAGCAGAGTTATTTACATCCCATCCCTGGAAATCGATGAGGAGATCAGATTGCACAGTCTGAGTCCAACTGTGGCACTAGTACTGAGGCATGGAGCACACTGCCACCACCCAGAGGGACCTGCCCTGCTGTGGGACACACAGCTGTCTGTGGGGGGATAAAATTAAAAACAGTAGCTGCCACTCTGAAATCCAGCTCTATCAGCCAATGAGGGCTTTGATAAGATATTTTCTATTAAAATCTGCTGAAATGCTTTTCTAAATCCTTCTCCATCTTCTGTGTGAAGTTGCTGTAATTCATCCTATGGAGATTTTTATACTGCACCATATGCTTTCCAAGCAGAGCTGTTTCACACAGTTAACAAAACCAGGCGATAAAATTAAAGCAAGGTCTTGCTACACTGTCCTGTTATGGTGCTTTGCCAGCTGACAGCCAGGCTTGGAATCAGCTGTGGGTGGGCTGGTGCACGCGCTGCCCAAATTCAGAGCAGGCCTGTGAGGAGCAGCTCTGCTGGGCTGGCACCACCCCGAGCCCTGGCACTGCCTGGGCCAAGCTCCTGGCCAGCAACAACTGGGAAAAACCCTGCCTGAAGATGGGAACTGTGATGGATGCTGGCTGTAGGGGTGGGCAGGCCCTGGCACAGGGTGCCCAGAGCAGCTGGGGCTGCCCCTGGATCCCTGGCAGTGCCCAAGGCCAGGCTGGGCACTGGGGCTGGGGGCAGCTGGGAGAGGGGAAGGTGTCCCTGCCATGGCAAGGGTGGCACTGGGTGGGCTTGGAGGTCTGGCATTGCATGAATACATTGCCTGGCACAGCCATGGTCCAGCCTGCTGATCTCCCTTTTAGAAGGACAGTTGTCACTTCCCAGGTGCCTTTGGATTTTCTGTCCATCCCAGTATTTACTGTGTCCTTCAGGAGCAGTGTGGGAGCAGCTCTTCCTTCTACCTCCCTGCCCATCTTCCCAAATTCCTCTTGATCCCAGTTCAGAAATTTGTTCTATGTAAATCATCCATCCATCCATCCATCCCTCCATCCCTCCATCCATCCATCCATCCATCCCTGGTGACACTTCACAGAGTTGTTTTGTGCTGTCATGTTCTCACTAAATAAGGGTTTAATGTTTGGGGTTTTTTTCCCAAAGAATATATTTTAGCAAATAGAAGTTAACAGCAGTGCACTATTTTCTAGCTGTGGACAGCCATTAATTTGGCAGTTTTTAGAAGCACTGGTCAGGTTGTTCTGACGCTGACTTTCCACATCCCACCCACTCCTCAAGTCTGGGCCACTCCTCCCTGCCCAGGCCTGGGGCCCTGAGAAGTGCATCCATCCCTGCCTCAGGGCACCTGCAGATGCTGGAATTCCAGGCAGGAGCCCCTTGGGAATACATTAATTAGCAAAACTGTCCTGCTTCTTTCCCTTGGGAAGGGCCACCACCTGTAATGCCTCACTAGCCCTTGGAGCTGGAGTTTAACCCAGTGAGCTGCCTGTGCCCAGAGCGGGTGCTGAAAGCAGCCAGGTCCCAAGGGAGCCCATCCCCGGGCCAAAACCTGCTTGGGAATGTCTCACAGCACAGGAAGCACTGACAGAACTGCAGCTGCATCAGCCAGAAGTGCAGCATCTCCCTGCTGCTGCAGGGGATGGAAAGAGGAGCAGGAGTGTCCCTGGTCTGAAATGGTGACAGCTCCTCTTTGGAAACGTCAGAAGGGCTCGTGAGGGAATCAGGCTCCTCCATCTGTTGGATGCCTTCTGTGGCTCAGCCCGAGGCTCCTGAAGCTCCCAGGATTCCCAGGAGGTATTCCAGGGATTTGGGCAGTGATAGGAACAACTTCCTGTCAGGTTCTGGGGACCACCCCGAGTTCTGTGGGTGCTGGGTTGGGTTTGTTGCACTGACTGGGGGTAAAGCTTGGCATGGGGCCCTGGTGCTGCCCAGGGTGGGTACCCTCCTGCAGAGGAAACAACTGGGAGATCTCACTCCTGGGCTGAGGATCCACCCCTCTGGACCCAGCTCTTCCTCCTCCTGCCATGGCCACACTCTTGGAATCATATCATGGACTCAGTGCTTTGTGTTGGAGGGGACCTTAGAGCTCATCTTGAAACCTCCCCACCCTGCCAGGGAACAATTCCCAATTCCCAATATCCCATCCATCCCTGCCCTCTGGCAGTGAGAGCCATTCCCTGTGTCCTGTCCCTCCATCCTTGTCCCCAGTCCCTCTCCAGCTCTCCTGGAGCCCCTTCAGGCCCTGGCAGGGGCTCTGAGCTCTGCCTGGAGCCTTCTCCTGTCCAGGTGAGCCCCCCCAGCTCTCCCAGCCTGGCTCCAGAGGGGCTCCAGCCCTTGGAGCATCTCCTCCTCTGGACAGGCTCCAGCAGGTTCCATCCTTCCTGTGCTGGCCCCAGGGCTGGCCCCAGTGCTCCAGGGGTCCCACACTGGCCCCAGACCGGCAGGGGAGGGAGGCTCTGGGCTGTGCTGAACTCCGGGACGCCACGTGGGAGTTTTTCCATGCTGTTTCAGGGGGTGTGACTCCAGAGTGACAGCAGACACCAGCAGCACACCAGCAGCACACCAGCACTGCCCCGCCTGCATCCCTGATCCCGATTCGCTCCCGCAGAAACTGCAGGGCAGCATCCCCAGCGTTCCCAGGACCCTCGGAGTCCCCGTGATGACGATGATGATGAAGGCAGCCCCACAGGGAGCTGCTGGCACACTGGCAATGGCTTTCCCAGGTGGATAACCCCCCCGACTCTTTGTCCCCCTCACCTTCCTCACTCGGCAGCGCCTCGCCAGACTGGAATGCATGCTCAGCTCTTCCCGGGACCCTGCTGGGCTCGCTGGGTTTCCTTCGCCGCAGGTTTGTGACTCTGCTCGGCTGACCCCGCTCAAGGGCCGCTGAAATTGCCGGCGGTGATTTGGAGCTCCCGGCGCTGGTTATTTCCAGGTCTTTGCTGCCGGGGACCGCCCCTGCTCCAGCTGCACAAGAGGCAACAATTAGGACAGAAAAAGTCGCAATACACGCAATTTGCTGCAGGTGTAGCAGCCCGGGCGATGGGCTGCGCTGGGGCTCGCCCTTCTCCCCCCGGGCAGGGTCCCTTGCGGGGTCAGGGCTCTCAGGCAGGGCGATGCAGCGAGCCCCGCACTTTCACACCGCTCCTGCTGCCAGTACTGCTGGCTTTGGCTGCCGCAGATGATCCACGGCCAGGGCGAGGCGGGAATGGTGCAATTCCAAAAGGAGCAATGAATGGCTATCCTGGAGGATGCGTGTGTAGGAGCTGAATGAACCCCGGCTCAGCATCTGCACATCCAGGGCAGGGACGGAGCTGGGAAGGGGCTGGAGCCCCAGGACGGGCTGGGGGAGCTGGGAAGGGGATGGAGCCCCAGGAGGGGCTGGGGAAGCTGGGAAGGGAATGGAGCCCCAGGAGGGGCTGGGGGAGCTGGGAAGGGAATGGAGCCCCAGGAGGGGCTGGGGGAGCTGGGAAGGGAATGGAGCCCCAGGAGGGGCTGGGGGAGCTGGGAAGGGAATGGAGCCCCAGGACGGGCTGGGGAAGCTGGGAAGGGAATGGAGCCCCAGGACGGGCTGGGGAAGCTGGGAAGGGGATGGAGCCCCAGGACGGGCTGGGGAAGCTGGGAAGGGGCTCAGCCTGGAGAGAAGGAGGCTCAGGGGGGCCCTTGTGGCTCTGCACAGCTCCCATGGACAGCAGCTTCCAGGTGGGAAGAGGTCCCAGCCCATCCCGTGTGTCCTCCCCTAGGAGCAGTTTGGGTGGCCCCTCCGGGTCCCCGCAGCTCTGGGGGACACAGACACTCCATGTCCTCGCCCCAGGGACAGCCAGCTCCCAGCCTGCCCTCTGCCTGCCTGCTGCCAGCAGCATTCCCATCGCTCTGGTTTGGCTCCTCCTCAGAAGCCTTCTCCTACAGCAAGGAATTTGGGAAGAGGCACTGGAATCACCCCGTGCTGGAGTTCCCTCCAGGATAAAGAGCCTTTTCACTTGTCCTCTCCACTGCTGGGAGCTCTGGGCTTGTTCTGGTTTGGATGGAGCAAACAAGGCTCATCCTCAACTGTAGGTGCCATCTCCAGGGAAGCTTCCAAACCTCCAGGAACTCTTTATACCAAAATATGTTGCTACTTTTATCTGACGTTTTTCTGATCTGCTGATAGCAAGGAATCCTACACGTGTAATTTCCTAGCTCTGGTTGCTCTAATATGCTCAAAAAAGAAAGCAGGAGGCATTAAAGCAGTTCTGATACTTGACAAACCGATGTGATTCTTTATTTACGTGAGGCTGGAGCTTTTGGCTGACATTTTTCACAATAAAATATGATAGAAAATATTCATCTGCATGCCACGTTCCTATTTTAAACAGGAGATTCTAAAGAAAGTCCCTAATTTCAGCTCAGAAGTTTGCTGTAATCACACACCCCGACTGCAAAAATGGGAACAGAGACTGCAAAGGAGAACAGCGCTTTTTTATAACCTTCCTCATTTCTGCTGGGGCGGAAAACTTGTGACAATCTTCCTCAGACTCATTCTCCTGCACGGCTTGAGCGATGGTCCCCCCTGAGCTCGGAGTTTGTGCCTGTATGAAAACAGCTCACCATGATTAATTCTTGTTGTATTTCTCAGTGCTCCTTGGTTGAGGTTTCATTCATGAGCTGATGCTCAGTCCTGCAAATGGATTCATTATTCATACGGATGCTGGAGGTGCAGGGAAATAATTTTTACTCTCCAGCGTTACCAGAGGCTGTTTGTTGTGACGACTGACTGCTAATTAACCATTCCCTGCAGGTGCTGGGCCAGGTGGGACAACTTCTGCACCTTTTTTGGGGTACTGAGACATTTTACCAGGAGAGTAACAATTAAAGGTGAATGAAAACCATCGTGATTCCCCTCAGCATCGAAAAGCAGAGACCTGCACACTGAGAAAGTACTAGGAAAACATGAAAAACCATCGTGATTCCCTTCAGCATCCAAAAGTAGAGACCTGCACACTGAGAAAGTACTAGGAAAACATGAAAAACCACAGAGAAACCAGCAGAAAATAATCAACAGTTACGCAGTGCGTGTGTCTTAATGGGCACTAAAGGGTTTCTGCGATATTCCATGTTTTCTTCAGAGAAAGGAAAGGCTGGAAATCTACTTTTGATATTCTGAGGAAACAACACAGATTCAGCAGCTGGGGCTTGACGAAGAAACATGAGCTATCAGCTGACTTGAGAGGGAAGTTGTGCGAGTTACAGGCAGCAGGCATTCCCAGGCAGGCAGCAAACACGGCAGCTGTGAAATCCCCGACGCTTCCCAAAGCTGCCTCCCCTGCACTGATGGGATGGCCAGGGGAACAAAGAGCTCTCCAGGCGCAGGGTGGCTTTGCAGGAGGGGCTCCTGCCTGACCAGGGGAGGGAAGAGCCGCCCGTGCTGCGCCGAGGCGGGGTTGGTTCGGGCAGCAGCGAGCCCCGTGCCTCGGATAACGGGTTGTTGTTGCTCTCCCCCATCCCCATTCATCCCCAGCCCATGTGACTCCAGCTACAGCCAAGTCAGCTTGAATTAATTTTTCAAGTGTGGCTTTGTGAGACAATGCATCAGATGTTTTAATAAAACTCAGGCAGGCTGCTGCTGTCACGGGCCTTTCATGCACTAATTAGGGGCTTCTATTATTACAAAAACACAGCCATCAATCCTTCCAGTAATGTCTTTTGCGACTCTGACACTGGGAGCTCCATCCTGCACGTTTGTAGGTTCCTGCCGTTGATTCTGAGCGTGCAGCAGGCAGGTTTGGCGGGCTGGGGATGCACCTCAGGGCCGGGCCGGGCTCGCTTTGGGCGGCTCTCGCAGCTGCTTTGCTTCCCCCGCTCCCTAACGGAGCAGAAGGAGATGCCAGTGGGTTTGCTCATTCCTGAAATACACCCCGTGCCCTTCTGCCTCTGTCAGCTGTGTCCCCTGATCTGCTGGAGCTCCGCTTTTCCCGTAGATGCTGTGCATTAATTTCTGGTTTTTCTTCTTCTATTTATTTTATATACTTGTTTTATATACTCATTCTCAGTATTTTCCCAGCATTACAGCCCAGTTTCCACGGGGGTTAAAGCATCCCTGGCATTCCCAGTCACTGGAGTGGCTCCACAATCTGCCTGACCTGTCCAAATCTCCTGGACACGAGGCTCTCAGTGACCCCTGGCTGTCACTGTTCCATCAGGCTTGGGCAGGTGGAGGAGGCTTCATTTTGCCTTGTCCTGTGGACAAACCGTGACCCCAAATGTGTGGGGATGGCAGAGCTCACTGCCAGGCCCTGCTGAACAGCCAGAGTGGGGCTCAGGCTTGGGGACACAGCTGCCCTGCCCTGCCCTGCCCTGGGGCTGCCCTGCTGGGCTGCCCTGCTGGGCTGGATGCAGAGCTCTGCCCAGCACCAAACCCCAAACAGCTGTTCCCACTGTGCTGGGAAAGCTCCTCACCTGGGCAGGGCACGAGCTCTGGGATATTGGAGGCAAATGTTTCACTGGGGAGGGAAGAATGTGGGCTGGACAAGAAGACAGAGGCAGAAATGGATGTTCTGGGTCTGGTCAGGGGCATTTTCTAATCTGTGATGGGCTTAATCCTCAGCTGGCCCAGGGCATGGACCTGGCCTGGGAAAGCAGCAGCAGTGCTGTGAGGGAGCCCCAGCCTGGGACAGACAACAGACAAGGCCCAGGTGACATTCCCTGTGTCCTGTCCCTCCATCCCTTGTCCCCAGTCCCTCTCCAGCTCTCCTGGAGCTGCCCTTCAAGGAGACAAATGTGACAGAACCAGGACAACTGCTGTGACAGGGTGACAAGAGGGGACACCTGTGCAGCTGAGAGACCTCCCGTGGCAGATGCTGTGAGCACAGCCACAGCTGCTCCCACACGCAGAACTCGGTTATTTGGGAAAATTTCAGTGAGAGCAAATGAATGACTCAGCATTATTCCAGTGAGCAGCAGAACAGCTCCATCTCCAACAGAAACAACTCAAATCAATTAACAAATGCAAGCCTGAGTAGCTCACTTGCAGGTATTTAATATGAATTGCTCCATGGAACTGATAAATCTTTAGAGAAGAGGCAATTAGCTCCACTGCAGCTCAGTAATTACTGACAGTAGCACTCTCCACGGCAGATTCTGGAGAACAGAACTGCCAGAACTGGCAACAGGGGAGGCAGTGGGACCTGCAAAAGCAGCTCAGCCCCCAGAACAAAACCACCCAGCACTAGATGTGTGTCCGTGTGCCCAGGACCTGCACTCTCTCCTTGGATGCATTGTGACCTGCAGGAATCAGGAGCACGTCCCCTGACACAGGATTTTGCCAGCAAATGCAGCTTTTTAAAGTTGCCAGACCAGATTTTCCTAACAATTGTTTCTCCCATGGGGAAAATAAAATGTGTTGCTGCTGGCCCTGGTCTGGAGCCCAGGCTGCCCGAGGATGATGGTCTGCAGCTCTCCCTCAAGGAGAACCTTTGCCCAGCCCACACGGTGGACAGGGCCCAGTTGAAGCACTGGCTGTGTTCCAGGGTTTGGTTTGTGGCTGCCCATCTTCTGAAGGGTCTTTTTGAAGTTGCCCTGTCAGCTTTGCCTTGCTCCTGTCTCTTCAGGAGCACCCTGTGGAGTCTTCCTGTCCCACCAGGGACCTACGACACTGCAGGAGGGACCTGGGACAGGCCCTGGACACCAGCTTGGCCTAGCCTGGGCTGCTGCAAGGTGCATCCAGGATGGTCCATGAGATCCTTTTCCCTGGAATCAGTGTCACCTGCAGGGCTTGTCCTCTGAGAGCAGTGTCCTTGGCAGACCTGTGGACCAGCCTGAAGCTGAGCAGGCTGCCAGGATGAGCTTGGTAAGGAGCATTTCCCTGAGGGCAAAGGGAAAAACAAACAGCCCTGGGGAGTGTCCCCTGTGCCAGCTGTCCCTGTGAGCTTGGCCCTGCCTCCATCCAGCCTCCTTGGACAGCATTCCCAGCCCTGCTGGGGAATGGGGATGGCTGCAGGGAGGGTAAAGCAGCAGGGCCCTGTTTGCAGCACATCCTGCACACGCCAGAACCCTTCCCAGGGCTGAGGAGAGCTCTGCTCAGGCTTGACCTTGCTGTTCCAGCCCTGGCTCATTGGTATGCTGCGAGCTGGGCACAGAAATGAGTGGCTTAAATGCAGCACCATGCAAGGAATACATTAGAGAGACTCACCATGGAACAATGTCCCCATAACTGGGCACCACAGAGTGCACAGAGCTCACCCTGCCTGCTGCAAACCTGCCTGAGCTGGGCAGAGTCTGCTCCACAGACTCTGAGCTGCAGAGGGGGAGAGGCCTCTGTGATGGCACCGAGGGCACCCATGCTGTGGCTGTGGGCAAGGGGCTGCAGGGACAGGGCAATGTGTGTGCTGTGCCTCAGCCAGGGCACACAGGACCTGCTTTCCACATCTGGCCTGCTCTCTGCATTTATTAAGAAAGCAGACAGCCTTTTTTTCCTTTTGCATTCCCTCCAGTTGCACTCCAAGCAGCTTCCCCCAGCTCAGCCACCCGTGACATCCTCACACACCAAAGGTGCTCCTCAGAGGGCACTGGGAGCGCTGCAGGAGCCTGGAGCTGCAGGTCCTGTGGGTGCCAGGGCTGTGGACCCCAGGGAGCTGGGACCCCCACAGGCTGGGGGTGACTCCTGTAGGGATGGGGTGATCCATCCGAAATGCATCGTTCATCCCTGGAGCTGTCCCTGCAGGAAGAGGCAAAGTTGATTTGGCTGAGCTCCTTCAGAGAAGAATGTGCCAGTTTTCCCTCCCACAGCAGCTGGGCCTGTCCAGATCTGCCTCACCTGTCCCAAACTCTGCTGGGCAGCTGGGGAAGGTCCTGACGAGGGCCACTGCCCCGAGCACACAGGTGACAGATGGCAGAGGCTTCCTGGGCCTGCCTCTTCCCGTTCCTTACCAGCCACTCTGTCTTCTCCTGGCTGAGGAGCAGCTGAGGCACCGGGAATGTTCAGCTGGAGCAGAGGAGACTGAGCTCAGCCTGCCCAGGGGCTGCAGCTCCTCCCGAGGGCAGCTCCATCTCTGCTCTGGGACAGGGACAGCAGCCAGGGAAGGGCTGGGCTGGGCCAGGGCAGCTCAGGCTGAGCTCAGGGAAAGGCTCTTCCCCAGAGGTGCTGGCACTGCCCAGGCTCCCCAGGGAATGGGCACGGCCCCGAGGTGCCAGAGCTCCAGGAGCTGCCAGGGATGGCCAGGGTGGGATTGCTGGGGGCTGGGCAGGGACAGGGGCTGGGATGGATGATGCAGGAATTCAAGGGAAAGGCAGCCCCGGGCCGGGCTCGGGAGGAGCAGCAGCCCCGAGGAGCGCTCATGGCTGGAACAGGCCAGAAGATGTAGCTCTCTGGCACCTTTTGTGACTCCAGATGGCTCCCGAGCCTCCCTCGCTCCCTCCCACTGCTGCAGCGCTGCCGGATCAGAGCCAGGCAGCAGAGACAAAAATAGGCTGGGATCGTGAACCTGGCAAAAGTTTCCAGGCGAGTTTTACTCCAGTTTGAGAGGAGATCTGGGGCTGGGCACTGAGAGGTTTCTTTTCCTTCAGAGGGGATTGAAACGGATGGCACGGAGCCCTCCCGTTAGCCACCGATGTGATTCGTGTCTCCTGTATTGTTACAAAGTGATGCCACACTGTAGATCTTTCTGAATGCCCCCTGAATTTATTATTTCCTTGTCCCAGTTGCTATTGGTGACGGCCTTGGTAAAATCCCTAGCAACATATAGAATGCAACATACATGGAAATTAGTTGAATACTTATCAGTATTATAGTCATAAAAGGACCTATTTATTAAATATATGGCTTAAGTGACACCTTAACAGCCAGAGGTACTAAATGACATGGGTAACATTCATTTGTATGTTGGTACATTGGTATGATAGTGCTCCAGCTACACTGAACTTTATTACCAACATCAAATTAAGATATATTGTGGGTAACATCATTAGGGCTGCTCGGACTGCACTGAATTTAAATAATGTCTTTAAGATGCAGATTTTTTCCATGGCTTCAAAACGCTCCCAGCTAATCCCCTGTGGCCCAGAAGTGCCAGCCACGAGCAGGAGCCCCCGCTCAGAGGAGTGCCCTGATTTAATGATGTCCTTCTGCTGAGAGGAGCTATGGGTCCTCAGCAATACCTGGAAGACGCTGCTGCACTGAATAAAAATTCCTGGGGTGCAAGATCAGTGTTTTTGTGGAGATGAATGGAGATCTCACTGCTTAACTCATCACAGGGAAGGCGCCAAGATCACAGGGAGAACATCTCTGATTTGGGCAGCTCTTTAATGCCACAGCCACAGAGAGAGCATGGGGACTGGAATTAGGGAAGACACTTGTAGCAGGCAGTGGGGAGAACTGCTGGAAGCCAGGAAGGTTTTTCAGCACTCAAGCAGCAATCAGGTGGTTTTTCTACAAGAACCACTGTAACTGAGCCAGGAGTTGTGGAGTGTGAGGCAGGAGTCGCGGGGTGAGATTCTTCAGCTGAACTTACGGGCTTAATTTTAAAATTTTAGATTGCTCATAACAGCCACCAGCTGATGACAGAAGTGCTGCAGCCATGTGAGATGTGTCTGGACCCTGATCTTCCTGGTCCCCATGGAGAAAGAAATCAGCATCTTCTTACAGGGTCTGGCAGGGGAAAGAACAGGAATGTCTTCACATAAACCCCTGAAGCTACTCCAAAATCCTCTTGATGTCTGCATACTTCCAGGGATGGTGACTCCAGCACGGCCCTGCAGCCTGTGCCAGTGCCTCACCACTCTTTCTGTGAAGAAAATTTCCCTCCTTGCCAGCCTGAGCCTCCCTGGCACAACTTGAGGCCATTTCTTGCAGTTGTGTCTGTGTTTACCAGGGAGGAGAGAGTGACAGCAAACAAAACCCCCCAAGGGGGGAGAGCAGGAAGGTTGTGGAGAGCAATAAAGGGTGGGGGTCTGGTTTCTGCTGGCACTGTGCAGGGGCACAGAGATGGGACAACAGCAGCAAACACACAGTCTCTGCTTGCTGGGATGTGTCTGCATCCCAAACCTTAGAAAGCCCAGTAAAGCTCACCTGTTGTCTCCTTAAACATTGAGATCTTCTTCCAATTGCTTTTCACAGCTGGTTTTGGCCTGGCCTCCTGAAACCTGGCAGAGGTTCCCTGGAGGTTCAGGAGGGGCTCAAGCCCTGACTGTGCCAGCAACACCCAAATCTCAGAGACCCAAAATTCAACAAATTAAATCAAACAGAGACCAGGTATTCAAAGAATTTCAGATTCTCTTCTGGAAAAGCTGCCTTTGACCTGGGTTTACACACAACCCTTCTCCAGAGCCTGGGCCATGACTTGGGAGTGTCTATAAAGGTTCAATGCTTTTAGGTCACAGAAATGGCACTGCTCCTTTTCTCTCGAGGAAAGGAGCAGGATCAGAGCCTTCCTCTGCCTGACAGCTTTTGAAACCAGTCTGGTTGAAGAAAGGTCAGTTTGAAGCCACACACGTTGCCCATGGTCGGCATTGCTTGGGATTTTCTGCACTCAGAAGCAGAGCTGTCAACACACAGAGCCTCACCACAGCCCACCTGCCCTGGCCTTCAGCTGCAGCAGGAGCCTTGGAACCTCCCACCTGCCAGATGGGCTTGAAGCGAGATCAGATGGGCTGGTAAGAGACTCTTTAGCTTTGGGAAGGGATCCACCCTAGCCCTACGTCTGGCTTCCCAAGAATTCCCAAAGAATGGGAAGGGTCTGGGCAGGGGCTGACAGCTCGTCTCACCTGTGTCCCACAGCAGTGGACACAGTGCTGTGGGTGCCATGGCACGGGGTTGTCTGCTGCTTGCTCAGGACTGCAGAGTCCCTGGAGCAGAGTGCAGCACGTCTGGGCTCTGCTGTTCTGAGAGTTCTGCAGCTGAACAAGCTCACCTTGCTGCCCCTTGACGTGGCAGAGCTGCCACCCACAGGAGCCAGGAATTCACAAGGAGAGAAAGCCAGATATTTGTAATCCTCCCAAAAGCAGGCTTTGCCCCCTGGGGCTGGGTGCAGGGCTTTCAAGGTCCAGCCTCTCTGTCCAAGCAGTGATTCTGCATTCTGCAGCTGGGGCTTCTGATAACATCTCACGGTTGTTGTTGAACTCCTGCTCCCCATCATGTTCTGCAGCCACAAGGGCACTGACCTGAGGATCACAGAATCAATAATGTTGGAAAAGACCTCAACAACCATCGAGTCCAACTGTCAACCCTTGCAGCTCACACCTTGGTGCAAGGGGGAGCTCTGTGAGCCGGGTGTGGGATGCTAATCGGGCTCCTGAGGACTTCCTGC
Organism: Urocynchramus pylzowi; assembly: GCA_013397555.1. Taxonomy (NCBI): domain Eukaryota; kingdom Metazoa; phylum Chordata; class Aves; order Passeriformes; family Fringillidae; genus Urocynchramus; species Urocynchramus pylzowi. The sequence goes on along the minus strand of VZRH01004679.1, from coordinate 448,997 downwards.
AGCAATACCTGGGCCTGTTCTAGCAAGGTTTACAGGAAATCAGCTGTAAAATGCACGTCCCTCTCTCTCTGTGCCGGGCTGCCAAGCAGCAAGGCCGGGGCAGGGCCCCCAGCTGGCCCCACACGCAGACGTGGCGCGGGGCTGGTGCTGCTCATTCCGCTTCAGGGTGATTATTTGTGTTCCTTATGCCAGACCTCATTGCATCCACGAGCTGCTCTGCCTCTGTTTATTACGTGGCCATTTGCACTTTCTGTTAATGTGCATTTGTGATGCAAGAGGCGTCCTGCCCAAAGCTGAGGCTCCTGAGGTGCCTCGGTCAGCGGCGTGTGCGGGTGTGTGCAGAGGCTGCTTTGCCTGTCAATTTGCACTAATTGCAGGGGCCTGGAAGCACAGTGAGCTGTGCAGTCCTGCACGTCTGCCTTACCCAGGGCAGGACAGCAAAACGCTGGCCACGTCTGGTGTGGAGACATTCACCTGTAAAAGTCAGAGGAAGGGCAGGTCCTGCCCCGAGGAGCTGGTGGAAAACCCCATCGCTGGGTCTGGCAGCCTGCAGGGAGCCAGAGGGTGGCTGTGCCTCAGCCACTGGTGCCAGGGAGGTTACAACAGGATGTGCCTGGAAAGGGGCTGCACAGAGGGGGGCAGCTCCTTTCTGGAGCCCATTTTCCTGCTCAGGTCCGTGGGGACCACACAAGGCACGGTGCTAGTGCAGAAGCAGGGCCAAGGAGTGGGCAAGATCAAGAGAGGGGCATTGAGACCACCAAAGACCCTCAAAGCCACCTAACCCATTTCCAGACAGGTCAGGAAGAACAGGATGTACATGCTCACCATTTACATGATGAGTGAGAAACCTAATCCCAGGGTGGGCAAGTCTTTCCCTATAAAATGTGCTGCACAGAGCCCAGGTGGTGCCCCTGGACTCCCTGTCCTGGGATTGATGCTGGACCCAGGGCTGGTGATTTCCTTTCCTCTCCTCTCTGCTCTCTTTCACTCTCTCCTTCCTCCCTTTTTTCCTTTATTCTTTCATTTCTCTTCCTACTGGAAGACAGGGACACAGCAGACTGGTTTCTATGTCTTGTTTGCTAGTAAAGCTATAAAACTTTGTAAGCTTTTTTTTTTTT
>VZRH01004679.1:391808-413849 GCA_013397555.1 Urocynchramus pylzowi | reverse complement strand
TGCCTGTTCCCACCTGCCTGCCCCCACCTGCCTGTTCCCACCTGCCTGTTCCCACCTGCCTGCCCCACCTGCCTGTTCCCACCTGCCTGTTCCCACCTGCCTGCCCCACCTGCCTGCCCCACCTGGCCACTGCTGCCCCAGGGTTCCTCGCAGAGGGAAGTGACTCCTGTGCCTGTGGTGGCAAAGCCAGCATCTGCTGGGTTTGGCCGTGATGTGGGGCAGGGCAGTGCTCAGGAACACCAAACAACCCCACACCAGGGGTGCTTGGCTTGAAAGGGACCCTGCAGCCCATCCAGTGCCACCCCTGCCATGGCAGGGACCCCTTCCCCTGTGCCAGGCTGCTCCATCCAGCCTGGCCTTGGGCACTTCAGGGATGGGGCAATGCCCAAAGCTTGATGGATTCAGCAGATTCAGTCATTTGCCCAGTGAATAACACCAAATTCTCACTTGTCCTTTGCCCTTTTTCTGCTGAGAGTTCACTTCCTCACCTTGCTAGTGACGCTGCTGGGAGCCCCCATTTCCCCAGAGGAGCAGAGCAGGACTGGCTCCACAGCTGTCCTCCTCTGTGGCTCCACAGCTGTCCAGCTCTTTCTGGCTCCACAGCTGTCCTCCTCTTTGTCCTTATGCCACTGCTGTGTCCAGATCTGGTCTCCTTCCCAGTGCACCACCCCAAGGGATGGGGTTCAGTCCTGTGCTTCTCCTTCAGCCCCTGTCAGACAGATGTGATCAGAAGCTCTGCAGGAGAAATGAAGTTTTTTTCTGAAAGCTGAGGAAAATGAGATGAGCAGGTTGCCCAGAGCTGCCCCTGGCTCCCTGGCAGTGCCCAAGGCCAGGCTGGATGGGGCTGGAGTCACCTGGGACAGGGGAAGGTGTCCCTGCCATGGCAGGGGTGGCACTGGGTGAGCTTTAAGGTCCCTCCCCACCCAAACCATCCTGGGATTCTCTGAAGTCCCAACATCCTCCAGCAATAAATGCGTGTGTGCTGTCCCCTCCCAGTGTCCAGTTCTCTTTGGTTGTACTGAGGGGAGGAGAGGGAGAGGGAGAGAGGAGCTGTGGCTGTCCCTGGAGATGCCTGCAGTCATTCCCCAGCACTGACAGGGGTGTCCAGCCAGGCTTCAGGCTCCTGTCCAGCCCAGGACTCCGCAGCCATGCGGGAGCAGCTCTGACTCATCCCGGCCTGGATCGGCTCCAGGACATCGCCGCAGTCCCCAGAGCAGAGACCTTCAAGGAAAGGATCTTTGCTAAATGTCAACATTTGTGCACATATTTGTTTCCTGTTTTGTATCCCTGACAAACTGCACAGCCAGGGTTTGATGGTGCTCTGATGGATTAAAGTCAGTTTTATTCCTCTTCTGCTTTGCCGCGCTGTCAGGATGGATAACGCAGATTCCCACAGGTCCCCTGGGAGAGGACAGCCCTGAGCCAGCCTGGCTGGATTCCACGGCCCTGCCAGGCCTCTGCAGCTCTCCAGAGCCCAGCACGAGGGCTGGCACTCCTGGCTGGAGGAGCAGGGGTATGAACTCCCTGAGCCTTGTTCCTCTTGGCTGGGGGGTCCTGGGCAGCCCCTCCCCACTGGCAGACCCTGCAGGGTGGCACCTGAGCCAGCGAGGGCAGGGGTGAGGCAGGGCAGGCAGCAGGCAGAGAGATGAAGGGACAGGTAAAGGATTTTCACAGCAATGCTGAGAGTGAAAAACTTTGCAATTTCTAGCACAGCTCAGCTCACAGTCCTGAGGCTCAGAGGGACCTGTGTGTGTAATACAGAAATGCACCCATCCACACCGTAAACCTCATTAGGTACGAACACAGAGTCACAGAATAATTAATTGGAAGAGCCCTCTAAGCTTTTTGAGCCCAGCACTGCCAGGTTCCACCAAACCCAGGCCCCAGTGCCACATCCACACTGCAGGGGTGGGCACTCCAAGCCTCCCTGGGCAGCTGTGCCAGTGCCAGAGCTCCAGGAGCCTTGGCCAGCACTGCCAGGGGTGCCCAGGGTGGGATTGCTGGGGGCTGGGCAGGGACAGGGGCTGGGCTGGGCTGGGTGGTCCCTGGGGGTCCCTCCCAGTTTGGGACATTCTGGGATTCTCCTTCCAGAACTGGTTTTTGTCGAGTGTGGCATTTTCTGGCACATTTCCCTCTATTCAGGAGAGCAAGATTAACAGGATTATTTTTAGAACCTACTTTTAGGTGCTTGCACAGAGAAAGAAGATGTGCAGATTTTGACGGATAAATCCAGGTTTTTTTCCTACTTACCCAGAATACCAAGGCTTTTCTGTTTCTCCTGTGAAAGCCCAGGCAACCTGAGAGTTCAAACATTATTTTTAAAAAAACTCCTTATTTTTGATTAACATTTTTGATCAAAAATAATCAGGTGTTTTTTCAAAGATTTTTCCAAATGTCCTTGAATTTTACAGATTTTTTTTTTCCTTTTGCCCCCTTTCCCTCCTTCCTCCCCTGCTCCTGAGCCCTGCTAAAGACAAAGCCACTTCCCAGTAGCCACAAACATGCACAAATTTAACTCCAAGCTGTTTGAACCATTGGTAGGGCTGCGTTGGCTCTGCTGCTGGCAGCAGCCAGGGGCCCTGAGCAGGAAGCGAGCAGCCTGTGAGCACCACGCTCCAGCTGGGGAGCAGCTCCTGGAGCCTGGGGAGCTCCTGACTCCATCTGGGATGCAAGGCCAGACCACAAATCTTCCTGCTTGGAGCCCACCCTGGCTGCTGCTCAGCCCACCCCTCCTTGCCCCTTCCTGCATCCCAGCAGCCCCCCAAGGGCACCAGATGGGGACTGGGCCTGTGTTTGCAAATTTGGTTCAATTAATGTTGGGTTAATTAGCTTGAAACACAAAAACCTGTTTTTTCCCTGTCATTTTGTGGGTTTCAATGAGTTCCCAGCAGCACAGTTCGCCCACAACTGCGTGAAGCCCCGGGAGGCTCCCGGGGTGGTGCAGCCAGTGCCCTCCTTTCCCCAGGGCCAGGGAATGTGGGGCTGGGGGTGACAGAGCCACCTCAGGAATGCCCTGGGAAAGCACTCTTGTCTAAGGCAGGAGAAATTCATTCCTTTCCCGAGGTTCCAATGCTGTGCTCCCTTCCACATCCCACTCATCCCGTGCCCTTTGTATCTTCCAGTAGTTACTCTGTGAAAACTTTTCCCCTCCCATCCCCTCCACACGCAGCTGTGCACAACAACTGTAACTTTCCCTACAGACGGGGCACTGGCCCTGGTGTCCTTCTGCTGGTTGTCACCCATCCCTGCTGGTTGTCACCCGTCCCTGCTGGTTGTCACCCGTCCCTGCTGGTTGTCACCCGTCCCTGCTGTCCCTCCGACTCGCCGACTGTCCCTCAGCCTGCCCTCCGTGTTTTCCTGTCCCTCCTGGACCCAAACCAGGTGAAATTATCCAGGATCTGGGCTGCCCTCCTTCAGTCTGGTGAGGATAAAGCCCCAGCCGGGGCCCGGCGGGTGCGAATCCCGACCCCTTTGGCAAGGGCGAGCCCTGCCAGGGCTTGCAGCAGCAGGGCTGGGCTCTGAGGGTGCCAGGAGAGCAGCAGAGCCCAGCAGAGCCCTCCTCGCAGGGCTCCTGGGCTGAGCTGCAGGCTGAGCACTGCCCCAGCCCCTCAGCTGCCCCTCAGCTGCCCCTGCCCACTGCCCCAGCCCCTCAGCTGCCCCTCAGCTGCCCCTCAGCTGCCCCTGCCCACTGCCCCAGCCCCTCAGCTGCCCCTCAGCTGCCCCTCAGCTGCTGCCCTGGCCTTGGCCCCTCTGCAGCTCCCTGCTCCTGGCCAAGGGGCACAAAGCCAGGGCTCTGTGCCCCTTGCCCTGTGCTTTGTGCCTCTGGTGGTCAGGTCTCCAGGGTTTCCAGCCTTGCTCCTCACACCAACCTGCCCCCAAAAGGTCCAGGTGAGCTGCAGGTGGCATCCCGTGGCTCCAGAGCCCGGAGCTCCCCGAGCCCAGCCCTGGGCCTGCTGTGTGCTCCCAGAGCAGCTGAGCCCTCCTCCCTCCTGCTCAGGATGTCCCAGCTGCTCGGATCCAGGATGCAGGAGGGGTTGGCAGGGCAGGGCTGAGACCAGGCAAAGGGGGGGAGCCCAGCAGGGAAAAGCAGGGTGCTCCCCCAGCTGGGAATCCAGGGCAGAAGGGCAGAATTCTGAGGGGCAGAAGGGAAAATCCAGATGTCTGACCCACTGCTGGTGGAAGCAATAGCAGCAGGAATTGTTATGGCACATTCCCAGATCCAGGTGTGATAGGAGCCTTCAGTCAGGGGGGAGCAGAGACCCTCCCCTGCTGGGAGCTGTGGGAATGGGAATCCTCTGATGGGAGAAGGGGGATGAGGCCCTGGCACAGGGTGCCCAGAGCAGCTGGGGCTGCCCCTGGATCCCTGGCAGTGCCCAAGGCCAGGCTGGACAGGGCTGGGAGCACCTGGGACAGTGGGAGGTGTCCCTGCCATGGCTGGGGTGGCACTGGATGGGCTTTAAGGTCCCTGCCCACCCAAACTTTTCTGTGATTCTGTAAAATTAAAAACCCCACAAACCTGGAGAGCCCAGAGCAGTTTCTCACCTCCCTGCACTCCACTGGACCAAGGGAGCTGCTCTGCCATGCAAAGATCATCGGCTGTTGCAGATAAATTAAGTCCCTTAATCCCTTCAATGTCTCCAGGCTTTATCTCGAGATGGCATCTTGTACATTTGTGCTGTTTGGATCCTCACTAAGCTGCTCTTGGGCAGGGCCAGGGGTGGGTGATGCTGCAGGTGAGAGGCAGACGCCCAGCGTGGCCAGGGGCAGCTCCTGTGACCCGAGAGGACGTGGCTGTGGCACTGGGCAATGCCCGTGAGCAGCACAGAGGCCTGGAGCACACCTGGCTTGCCTGCTGGGATGGGTGGCTGTGGGCAAGGGTAGAGATTCTGCAGCCCCAGATTAGATTAAGATTATTTGTAAAGGCTTTTTCTTCACATATGTTTGCCCTTGTGCTGCACAGCTGTGGGCAAAGCCTCTCTGAGCTGCTGATCCCCTGCACAGCTGTGCAGGCTGATGTGCTGCTCCTGCCAGCCTGGCCAGCCCTGGCAGTCCAGAGCATCCTCCTCCCTGCCTTTAAACCCAGCACAGCCTCCAGCACTCCCCTGCCCCTGCTCCCCTCCAATGGGGACTCCAGGTGTGCCCAGCTGCCTTGGGAAAGGCTCTTCCCCAGAGGTGCTGGCACTGCCCAGGCTCCCCAGGGAATGGGCACGGCCCCGAGGTGCCAGAGCTGCAGGAGCTGCCAGGGATGGACAGGGTGGGGTTGCTGGGGGGCTGGGCAGGGACAGGGGCTGGATCCATGATCCTGTGGGTACCTCCAGGGAGGGGATTCTGTGACTCTGTGGGTCTGTAACCTGGCTCTGAACAGGGGCTGGATCCATGATCCTGTGGGTCTCTCCAGGGAGGGGATTCTGGGACTGTGGGAGTCTGTAACCTGGCTCCAAAAGGAATTCACACAATCACAGAATGTCCTGTGACTGTGACTGTGGCAATTGCTGGCCCAGCTGAGGTGAGCCCTGAGCCTGAGCCCCCCGTGGGCAGCACAGCCTTGCAGGGAAGGTTTTTTACAGGCCAAGGATTCTGAGAACGGCCTGCCTGCGGGGGTTGGCAGAGCAGGACAGGGGTGACTGTGCCCTGCTGGGAATGGGTGTCCCCTGCAGCTCCCGTGTCCTGCCCAGGGGCACTCTGCCAGCTGGGATTTGGGCAGAGCAGTGCAGGGATGAGACACCTGCAGGGACAAATCCTCGCTGGCCCCTCTGTGCCACCCTGCCTGTCCTCTGCACGGGAAATGTCCCCTGAAAGAGCTGAGAAGCCCCCTTGACTCGCTGCCCAAACCGAGTGGAAGAGGCTCCATCTTTCCATCTCTGACAAATCAATACTGTCTGGGCGCTGGAGATCCCAGCTAAATGAAGTGCTAATTACTAATTTAATAGTCAGAATAAAACTCTCTCAGGCTGTAAAGAGAAAGGCCATTCCCCCTCCAAGGTGAACATAGCAGTGAGCAGAAAGATAGGCTAAAATACGATCCAAGAATTAGAGCATCTTAACAGAGTCTTCTCAGAAGGCTGAAGGCACCTCTCAGTCTTTTCTGTGTTTTGTTTCCTCTGTTTGTGATTCCTTAGATCCAGCAGCTTCCTGTGGAATCCAAAATTTGTTGCGAGGAGAGCGCTGGTAACAAAAGTTCAAGTGCTGCAGTCAAAATCTGTCTCCTCTTCTTGGAAAGCCCTGGCAAAAAAACCCACCAACAACAAAATGCGTAGAAATAAAGCTAAGAAATGCAGCATCTGGAGCCAGAAAATGAAAGCTGAAAGCTGTGGTTGCTCTGCATCTCAATCTCCCTGCCCTGGCTAAGGTTTCCTTTTCCATTAGTGCATTATTTAGCAGCTAAAATGTACGAGAGGATGGGAGCTGACAGGGAGAGCCTGCTGGGGAGCGGTTACAGGGCTGTGCTTCTCCCACACCCTCGGGGACGACTCCAGCTTGGATGGATCACCAGGAACGAGGGCTCACCTGGGGGAGATCCAGCAGAACTCGGGAACGGGGCAGGCAGGAGCAGCCCCGACCCACGGCGGTGTTTGGGCTGTGGGAGGTTCCCGCTGTGGGAGACACGACCCCTCCAGGGGCATCCCAGCAGGGCTCCTCTGTCCCTCCTGGGGCTGCAACTCCTCCCACTGAAGAATCACAGGATCCTGGAAGAAGCTGGAAGGCACCCCCAGGATCATGGATCCAGCCCCTGTTCCTGCCCAGCCCCCCAGCAGCCCCACCCTGTCCATCCCTGGCAGCTCCTGGAGCTCTGGCACCTCGGGGCCGTGCCCATTCCCTGGGGAGCCTGGGCAGTGCCAGCACCTCTGGGGAAGAGCCTTTCCCTGAGCTCAGCCTGAGCTGCCCTGGCCCAGCCCAGCCCTTCCCTGGCTGCTGTCCCTGTCCCAGAGCAGAGCTCAGTGCCTGCCCCTCCTCTTCCTCAGGAGATTCCTGCTGTGGACACCTGAGCTCCTTCCCTCCGTGCTGTGCTGCCCCGGGAGCTGAGGAGTCCTGGAGAACGAGCCCAGGACAAGGTGCCCGTGTCAAACTGGAGAACAGGGGATGCTGCTGTGCCAGGTCCCGCCCGTGGCAGCCCCAGAGCCCCCTCCAGCCTCCCTGCGACCCCACAGCCGCGGCTGGGGAGGAGCACCGCAGCTCCTGCCCTGAGTTTTTGGTGCCTGGCACATCCCCAGCCATTCCCAGGGCGCCGGCATCCCTGCACTGGCTCCATGTGCTGGGGAAGGAGTCCCCAGTGCCAGCGCAGGTCTGCACAGCGGCTGTCCTCACCGGGCTCAGCAGCAGGGCAGCTGGCAGCTCCAGGAGCTCCTCCTGAGCCGGTTTCTGCCCTGAAAGCTGTTCTTGCCTGCTCCCTGGGCTCTGCCAGCCCGCCAGGCAGGAGGCACAGCCGCGGTGCAGGGCTGCGTATCGACGTGCCCCAATATTCATGGCCCCATAAAGCTGTTTTATGGTGATATAATAACCCTAAATATGGCACTATTGGCAACAGAGAGCTCGCAGTTCTGAGGGCTCTATCCTCGGTGAAGGAAATGCCTCCCAGTCATCAATAGAGGAGCTGGCTGGAGTCAAGCAAACAGCAGCTTTTCAATCCCTCTCCGCGCTGCAGCTTCACAAGGTATCAATATATCTATTGGAGTCCTTTGTGAGCGAGACATAAATCTGGGCGTTTGTTTGCCGGGAACAAATGCTTTATTATTAGCAAATTGTAAAGCAGGGGCGAAGCACTCAGCTAACAAGTGCCCGATCTGCAATGCTAATGGCAGCTGGCTCCAGCTCACACTCACGCCCCTCCTGTAAACACCTCCGTGGGAGTGAGCAGCATCTCCCGGTGACTGATAGCCCAGCCTTCCCCTCCCGCTCCTGCTGCCGCTTCGGCTGCCGAAAATAAGCTCTGCAATCGCTCCAGGCCTGGCAGACGAGCACGGGGAAGAGCTGGGCAACGCTCTCCACTCTGAGTGGCAGCGGAGTATTTTGACGTCTTGCCAGAATTCCTGAGAAAGAAAGGGGGAAAATCCATTTTCTTTCGGTTTTTTTCAGGCTGTTGTTCTCAGGAGTGAGTGGGGAGCTGTGCTTGCCAGGAGCTGCGAGGCTGGCAGGCTGCTCACCAGCCCTGTGGGGTGGGGAACCCGCTGGGAGATGCTCTGGAGGTGCTGCAGGGCTCTCCGAAATCCTGAGCGGTCAGAGCCCACTTCAGGACCCGCTGCAGTCGGAACACCTGGACAGGACTGCCGGGGACCCCCAGGGGACAGGGGACACCAGCAGCTGTCAGCAGCTTCGGGAACATCCCCAGCCTCACTCCTCCTTCAGAGGAGCTCAGCTCAGCAGCTATTCCATCCAATTTAAAGGGGAAGGAGTGCTTCCAGCGAGAGCTGAAGGGCTGCTGGCGTGCCCAGCCCGGAGCCCATCTCCCTTTCCAGTGCTGCCATCCCAGGGACCCTGCAGCAGTGTCACCCTGCTCTTCTACAGTTCTTCTAAGCCTTCTGATGTTTACATTTTTGGAATAGAGTTTCTCACGCACTTTCATGTAAATAAGGATTGTTTTGCATTCTTCTCTGGAAGAGGAGAGAATTGACGGACTGTTGGTTTGACCACTGTGGTTGGAGAAGTGGCAGTTTCATCCTCCAATCCATCACTTCTGAAATTCTATAAATACCGAGGTCCAGAAGCAAGTGTGGTTCTTTTCCACCCTGGACACCTCAGCGTGTGAGTGCCGTTGGCTGTGTGTCACACGGTGACACAGCAGTGTGGTTTGTCACAGCAGAGCTGGGATGCTGCCAGCAGCTCCTTGGGAGCACTGCAGAAGGCACCACCACCCACTCCTGCCAGGGAACAGCAAACACGGGCAGATATTTGCAAGCTCCATTCGCAGTGCTTTGGAACAGCTCCTCAAGTCAGTTTGGGTACAGCTCTCAGCGATCTTCCCCGCCCTGGGCATGTTTTATGTATTTCAGAGCACTCTGTCACACGCACACGGGAAGGTGCCCTTCACAGGTGGCTTCTCTGTTGCTCTAGGGTGACATCAGGTTGTCCATGTGCCCCACAGACCCTCTGCAGCTGGAGGAAGAGCAGCCCCAGACACCAAAATCCTTCCACACTCAGGCAGTGGTGCAAGAGCTCTCCAGGCTGCAGCTTTCCAGGGCACAGCCCTGTCCATACGGCTCTGTTGGAGCAGAGCTGAGCATGGTTCCTGCACCATCTGTGGGAGCTCCCAGGGGCCTCCTCTTACTGCTCTGCTGGGAACTCAGCCTCCCCCAGTGGCACCAGCAGACACACACCTGGGCAGTCCCATTTTCCTGCCCTCTGCCCGTTCTGGGGTGAGGAATGGCACGTGAGGAGCTGAGGCTGGGTGGGGCTGAGGCTCAGGCAGGCTCCTGCGTGCTGTGATGGCTCTCCTTGGCTCCCTCCCTCGGGACTGCAGCCCAGGGGAACGTGGCAGTGGCAGGAGAGCAAGAGCAGGACTGTGAAAGGTGAGAAAAGCATGGTGGGGGGTTCAGCCAAAGGGCCAGCTGGGCTCTGGGCTTGGAAAAACCTCGGGAGGAGGGATAAGGGATCCCTGCCAGCATCCATCTGCAGGGGCTGCCAGCGGTTGTCTCCTCCACCTGCCCTGTTCCTGCACTGCTCCCCGAGCAGCCCTCCTGATGCAGAGATGGAGCTGGGACATGGCCTCAGCACCACGGCCCCATTCCTCAGGGAAAAGTCCCTCCCAGGCCTGCCCACCCTCCCCAGGATGCCCCGGGCAGCAGCACCTCTGCAAACAACCCCAGAGCTGCAGTGCCCAGCAAAGATGTCAGGCTGCACATCAGGAGGAATTTCCCCCTGGAAAGGGTGCTCAGGCCTTGGCAGGGGCTGCCCAGGGAGGTTTGGAGTGCCCATCCCTGCAGGAGTCCAAGGAAGGCCTGGATGTGGCACTCTGGGCTGGGGACAAGGTGGGCATTGGGAGCAGGTTGGAACCAATGACCTTGGAGGGCTTTTCCAGCCTCAGGGATTCTGGGATTCTGTGAGTGAAGCCAAGGTTCTCACTTCCAGCAGACTCTGGGCAAAGCCTCCAGCCCTGCAGGAATCTCTCGTGGAGAAAAGAAGCCAAAATTGCAGCTCCTGCAGCATGGAAATGCTCAGGGCTGTCTTGCCTGGCACCCGCAGCAGTCTCAGCCTCGTGCTGCCTTTGCCTGATGTTCCCAGAATCTCACGGACGATCACAGAGCCCACGGCAGCAGCCCTGTGCCCGGCCTGGCCGCGCTGCCCTTGGGGGACACAGGTGACAGTGGAGCTCAAAGTGCCGCCCTCTCCTCAGCCTGTCAATCTGCAATTCCTGCCTCCCTCATTCCTCATTCCACAGCTCACACTGGGTCCAGTGCAATTCCTGCTTCTTATTCCCGAATCCCCGAATTCCCAAATTCCTGAATTCCCGGGTGGTCCAATGCAATTCCTGCCTCCCCTGATCCCGAATTCCCAAATTCCTGGGCTGTCCAATGCAATTCCTGCCTCCCCTGATCCCGCATTCACGAATTCCCGAATTCCCGGGCTGTCCAATGCAATTCCTGCCTCTCCTGATCCCGCATTCCCGAATTCCTGGGCTGTCCAATATAATTCCTGCCTCCCCTGATCCCGCATTCCCGAATTCCCGGGCTGTCCAATGGAATTCCTGCCTCCCCTGATCCCGCATTCCTGAATTCCCGGGCTGTCCAATGGAATTCCTGCCTCCCCTGATCCCAAATTCCCGCATTCCCGGGCTGTCCTATGGAATTCCTGCCTCCCCTGGTCCCGCATTCCCGCATTCCCTCATTCCCGGGCTGTCCCGCGCAGTCCCTGCCGTGGCGGGGGGCCGGGCCGTGTGAGCGCACGGGACAACCCCCCCAAATGCCGGGTTCGGACAGCGCTCCGTGCCCTGGCTCAGTTCTCTCCCTCTCATGCTCAGCGCTGTCACTCTTAAAATCCCTCACTTAAAATCCACTTCAGCGCTGCCTCCCGGCACCACCGCCTGCTGCGCAATCCCTGCCTCCCTTGAAATCCCCGACAGCGGCTGGGGCTGCTGCTCCGGGGCTGCCTCAGACGAGCGCGGTGCTGCAGCTCTGCTCGGTGCTGCACCTCTGCTCGGTGCTGCACCTCTGCTCGGTGCTGCACCTCTGCTCGGTGCTGTCCCTGCTCGGTGCTGCTGTCCCTGCCCCGGTGCTGTCCCTGCCCCGGTGCTGCTGTCCCTGCTCGCTGCTGCTGTCCCTGCCCTGGTCCTGCAGCTCTGTTTGGTGCTGCTGTCCCTGCCCGCTGCCCTCCCGTGCCCCCCGGGCAGCAGGGCCGGCCCGCAGCCCCTGCCGGGCTCCTCGGTCCCCGCCAGCTCCCCCGAGGGCTGCCCCGCTGCTTCCTTGAAACTTGTCCTGTTCTTTACTTTGAATGCAGCAGGGAGTCAGAATTCCGCCCACTGTTCCCTTCTATTCTTGGCCCTCCGCTTCCCTCACCTCCCAACCAAAATCTGTTCTCCTTCTGAAAATGGCTTTGGTTTTCTGACGGCGAGAAAGCAGCTCTCCCACGGGGGTTGGGGGCCGTGGGCTGGCACCCCCGGCTCCGAGCAGCCGGGCCAGGGGCTGGCCCTGCCCTCCCTGACCCCCTCTCCAGCCACGCTCTGCTCTGCCCTGCTCTGCCCTGCTCTGCTCTGCCTGCTGGCAGCGCTTCTGCGGCTCCTCCAGTCCCTGGCTGTTGCATTTGTCGCCTGCCTTGTGCCAGCACTGCTAAATTTACGGGATTGTTGCTGGGAATTAGCGGCGTGTCCGCGTTTTCCTCCCTCCCTTCCTGCCTGCGACTGCCGGGCGAGGCGGAACGCGCTGTTTGTCCCCTTTCCAAGCGGCTCTGTCGAATCAACAAGAACAGATTATTCATCTGCTGCGGGAGGCTAATTGCAAACAGCCAGGAAACAGAGCAGGATTTCACTGGGGAGGAATGGGCAGCGCTGGCCCTGCCCCGCTGGGCAGCACGGCTCAAACCCGAGCTCACACCTGAGCGCAGCCCTGGTGCCAGCCCCTCTGGTGGCTTTGGGGTCCCTCTGACAGCTGGTGCCAGCCCCTCTGGTGGCTTTGGGGTCCCACTAAAGCTGGTGCCAGCCCCTCTGGTGGCTTTGGGGTCCCTCTAACAGCTGGTGCCAGCCCCTCTGGTGGCTTTGGGGTCCCACTAAAGCTGGTGCCAGCCCCTCTGGTGGCTTTGGGGTCCCTCTAACAGGGACCCTGCCCAGCGAGGCAGCAGCACAGCCCCGTCAGTCCCAGTCCAAGCAGCACCTGCAGTGCCAGAAGCCCCTCCAGTTCACGCCAAGGCACATCTGTAACACCTGCACCAGCCCCCCGAGCTCCTGAGCCTGCACTGGGCGAATCCTCAGGTGCTCTTCAGAGCTCTGGGGTCTCTGGAGCACAAAAACCCCCAAACCAGCATCCTTGTGCTGCCCATTTTACATCCTTAGCCAAGAGGTGGCACAAACGGCAGGCCCAGGGCAAGCAGGAGCCTCATGGAGGTTCCTCCAGCCCAGGAATACGGAAGGGTTTGCTGGACATGTGGTTTGTGTGTCACTGTCACAGCATCTTCCAGCACTCCTGGTGGCCCCTCAGCTCCACCCATTTGACATTCACCCTGCAGGAGCAGCATGGCCTGAGTGTCCTGAGTGCCGTCCCCTGCCCAGGGACTGGCCAGCACGGCCTCAGGGCTGCTGGTCCCGCAGGACACGGAGCCATGGCGTTGGACTGCCACTCCTGGGGCTGCTGCCAGGGCTCTGAACCAGCAGCTGCTCTGCAGAGTCAAGTTTGCAAGGAGAGGAGCTGGCTTCCACGGGCCGCCGAGCCTTCCCACAGAGCTGCATCCTGCTTTCCTGCAGCCTTCTGGCTTTCCCTGCAAACCACTCGCTCGGGGAAGCTACGTGAGCACTTGGCTTCTCCTGGGGCACTCTGCAGGAGCAGCTCTCAGCTGTCACTTCAGTGTCTGCACCGCTCTGGGCTAGGGTGGGCGACGGAGGGGCCACCAGGCCAGGGGGCTGGGGAGGTGGCCTAGCCCCAGGAGCCCCTCTAGGCTCAGGCCGCTGCCAAAACCACACCTCCTTCTCATTTTACTCTGGGTTTTTTTTTGCCAAAATACTCAATTTCATGGCTTTCCTTTGCCACTTCCCCTGTGGAAGTGGGTGCCCAGATGTTCCCCTGCCCTTTGCCAGCAGAGCAAAGCCACGGCCTTGACAGGGATGTTTCTAAAGCCTTCATTAAGAGCTGGTTCAACAGTGCTGATGGCATTTTCTTGGGGTTGTTTCTTAAAGCTGAAATAGTTCTTGTAAAGCCTTCAAGGTCCCAGCACATCCCCTGGAAAGCCTCTGTGGTCCAGAGCAGCAATAATGCCCCAGTAATTCCGTGCCTGGGGAGCAGGGTGAGCTGGGCTCTAACACCAGCAGCTCCACAAGGCCAAACCCAGCATTTGCTGGGATCGTGGCAGTTTGGGACAATAATTGCCAAGCTGGATCAAAGACAAATCCACCAGATTTGAGCTGTTTGAGTGTTCCTGCACACCCCTGAATACAGAGCAAGTTTCAGGGCAGAAAAAAAGGTTTGAAAAAGTCCAGCTTGCCACAGGTTCTCTCCAGGTGATGTCTGGGGTCAGGTTTAGTCTAAAACCTTGGAGTGTGAGCAAACTTGATTATCCAATCTTCTGCCCAGTTTGGCATGGTCAGTACTGGAGAATTCTGCTCTGAACTTTGCCCTTGCCTGCAGTCCCAGGCATTACACCTTCAGGAAAACACACACTAGAATTACATTTACTTGTTTAATTCTAACTAAAGAAGACAACACTGCCTTAAACCCGTCTGAAATTCCTCAGGGTGCTCCAGTCCACTCTGCTGCTTTCCGTGGGGAGGTTGAAGACTTGGGACTGACTAAAAGGGCTAAAAGCTGAAGAGCCAGACTGTGGCTACTGGAGATCCACGGGGCAGAATGACACAGCTGCTTAAACCTGGCCTGTCCCAGCTGAAGGTCCTGCCTAGGAGGCCCCAGGAGCAGCTCAAGCCAATCTGTGCTGATAACTGAACAAGAGATCACTGCTCTACCCCAGCTTCCCATCTTGCAGCTTCCTCCAGCTCCACAGGTTTCTCTTTTCCATGTGCAGCTTTTCTGCTCTTTAGCCAGTTTCTCCAGCACCAAGTGCCATGCCAAGTGCCATGCCAGTCCCAGATTCATCAGGGAGCTGTGCAGGGGGTGGGACACTGAGTCCCTCACCTCCCTCGGGCACAGCCTGCTCGTGGCTCCCCGTGCCTGGGGCCAGGGGGGCTCCTCCTGTTGTGCCCCAGGGACTTCCAGGCTGTTCTTGGGGATCTCCTTCTCCTTCAGGGCTGACTTCTCCTCCTCAGGCAGTTTCAAAGGGTGGCTGGGCACAGTTCCTGGTGCATCACACCTCACCCAGCCCCTCCAGTGCCCCTACCCAGGACTGTCACGCCTTGGTGGGCACATCTGTGTGTCCCACACGGTCTGCTCCAGCCTGAAGGTGTGATCTGCCTCCAGCCTGCCCTGCTCCCCTATCCCTGGGTCCTCTCCTTCCCCCAGTCCCCATCCCACCTCTGCTTTGGTTCCTGCTCCAGGCTCTTTGTTGCTCTTTGTCGATGGCAGCAGTGAAGGGGCAGAGTGCAATTCTGGACAGATTGACCTTCAGTGCCCTGGGACAGCCCATGGGGCTGGCCCCTGCTTGGTGGCACCTCCCCAGAAGAGCTGGCCAGGTCTTGATAGGACCTGATCTGTCTCACGTCCCTGTGCCAGCTCTGCTCCAGGTACAGGAGCATCCCCGGAAGTCTCTGCAGGCCCTGGAGATTTTCAAGTTAAGACATGAGCTAGAGGAGTAATCCAAAATGAATAATTTATTTTGGTGAATTTTCCTTCCCTCTGTTTACAGATTGTCTCAGAGCAGATTGCAGCTTTCACACCTCAATTCATTATTGGAAACTATTTGCAGATAGTTCCCGGTCTGCAACTCATTTGCTAACTCTGCTGGGAGCACTGCAGATCTGAAATCAGAGCTGCTGTGACTGGTCAGGTGGTGCTGCCGTGCTCTCATTCCTCTGTGACACCCCTGACGCTCGGGATGGGGCTGCAAGGGCGGCTGCTCCCGGTCACAAATTCCATGTTCATTTTCTGCCAGGGCTCTCCAGCAGCCCTTTCTGCAAGTCCCTGCAGCTGCCAGGACATCCAGGGGCCTTGGGAGAGGAGGGGTCAGCCTGAAAAAGACACAAGGAAATGGAAAACAAACAAACAAACAAACAAATGAACAAACAGACAGAGTGAGGAGGAGAGGCCAGGTCCCAGCAGCTCGAGGCAGAGGAAGCCGGGCAGCGATGCCCGTGCCAGGCCCACCCCAGCTGGGACCCCGCTGGATTGGAGGAAGGCACGAAGCTGAGCCTGAGATAACACACAGATAACCCACGGGGGATCACAGCCACCCCACCGTGTGCTGCCTGGGAACAGCAGAGCCCTGGGATGCAGAGCCCAGAGCAACGACCCCAGCTGGATCCTGCTGGTGGGACTGGGCTGCCTCAATCAGAAGAGGAAACCCTGGTAACGGTGCTACAATAGTAAAATAAAAAGCAGACCTTTATTTGGAAGCTTCCAGGGGTCCCAGTGGTCACGGGCACACCCAGTATTGTATTTTTACAACTTTTAGAGGATTCACAAATTAGCACATCTAACAAATATTGTCCAATTAGAAGAGCAGTTGGTTGGGTAACTTTTCCCCCAGGTACTGCCCTACTGGAGTTGGTCCAGGGCTTCTCTGCCCCACTTCTCCTTATGCCTTCTCAAATTCTGATCAGAAAACAGAATGTTCTTCTTGTCGGTCCTCCACTTGAAAATAAGACTAAACAGTATTTCAGGAACGTGTTAGACGGTTAGCTTCTTACTCTGAAATCTAAGAGAAACGGTAGGAAAAATACCAGGAGCTGTATAAACGCCTATTAATGGCCTACAAAGTCACAAAGATATGAAAAATACATAAAAAGCAAAAATCTTCAGGCATCAGCTGGGCTGGAGCAGCCATTCTTCTGCTCCCAGGACCCTTCCCCCTCCTTGGCAGCATGTCCAAGCCACTGCTGGTGCTGCAGGAGCCCCAAAAGGCAGGATGTGCTCACCAGCCGGGCCTGCAGGAGCCCCAAAAGGCAGGATGTGCTCACCAGCTGGGCCTGCAGGAGCCCCAAAATGCAGGAGGGGCTCACCAGCCGGGCCTGCAGGAGCCCCAAAATGCAGGATGTGCTCACCAGCCGGGCCTGCAGGAGCCCCAAAAGGCAGGATGTGCTCACCAGCCGGGCCTGCAGGCTGCTGGGAGCGCTTTGCACCCCAAGAACCTGCTGAGGCGGGGTCCCTGGAGGTTTGGCAGTGCCGTGGGGATGGAGCAGCTGGTGCAGAAGCAGAGGCCGTGGGCACACCCAGCACCCCCAGTCAGCCCAGCCTCCAACAGCCTGGGATGCACAGGGCTGCCCCGGCCCAGCTCCCTGAGGAGCAGCTTTTGCTGGCAGGTCTTCGTTCAGATTTGGCTGCACTTCTCCCCCTCCCCTCGGCTGCCCCTGCACGTGCAGAATCTCTGCGGTGGGCTGGCCCCAGCTGGATGTTGGGTGCCCACCAAAGCTGCTTCATCAGTGCCCTCTGCAACTGGAAAGGGGAGAGAAAATAAAGGGAGAGGCAAACACGGGGAGAGATCCCTCCCTGGTCACCATCACAGGCACAACAGCCTGAGCCGGGGACAGTGACGGAATTTATTACCAAAAAATCAGAGCAGGACAATGAGAATAAATCTTATAAACAGCTTTCCCCCACCTCTCTCTCTTCCTGTTCTCTCTGCTCTGAGCCAGGCTGGGAGAGCTGGGGGTGCTCACCTGGAGAGGAGAAGGCTCCAGGGAGAGATCAGAGCCCCTGCCAGGGCCTGAAGGGGCTCCAGGAGAGCTGGAGAGGGACTGGGGACAAGGCCTGGAGGGACAGGACACAGGGGATGGCTGTAAGTGGAAAGAAGGCAGATTGAGATGGGATATTGGGAATTAGGAATTGTTCCCTGGCAGGGTGGGCAGGCCCTGGCACAGGGTGCCCAGAGCAGCTGGGGCTGCCCCTGGATCCCTGGCAGTGCCCAAGGCCAGGCTGGACAGGGCTGGGAGCAGCCTGGGACAGTGGGAGGTGTCCCCCAAACCATTCTGGGATTCCCTGCTTGTTCCCAGGTGCTGCAGGACGAGCTCAGGGCAGCTCCAAGCCCAGAGGCAGCCCTCAGCCAGGTGAGTCTCCCCCAGGCTGGAAAGGGAGCAGCTTTCTGCAAGAGACGCCTGAATAAATCAGCAGCCCTTCCTGCACAGCCTTCTGAAGGATTCCTGGCACATCCCAATCTCAGCAGCACCGCCAGGACCAGGTGGGAACCTTTTACAGAGGGGATTGATGTGTCAGGCTGGAGCGCTGCTGGGATGATTTACAGGAACAGCCCGTCCACGCCGACCCCATTGCTCAGGCAGGAGAGGCCTGAAATGTGAGGGAAATCACGGAGCAGGAGCTGCGGGGCCATCACTCACTGCTGGAGCAGCAGCAGCCTGGCATGGCTGCTGAGGAGGGCTGGCTGCTCCGACGGAGGGCAGCTCTTCTCTCCCTGCCCTGCCCTGCCCTGCCGGGCTCTGGGGCAGTTTTTCACGGCAGCAGGAGCGAAGCAGCCCCCAACACAGCCCCCGCTGCCTCTCCTGAGCTAACCAGGCCTGCTAATGAGCTGGCAGGGATGGAGGCCCTGCCTGCCGGGGCTGGAGCCAGGCACAGCCCCCACCAGGGCCCGGGACAGGCCAGCAGCTCCTGCCACGTCCTGTGTCCCTGCACAGGATCCTGTGTCCCTGCACAGGCCCCAGGGTGGCCAGCAGCTCCTGCCATGTCCTGTGTCCCTGCACAGGATCCTGTGTCCCTGCACAGGCCCCAGGGTGGCTGCCAGGCCTCTGGGCTGGCCCTGCCAGTGCTGGCCCCGGAGCAGGACGATTGCAGGGGAGAAACCAGGCCTGGCACATCACCTGTGTGAGCTGAGGCACCCACAGGATCATCCATTCCATCCCTGTCCCTGCCCAGCCCCCCAGCAATCCCACCCTGTCCATCCCTGGCAGCTCCTGGAGCTCTGGCACCTCGGGGCCGTGCCCATTCCCTGGGGAGCCTGGGCAGTGCCAGTACCTCTGGGGAAGAGCCTTTCCCTGAGCTCAGCCTGAGCTGCCCTGGCCCAGCCCAGCCCTTCCCTGGCTGCTGTCCCTGGCCCAGAGCAGAGCTCAGTGCCTGCCCCTCCTCTTCCTCAGGAGATTCCTGCTGTGGACACCTGAGCTCCTTCTCTCTGTGTCACACTTCCTGTGGGAGCTGAGGAGTTCTGGAGAATGATCCCAGAACAAGCTCCCAAGTTGTGAAGATGTGAAGAGGTGGGTGTGAGCACAGCAAAGGGCAATGAATTCCCATTTCATGTGCCCTCTCTATTTCCCCACATCCACCTCTCTCAGTGCCCACAGGCCCAGGGATGTGCCCTAAATCCTCTGGCAGCCCCGTGCTCACAGCCCCAGGCTGAAGAGAGCAGGGAGGGATGGCACTTTGCAAACAAGACTCCCAGTGTGCAGGAAGAGAAGTGATCCCGGTGTGATTAAGCATTAGGTAGAGACGAACATATAATTATCCAGTCAAAGCAAAGTGTCTTCATCTCGAGGAGCCCTGGCTCCTCTCCAGAGTTCCTCCCACTGCAGCCACCAGCAGCCTGGCTCCCCCAGGAGATCTCCTGCTTGGGACACCCCTCCTTCACCCAGCTCTGGCTGGACACCCTCTTGCCACACGGGGAATGGGAAGCACAGATGTGACAGGGGGAAATGGGAAGCACAGATGTGACACAGGGAGATGGGAAGGACAGATGTGACACAGGGAGATGGGAAGCACAGATGTGACACAGGGAAATGGGAAGCACAGATGTGACACAGGGAAATGGGAAGCACAGATGTCACACAGGAAAATGGGAAGCACAGATGTGACACAGAGGAATGGGAAGCACAGATGTGACAGAGAGGAATGGGAAGGATAGATGTGACACAGAAGAATGGGAAGCACAGATGTGACACAGGGAAATGGGAAGCACAGATGTCACACAGGAAAATGGGAAGCACAGATGTGACACAGAGGAATGGGAAGCACAGATGTGACATGGGGAGATGGGAAGCACAGATGTCACCCAGAGGAATGGGAGGCACAGATGTGGCACGGGGCACACAGCAGGGCCAGTTTCCTGTGCCCTGTCACACAGGCCTGCAGGCAGAGCTGGCCTGAGGACACGGTGGAGCACCACTGCGGGCCAAGGTCACAGCCCCACGCTGCCTCTGGGTGACCTCTGTGTCACAGCTGCTGGCTCGAGCAGCCCAAGGAGGGGCAGGAACCTGCAGCAAGAGTCAGCCCCAGCCCTGCACAGATGTGCTGGCTCCATTTCCAGATTAACCTTTCAGAAATGTCAGCCAAACAACCAACGCCTCCCTGGTACAACCTGGAATTTTCGGGCCTGTGACTAGAGCTTCAATTAACTCCTTCAGTGCTCCTGCTCACCTTCCAGCTCTCTCCCAGGAAATTCCAGCTCCAGGGTCCTTTCTTCTCAGCTATTTTGATGCCCTGCACGTCGGTGACCTCTCTCTCCTGCTGCACCACTCGGGACGGTGGAGTCAAAGGGCGCTGCTGAAACAGGAGTGCTTGCAGGTGTGTTCAAAGGGAGGAGCAGCACATTCCTAACCTGTGCTGCTGGGCTGCCACTGCAGCAATAGCAGGGCGGGCTGGGAGCATCCTCCCTCCCACAAGATGTCCGTGAACCAACAGCAGAGCGTGCTGCAGCCGATTGCACAGGAATGTTCCGGGTCTCTTCCCAGGCCTCACCTGTCCTGGCATTCCCAGAAAACCCAGAAATTCCCAGAAAACCCTTCAGTTCCTTCAGAGCAGACCTGCCATGGACTGGCCCAAGCACCTGAGAGTGCCCCAGGTGGCCCAGCTGTGGCCCAGCCCTGGCCCTGTGGGCACACGGTTCATTAAGAGCACCACTTCATTAAGGGCTCTCCCGTTCATTAAGTGTGTGCAGGGCTCCTGGAAAATCCAGGACGGGCAGGATGCAGCTGGGAGTCACCCAGAGCAAACAGAGGGAAGGGGGCAGGCAAGGCAGAAGGGACAGCGAAGATCAGGGGATGCCTGAGCTGGAAGAGGCTTAGGGAATCATCTCTGCACCTTTGCACTCTGGAGGAGCAGGAAGAGAGGGGCCAGAGGGAGCCCCCTGCCCACCCCAGGAGCACCTGCCCTCTCCAGGGGCTGGAGGAAGGGGCTGCAGGCCCTGGGCTGCACAGAACTCCACATCTGCAGTGAGAGGCTGTCGGGACAGCTCTCCTGGATCGTTTTCACATGGGGTTTCAAGGACCTAATGAAGGTATCCCTGCCCACAGCAGTGGGGTTGGAACCAGACGAGCTTTAAGGTCCCTTCTAACTCAGCCCATCCTGTGATCCTGAGATTCTGTGCTCAGCACCTTGGGCTAGTTGAGGCTGTTGGCACAAACAAGGCCCACAAAAATCCCCCCCAGCTGCCCCAAGTGTCCAGCTGGGTGCCTTTGGCTGAGTTTCTTTTTTCCACAGATGATTGTGGGCTGGGTCAGTGTGAGGCACCCTCAGCCTCTGTGTGTGCTGAGAGGGTTTTGCACACAGGAGAAACTGAACCCTGGCTCACCTTGCAGTGATGCCACATGGAAAGGTGGAAACTGGGCAGACCTTGGAGGGATGTGGTTGTGACAACAACCCTGAGGGCAAGCTGGAAGAGATGGCCAATATTGGGGTGACAAACCCAGTGAGGAATGAAGGCTCAGTAGCATTCTATACCCGGTGTACACAGGTAAAGATAAATACACCCATTGTAGAATGTCAGAATGGATTGGGCTGGAAGGGACCAGCCCACCCAGTGCCACCCCTGCCATGGCAGGGACACCTCCCACTGTCCCAGGTGCTCCCAGCCCTGTCCAGCCTGGCCTTGGGCACTGCCAGGGGTCCAGGGGCAGCCCCAGATGCTCTGGGCACCCTGTGCCAGGGCCTGCCCACCCTGCCAGGGAACAATTCCTCATTCCCAATCTCCCATCCATCCCTGCCCTCTGGCAGTGGGAGCCATTCCCTGTGTCCTGTCCCTCCAGTTCCTGATGAAAGGTCCCTCCCTGGCTTGCTTGCAGCCCTTCAGCCCCTGGCAGGTGCTGGGAGGTCTCCACACATCCTTCTCCTCTCCAGGCTGAACAGTCCCAGCTCCCAGCCTGGCTCCACAGGGGAGGGGCTCCAGCCCAGACCTGCTCCCAGAGCTCCAGGTCCCGTCTGTGGGGGGAACCAGGACTGCGTGCAGAGTTCCAAGCGGGGTTTCACATGGATGCAGACATACCCACACACTGCCCATGGCCCTGGTGGCAGCTGAATCTCTGACTAGCAGGGACAGAGCCACCACCTCCCCACACCGTGGATGTTCAGCTTTCCTTGGCACAATCCTTCCCTCCTCCTTTCCTCACTGAGCAAACGAGTTCACTTAATAAAAATCCACCTTTCTGCTTCCCAGATGGGACGGCTGCAGATGGGACCTGCCTGAGCCAGAGCCCTTGTCCCTCCAGGCCAGGGAAGGCTGCCGGAGGGCTCAGCAGGATGGGAATCAGCTTCGCCCTGCTTCAGCTACCGTGTAACCCTCGTGCTCTTTGGGTAAACTGAGGCAAGCTGCCGTCCTTCCCGCCCACGGGAGAGCGATCCCAAGGGCAGCGATGGCGAGAGGGCTCAGCCACAGGGAAGAGTTCTCCTCCGGGCTGTACCCAAAGGGCTCTCCCCCATCCTTCCCTCGGAGAGCAGCGGCTCCGCACCCGCAGCAGCCGAATCCGGTGAGGAAGAGGAGGCACCGCGGGTTCGGATGTCTCTCGCCGCCTCCCCGGTGCGCAGATCCAGAGCAGGGGAAAGCACCCGCCGAGCTCTCCGGTGCCTCCCGAGGGGCTCCGAGCCGTGG
>VZRH01004679.1:367232-380960 GCA_013397555.1 Urocynchramus pylzowi | reverse complement strand
CTGCCCTGCCCTGCCCTGCCCTGCCCTGCCCTGCCCTGCCCTGCCCTGCCAGCTGCAGGGGTGCCATGGGATGGGATGGGGTGGGATGGGGTGGGATGGGATGGGTTCCATGGGTTCCATGGGATGGGATCCATGGGATAGGATGAGATGGGATGGGATCCATGGGATGGGATCCATGGGATGGGTGGAGCCAGCTCCTGAGTGACAGAGGGAGGGTTGTGTCCCTGGTGTCCCCATGCTGGGGGAGCTGTCAGCAGGGACACATCTCCTGCTGCTGGGAGAGGCTTGGGAGCCAGTGCCGTGCTCCAGGGATGGATGCAGAGGCTGCAGCAGGAGGGAGCTCCCTGTTGGCTGCCCCTGGATCCCTGGCAGTGCCCAAGGCCAAGCTGGACAGGGCTGGGAGCACCTGGGACAGTGGGAGGTGTCCCTGCCATGGCAGGGGTGGCACTGGGTGGGCTTTAAGGTCCCTCCCAACCCAATCCAGTCTGGGATTCTGTGATTCTGAGCTCTGGGGCAGAGCTGTTGCTTCCCAACTTCCTTCAGGAGCAAACATGGGCTGCTGGTGCAGATGGGGAGCTGCCCTGGAAAGGGAAGCAGCAGAGGGTTCAGAGGCACTGCCTGTTTTCCCATCCAGGGAGAAGCGTGTCCTGTTGTAATTGCCTGGCTTATTTGGAAAAAAACCCACTGCAGTTCCTAGAAATTCAATATCAAAAGCACTGGCTACGACCCTCTGTGGATTAATTTTGAGGAGAGAAGAAGAATGAGGAATTTAATGCTCACTCTAATGAATGTCAATCTTCTCTCTTAATGAATAGGAATCACAGTTTGCTGCACATTGTTGGGAAATGAAAAGCATCCTAAGTTCCATTCACTTCCCTTTTTTTTCCCTTCCCCTTTCTTTCTTTTCTCCCCTCTTTGAGCGAGATAATGCTGTGCACAGCAGATGTGAACATCCATTTGTGAGCACGGAGGATTTTTATCTCTCCCTGTACAAGGCAAGGCTCTCCTTCAGCTGAGCTTTGTAAAATTTCCTGTACAATCCAAACACTGCTTCAGAGCTGGATCCTTCACAGCCAGGTGGGGTGGGGTTTGTGCCTTTTTCTTGGGAAATCATCCCGAGAATGCAAAGCAGAGCTGGCCCAGCGCGTGCTTGCTGTGTTTGCTGCTCTCAGGCCTGGCTGTGCCCGTTGGAGTGGCGGGGGTGAGGCTCTGGTGACACTTGAAGGGACACCAAACCCCCCCACAGCCCATCCCATCCCTTCCCTTGCCAGAGGGACCCCGGGGCTGATGCCAAGGGGGGTTTGCAGCCGGAGCTCTGGGATTGGGAGGGCTGGGGGGGCTGGCACGGGGCAGCCTCCTCCAGGCCTGGGGCTGGGCAGGAACCCGGCGTTTCCAGCAAGGACAGGGCAGTCCCCAGCACTGCCCAGCTCCTCCTGGGCCTCAGCACTGGGTGGGTGCCCCAGCACCTCTGCAGGAGCAGAGCAGCCACGTCAGCAGGGCTGGTCCTGGCGAGCCAGGAGCCCTCAGCGTGCCAGGAGCCCTCCTGGTTCTTGTCCTGCTCCATGGCAGCTCCATCCCTGCTGGGGCTGCCAGGAGAAGGCTCCGTGGCTTCTGGGGCTTTGGGAGGGAGGTGGGCTGTATGTGGAGGCTTGGGGTGGGTATGGGGGCTTTGGGATGTACATGGAGGCTTTGGGGTGTACATGGAGGCTTTGGGGTGTATGTGGNGGGATGTACGTGGAGGCTTTGGGGTGTACATGGAGGCTTTGGGGTGTATGTGGAGGTTTTGGGGTGTACATGGAGGTTTTGGGTGTACATGGAGGTTTTGGGTGGATGTGGAGGTTTGGGTCTCTGTGGGGACTTTGGGCTGTATGTGGAGGCTTTGGTGTGTACATGGAGGTTTGGGGTGTGTTTGGGGTGTACATGGAGGTTTTGGGGTGTATGTGAAGGTTTTGGGGTGTATGTGGAGGCTTTGGGCTGTATGTGGGGGCTTGGGGTATATGGGGCCTTTGGGGTTCATGTGGGATGTTTGGGGTGCACACGGAAGCTCTGGGGGTGTGGGGAGGCTTTGGGGTGGCTATGAGGTGTGGGAGCACACACAGAGGCCCCTCCTGCTGTTCCCAGCACCCAGGGCTCAGCCTGAAAGGGATGAGTGGCTGTAGGAGAGGGAAGGGGAATTCTGAGGGGCAGTGGGGGCCAGGGCTTGGCCCCATCACCCAGGAGAGAAGCCCAGGAGGGCCCTGGGCAGTGCAGTGAGGTGCCAGCAGAGCCTGCAGCACCCCTGGCAGTGCCAGGCTGAGCAGGGGTGCAGGGCTGGAGCGGGCTGCAGGGCTGGGGATCCCTGAGGCCGTGCTTTGGGATGGGCTGGGGGAAGCAGAGGGCTGGCAGGCAGGCCAAGGAGCCGAAGGGGATCTCCCTTGTCTGCTCCCCGTGCAGATGCCTCCAGCTGAGCAGGTGCCGGCTCGGTGCCAGAGGAGTTTCGAGTTGCACTGGTTTAAAATATTTATTAATGTGAAGATGCCGTTAGCACTTAAGCCGAGGCAATACAGTAGAAGTCTTTTTGCTGGAGTGGAAGTTAGTGATGCTGAAAACCATTAAGCTGTAAATATAAACTATATTAAGTGCTCAGGAGCAACCTTAAATATCCCTGAGCTGGTTGCTCTGCCTGTGCAAGGCTGAGTGTCTGAGAGCAGATTATTCTGAGATCTCTCTGCACAGGGCCTGGCTCTGCCCAGGGCCTCCAAGAGGGGCCTGGGTGGATTTGCAGGCGAGATTTTCAGCTCAGGGATTGCTGTTCAGTGCCTGACATCCCCCAGAACCACAGGATGCCATGGCAGGGAGAAGAGAGGGTGTTCAACCCTGCCCAGCCTGGCCTTGGGCACTGCCAGGGATCCAGGGGCAGCCCCAGCTGCTCTGGGCACCCTGTGCCAGGGCCTGCCCACCCTGCCAGGGAACAACTCCTCATTCCCAGTATCCCATCCATCCCTGCCCTCTGGCAGTACAGGGAAGCCATTCCCTGTGTCCTGTCCCTCCAGGCCTTGTCCCCAGTCCCTCTCCAGCTCTCCTGGAGCCCCTTCAGGCCCTGGCAGGGGCTCTGAGCTCTGCCTGGAGCCTTCTCCACGCTGAGCCCCGGAGAAGGAGGCTGTGGGTGAGATCCTGGGATGCTTGCTGTCCCTGGACAAGGCTCACAATGCATTCAGCCCCTGCTGAGAGGCTCCTGCCCGTCCCCATGGGCTCCCTGCCCAGCCAGGATCAGCGCTGATCCTCCCCTCTGCCAGAGCAGGCACAGGAGCTGGGTGTTCTCAGAAGGGGCTGCCAGAGCTCAGGCACTCGGTGACTGCGGTGGCTCTGAGCCCTCTCCCCACCCCTCTGCTCACAGGGACAGCTGGGGGGGGGTGGGTGGTGCTGACCCTGCCCTGGGGTCTCTGAGCCTGGCTCTGCCCCCCGGTGTCTGCTCAGCATCCCCCAAAGCTGGGCAGCAGAACCCCCTGAGCCCTGCTGTGTGCGGGGTCCTGCTGCTGTGCCAGCCCTGCTCTGCTGCCCAGGCTGTGCCCAGGCTGTGCCCAGCCCTCCCAGTCTGGGTGCAGGGCAGGCCATGGGGCTCTCCAGGGCTGGAGCCAGGCTGGCAGAGCTGGGGGTGCTCACCTGGAGAGGAGAAGGCTCCAGGGAGAGCTCAGAGCCCCTGGCAGGGCCTGGAGGGGCTCCAGGAGAGCTGGAGAGGGACTGGGGACAAGGATGGAGGGACAGGACACAGGGAATGGCTCCCACTGCCAGAGGGCAGGGATGGATGGGAGATTGGGAATGGGGAATTGTTCCCTGGCAGGGTGGGCAGGCCCTGGCACAGGGGGCCCAGAGCAGCTGGGGCTGCCCCAGGACCCCTGGCAGTGCCCAAGGCCAGGCTGGGCAGGGCTGGGAGCAGCCTGGGACAGTGGGAGGTGTCCCTGCCATGGCAGGGGTGGCACTGAATGAGCTGCAAGGTCTCTTCCAACTCAAACAATTCCATGATTCTGTGATTCCATGGGTTTTGTTAACCCCGGGGGCTGATGGGCAGCTTGGCCATGCAAACCCTGCTGCTGCTGGACACATCCTTTTGTGCTCCAGCCTGAGGCTGGCACTTGATTTAGTAAACTCCCTGCACCCAGGAGAGCTCACATTTCAATCTTTAAAACCAAGCTGAATAAAGATTGCAGAAGTAAGGAGCCCCCGCTCTGGCTGCTGGGAGCACAGAGTGATATGGATTTCTTAGGCAATTAAATTGCACATAATAGAGTAACTGGATTGTACAAATTTAAAGAGCACCTGGAATATGCAGGCATATTCTGAAATTTCTAATCTCATATTTCAGCTCTAGCCCATTAATCTGTCATATTTAAGGCCTTTATTTCTTTTCTGTTCACACTGCTCCAGAGTGGGGGTATTGCTGGGAAATGCAGCTCTTCCACATCTGCCTGGATCTCCTGTTCTGCTCCCTGGGCCACGGCCTGAGCTCCTTTTCCTGCTCACATCCTCTGCTCCATCCTGCTCTTCTGAGGAGAGTGGAGCAGGGCTGGGAAGGGGAGCCCCATCAGCAGGGGCAGCCTCCCTGGGGACAGCCTCACGTCACTGTCCCCATGCCCAGCCTGCCCAGCCCTGACTTTTCCCCTCTCCCCACTGCCAGGCACCCCCCAGTGCTGGGTGCAATCCCCTTCCCCGTGGGCAGCCCATTGAGGAGAGCCAGCCCTGCCTGGCCCAGCTCCCTGCTGGCCCCTGAGCTGCTCTCCTGGCCAGCTGGGCAGCAGAGGGGTCCCCGTGGACAGGGAGGCTGCTCAGAGCCCGTGCTGGGATCCAGCAAGCTCAGCAGCCAGAGCTGCTGCTTACTCCTGGTTATTTGGGGTCTGGGATGCTCCAGGGGGATCTGGGCCCTGAGTTTGGGGAGGATCTGGGGGAACACCTGAAGAAGAGGAAGTCGAGCCCTGGCACAGCTGCCCAGGGCAGGGGAGGAGTCCCCATCCTGTGGATGTGGGGTTTAGCACAGCCTTGGGTGAGCAACAGTCTGTGTCCATCAGTGGAATTCCTCTGGAATTTATGAATCCTCCCACTGCTTCTTTCTCCTCTCAGTATCTGGCTTTACCTACCAGCAGGCCCACAGTTTGTTTTAAAGCCACCTCATTCCCAATATCCCATCCATCCCTGCCCTCTGGCAGTGGGAGCCATTCCCTGTGTCCTGTCCCTCCATCCCTTGTCCCCAGTCCCTCTCCAGCTCTCCTGGAGCCCCTTCAGGCCCTGGCAGGGGCTCTGAGCTCTCCCTGGAACCTTCTCCTCTCCAGGTGAGCACCCCCAGCTCTCCCAGCCCTTGGAGCAGCTCCGTGGCCCCCTCTGGCCTGGCCCAGCAGCCCCAGGTCCCTGCTGTGCTGGGGCAGCTCTGCAGGTGGGCTCTCACCTGAGGGGGCAGAGGGGCAGAGTCCCCTGCCCCAGTCCCTGTGAGGGGTTGAAGCACAGGGAGCCCCTGAGAGCGGCTGAGGGAGTTTCAGCGAGCTCAGCTGCACCCCAGCAGCTCCCAGGCTGCTTCCACGGCCCTGCCAGCTGCTCCTGGGAAATCCCTTTGGGGCACCCCTGAATTCAGGCACCCCCAGAATGCTCTCTCTCCTTCTCGCCCCTGCGGGGGCAGCAGGAAGGTGGAGTGGGAGGCTGGGCTGACCCCGGGGCAGCTCTGGGAGCCAAGGACAGGGGGCAGCGGGCTCAGGAGGCTGTGCCACACGTGCCACCCTCCCCGGGCAGCCTCGGAGCCCCCTGGGCTGTCAGACACAGCGTCCTGCAGCCGGAGCAGCGCCGGCCCCCGGGAGCTGCTCTGAAACCCAGCCGAGGGAAAGGGGCGAAGCCCTGACCCGCTCTGCAGCCCAGGCTGCTTTAAACTCCTGGCCTCGATTAGTAAAAGCGAAATTGTTTTCCTGTGGAATTGTTCGCGAGTAAAGAGAGGTCTGGGGTGTTAATTTGCTCTTTGTTTTCGCTAAAGGAACCGCGGGGGGTTGGAGCCTGGCGGCTCGGTGAGCGAGGCAGGCAGGTTTGTGTTGGTTTGTTTGCAAAACAAAGTTTCAGGGATCGACTTCGCAGAGCAGGAGCCAGGATGGAAGAAAAGATGTGAGTGCTCTCTCAGGAGAGCTTTAAAAGCCTGTGCGTCTCGCAGACGCTTTAGAAATTCAGAGCTGACCCTGCTTGCTTTGTTTAAAAAAATTAAAATATAAATAAAATTCTGCTGCACAACCCCGCCCCCGTGGCTTTCTTTGTGAGGAACTTCTGACAGACTCGGAAATGCTCTGGCTGCTGAATAAATTATAAACCCCATCCTCGGGCAGAGGCTGCACAGCCAAAAGCAAATTAAATCCTCTTCAGCGCAATATCGAATGGAGGTGTTTGCTTCAGTTTGAGGATCGTGGATTCCGAGTATTTACCTTTTGCTCAGGCTGCTCAGGAGGGGGAATCTCTGCCTGGGAGCCCGGCTGCGGAGGGCTGGGTGGGACAGGGCGTGTGATGCTCTCCAGAGAGGGCTCAGGAGCCTTTGGGAGCCAGGGGAGCCGAGGTGCCCGGGCTGGGCTGGCAGAGGGCAGCCCTGGGCATCCCTCGGCATGGGCCCGGATGCTGCTGGCTCTCCTGGGAGCAGGGATGGGCTGTGGGGGGCCAGAGCTGCCACACAAACCCCTGGTGTCACACAAACACCACCCTGGTGGCCAGGGCTGTCACACAAACCCCTGGTGGCTGCTGTGCTTTGGGAGCAGCCAGAAATGGCTCAGCAGAGGGTTGGGAAGGTCTCGCCTGAGTGGAGCCAAGGGAGCCTCACTGGGGGAGCCCAGCCCTGCCTCAGGGACAGGAGGTCCCTGGGATGCCACGCTCAGAGGGTGTCCCTGCCCCTGCTGTCCCTGTCCCTGCTGTCCCTGTCCCTGCTGTCCCTGCCCCTGAGCCTGCTCAGCATCCCAGACATCCCACATCTGTGTGGCAGGTGATGCTCCAGGGCTGCTGAGCACCTCTGAGCTGGGGTGAGCTCCTTCCAGGTGTGGAAATCGAGGGGAAAAGTGGGTCCAGAGCTGCTCCAACTGTTCTGATTCCCCACAGGTGACAGGAGAGGCAAGAGCCAAAGGTTTGTAGATGAAATGATGCTAGGATTTAACAGCAGTTGATGCTGCAGAGCAATCCCAGCTCCATCCCCCTCCTGCCTGCTCCCTGCAGCCGGGATGTGCCACTTCCAGCTGGGTCTGGCCCAGCCTGGTGCCAGCAGAGGCTCGGAGCTCGGAGGGAGCACAAAGGAGAACAGAAGAACCCCCCTGCATCTCCTCCACGAGCAGGGTCCCGTCAGAAATATTACAGATTGATCTGTATTTTATCTGGGAGGGAGGATGGCTCCTTAACATCATTAAGTGGTGACCTTTAAAACTCATCTTCTGCTGCCAGCCTGGGCAGGCAGTGGATGGAGCGGAGACGGATGGCGGCGGCGGGGAATCAAATAAATTGTTTGCTGAGATCAGTGCGGGTGTGTTTGCAGTGCTGTGGAGGTCCCTGGGCCACTGCTCACTGTCTCTTTCTTTTTTACAGCAGAATAAATCCAGTTTGGTGCCCAAGATGTATTTTCAGGGCCATATGTCATGTTTTACAAGGGGCTGACAGCTCAAATTGGGGCAGAATAATGGTGCCCAGCCTGAAGTCACCCCGATGACTTTATTAGATTCCTCATCCCGGAGCAGATGAGCAGCCTGGCTCTGGGGGGTGGCTTCTGCTGGGAAGCTGATCCTGTTTAGTGCCAGCTTCGAATGTCGGTGTGTGGGAAATGCTGCCAGGCTGGGTGCCAGCTCCGGGGCCGGGCTGGCACGTGCAGTGGCTCGCAGCGGGGTGCTCCAGGTGTGGGGCCTGTCCCCTGCACCCCTGGACAGGGGTGGACGTCCCTCACAGCCTGGGACTGCGAAGGGGTCGATCCCACAGGGGCTGGGCAGGGCTGCCTGGCACCCTGGGAGCTCCTGGCAGCAGTGGTGGTGGGGATCTGCTCCCTCGAGCCCTGGCTGTGCCCTGGCCGTGCTCTCCTGTGTCTGGAGCCCTGCAGGACCCTGGTGCTGGAAAAGCAGGATTTCCTCGCTGGAAAAGCAGGATTTCCTTGCTGGAAAAGCAGGATTTCCTTGCTGGAAAAGCAAGATTTCCTCAGGGATGGAAGCTGGATCACAGCTGGCGGGCGCTGCCCCATGGCCATGTCCTCATGGATGCTGGCTGTCACCTCCCAGCTCCAGCAGCCTGGGATGGTGGGAGGTGCTCCTGTCCCTGGCAGGGGGGCTGGAACCTTTAAGGTCATTTCCAACCCAAAATCTGTGATTCTAGGACTAATTGCTTGGGCAGGGGAAATTCCCAGGGAGAGGCAAGAGAAGAGTGGGAAGGAATGAGGTGGAAGCAGAATGGCTGTAACTCCAGGAGGGGTTTCAGCTGCCTCAGGGCACTGGGGACTGGTGGATCTGTTCCCCTGGGGCTGTGGTCAGGGCTGTTATTCCTGCCATCAGCCTGGACCTGGATCCAGGAGGGTAAATCCCAGTTTGGGCCTATTTCCAGGAGGGTAAATCCCAGTTTGAGTCTATTTCCAGGAGGGTAAATCCAGTTTGAGTCTATTTCCAGNCCTGGGATGGTGGGAGGTGCTCCTGTCCCTGGCAGGGGGGCTGGAACCTTTAAGGTCACTTCCAACCCAAAATCTGTGATTCTAGGACTAATTGCTTGGGCAGGGGAAATTCCCAGGGAGAGGCAAGAGAAGAGTGGGAAGGAATGAGGTGGAAGCAGAATGGCTGTAACTCCAGGAGGGGTTTCAGCTGCCTCAGGGCACTGGGGACTGGTGGATCTGTTCCCCTGGGGCTGTGGTCAGGGCTGTTATTCCTGCCATCAGCCTGGACCTGGATCCAGGAGGGTAAATCCCAGTTTGGGCCTATTTCCAGGAGGGTAAATCCCAGTTTGAGTCTATTTCCAGGAGGGTAAATCCAGGTTGAGTCTATTTCCAGGAAGGTAAATCCCAGTTTGGGCCTATTTCCAGGAGGGTAAATCCCAATTTGAGTCTATTTCCAGGAAGGTAAATCCCAGTTTGGGCCTATTTCCAGAAGGGTAAATCCAGTTTGGGCCTATTTCCATTTGTGGGGCTCCCAGCACAGCCTGGGTGGTGTCTGGGAGGGGGGTGGAGGGGAGGATGGCACAGGGCAGAGGGAGCCCAGGCAGCCTTGGTGCAGTGAGGGTCAGCCTGGGGCTGCATCCTGAGCTTGGACACAGCATGAGGCCACAGTGGGCACTCAGCTCTGGTGGAAGAGGAGGAGGAGGAGGAGGAGGAGAGGGTCTGTGCTGGCCCAGCGCTACCTCTGCTCCTGCCAGGACCCAGGGCAGTGTCCCTGGAGGGTGAGTGCTTCCAGAGAGGAGCAGGGAAGTGCTGAATGCTTTTCAGGGCCCTTTCCTTGACCTCTGAGGGGTCAGCGAGGACTCAGAGCTTGTTCTGTGCGCTCAGTGAGAGCAAACCAGGGGCACAGGGACAGAGGAGCTGCATCCCGAGGGGTGACGGGCCCTGAGGACACAGGAATAGCTCAGACACAGCCCTGGTCCCCTCTGGGGACAGGAATTGGGGGTTTCCCCAGGCCCTGAGCTGCTTGCACAGCTCCTCTGCCCCCCTGGGCTGGGCTGTTTGTCCCTTGTCCCAGGGCCGTGCTCCCAAGGGAAGTGAGGACAGAGTTCCCGTGTCTCCAGCGAGGATGTGCCTGACTTTGGGATGTCTTTGCAGACTCAGACAGCTCTTAAAGCAGAAGGTTACCCTAATTTATGGGCCCTGGATTTATGGGAGGTATATATCAGGCACAGCGTAATAGCTTTCCTGTGGCCCGGCTCCTGGGGGGACATCCTGGAGTCTCTGGGAGCAGGGACAGCTGTGGGAACACTCACCAGTGGCACTGCTTTAACCCCTGCAGCTCAGCAGCAGGGAGGGACAGTCCTGCCACTGCCCCACGCTGCCCAAAGTGCCCAGCCTGTGCTGGGGGGAAGCTGGCAGTGGCATCCAAAGCCCTCTGCCTCCTGGCAGTGAATGGGAGACTGAAGAAGGGGAGATTTCCCAAAGCTCAGCCCACCCAGCTCCGTGCTCTTGTCCTTCCTGTCCCTCCCTGCTCGTACCCAGAGCTGCTGGTGCAGTTCCTGGGCTCTCTCTGCCTCCGGGCCCTGGGTGACATGGAAATGTCACCTCCTGCTGCTCCTGCCTGTGGAAATGCCCTCAGTGTCCCTTGGCTGGCGGAACAGGCAGAAAGCTGGAGGGGCAGGTCGGCTCCTCCCTCACTTCCCATTCCCAAAGCCCCTCTGAGCAGCCCCGAGCCCTCAGGAGGGTGGGCATGGAGCTGTGGGGAGATCTCTGTCCTCTCCCTGCTGTGCCCCACTGTCCCCCCCGAGGGATGGCCCAGGGGCTGCCCAGGCTGGGGAGTGCCCAGGCAGGAGAGCTGAGCTGGGGGTGGCTGGAACCACCTGTGGAACAGATCCTGGGGGCATCCAGCAGGTCAGGACAGCTGGAATTCCTCTGGGAGCTGGGGATCCCAGCAGCTGCTGGCTGCAGCACCACATCCCAGTGGGAGTGCTGGGCTGGACTGGGGATCCCAGCAGCTGATGGAAAGCTCAGCAGGATCCAGTGGGAGCTGCTGGGTGAGCAGCTGGAACAGCCCAGGGCTGGCAAGGGCTCTGCTGGGTTGGTGCTGGGAGTGCTGGGGACCGAGCTGGATTGGAGCAGGCTGCATTCCCTGCAGCTGGGCTGGAGCAGGCTGCATTTCCTGCAGGATAAATCCCTTTGTGACTCATTCCCGATGCTGCAGGCAGGGCCTGGAGCCGCTGATGGTGCAGAGGCACTGGGAGGTGTGGGCAGAGGGAAAGAAAGGTGAGAGCAGGGCAGGGGTAGGCAGGGTCCCAGCCACAGGGTGCTGCACCCGCCGGCCCCAGGCAGGGGAGAACACAAACCTTCCTCACATCCCAGGAAGCAGAAACGGCCGGAGCATCTCCCTGAGGATTGCTCTCGCTGGAATCCTGAAAAGTCTGAAATCAGCAGGAATTCCTTGGATTTCCTCACAGACCCACCAGGGTTGTGCCCTTTCCCATCCAGCCGCCCCCTCCAGCTGGAGGTGCACTTTCAGAGCTGCTTTGCTGTGGCTGTAGGAGGAGGGGGGTTGAAAATCTGCTATTCCTGGGGCCCAGGCTCTCCTGTCCTTCCTCCTCCTCCACCTCCTCCTCCTCCTTCTCTGCAGTCCCTGTGTGGAAATGGCTGTGCCCACTCGAGAAGGTGGCACTGCTGCTTGAAGATGTTCTGCTTCTTTAACGGAGCCTCAGCAGTTACAAAAACTTGTCTTTAAAAATTCATGCTGTTCTGTATCATGTTAAATATTTATTCTAAAGGAACAATGCGTTCCCCCCTCCCCCCTTCTGCTATGATACCTATTTTGCATATGAGCTGATTAATTATTAAGCATCTACATTTTATTTTGACAAACAGAAGATGTGCTCCAGTCAGTTGGATGCTGTTGTGTTCTGCTGAGCTGTGAATTCACCTTCCCCCTCCAGGCACAGAGATCCTCCCTGCTTGTGTCCTG
This sequence comes from Urocynchramus pylzowi, assembly GCA_013397555.1. Lineage (NCBI taxonomy): Eukaryota > Metazoa > Chordata > Aves > Passeriformes > Fringillidae > Urocynchramus > Urocynchramus pylzowi. The sequence continues at coordinate 369,372 of VZRH01004679.1, read as the reverse complement.
GAGCTCCCCCACACCGGAGCTGCCCACGGCCACTCCTGGACCTTCGTGTCCTTAACCCTGCAGAGCCCTGGCCACGGAGAAAATGGCAGGACCTCCTGTCCCTGCTCACCCAGCAGGGAGCCAGGCTGGCTCCTCAGCCCCAGGTGTGCTTTTACCTGCCCTGTCACTTGGCTGTGCCCAGGTGGAGGTGATGAACTTTCCCTGACGGGGACATCCCCCTGGGCTGGGGCAGGAAAAGGGGCTGCTGCTCTGGGTGCTCCGGGCACCCGGGGTGTCCCAGGGCAGCAGGGAGAGCCCAGTGCCAGCTGCCACCCTGGGGACCAGGGAATGGGGGGAGAACCGGGATGTGCTGGGCCCGAGGCAGCTGTGTCCCAGCTGTGTCCCAGCAGGGTCCCAGCCGTGTCCCAGTTGTGTCCCAGCTGTGTCCCAGCACAGAGCTGCTCCGTGGCAAACGTGGATAGTGGCACGAGGTCCCGGGGGACATTTCCTCCCAGGAATTCTGCAGGACAGGGAAGCAGGCAGCCTGCAGCTCTGTGGGATTGGAGCCTTCTGTGTGCTCCTCCCAGCAGGGATGGGATGGGCAGAATGGGATAAGTGGAGAAGAGCAGCTCTGGCATGCGGGGGCCCGTCCTGTGCAGGGACACCCCACGGCACCGCTCCTCTGACCCTGCAAACTCGGGAACAAGGGCTGAGCAAAGAGCTGATCCCAGGGCAAACCCAACTCCAGGATTATCAAGAATTAATCCTGCTTAGAAAATTGGATTACTGTTCAGGAGAGACGCTGAAAACACAGCATTTGTATTCCTTGTGAGATCCCGGTGTTAGATTCCCTCTTCTCCCCGCCCCAGATTTCCCAAGGAAGAACAAAAATAACTCTGAAGTTTTCCCATGGAAATGTGATCTCAGCTGCTTTACAAACATGGGAGCATCTCTCTCTCTGTGCTTCCCAAGCAGTCTCTGCACCAATAAAAACACAGCCACGGGATCCATTTTGGAATTGATGCTCAGGAAACCAGGAAAATGAAGCAAATTGTGTTGAGGTGTTTGTTTGGGGAGCTCTGCCAGAGGAGATGCCATCCCTCAGTGTGTGCCCTGCTAAAGGGCTGCCAAAAACCCCTCCTCTGGCTCCACCCTTGGGACTGCAACCGCAAAATGAAGGGACCGGGCACGGTGGAGATTTCCAAAGCATTTGGAGCCGAACCTTTCTCTCGGGATGAGTTTGGGAGCTCTGTCACAGCGAGCAGACTGCGGGCTGGGGCAATGAGCACTCTCATTAACAGCTTCATTAGCGGTGGCACCGCGGGTGGCAGGAGCTGAGAGGTGTCCGGGGCTGAAGGGTGGCACTGGGCTCTAAGGTGTCATACTGGGTTTTACTGGGTCATACTGGACTGTGCTGCTGGTTTGGGTCTCTCAGTTTCCCTGGATGGAGTCAGGGGAGCCCCAGGAATGTGGCACTGGGAGCTGGAGGAGGCCCCTGGGATCCCTGCTGGGAACTGCACAGCTCCTGCCAGGAGGGGACAGCCGGGGGATCATCGGGCTGTGCTCCAGGGAACAGGGACAGGAGCAGAGGGAACGGCCTCGGGCTGGGCCAGGGCAGGCTCCAGCAAGAATTTCCAGCAGGAATTTCTCCCTGGGAAGGACGGTCAGGCCTTGGCAGGGGCTGCCCAGGGAGGTTTGGAGTGCCCATCCCTGGCGGTGTCCTGGACGTGGCACCCTGCTCTGGGCTGGGGACAGGGTGGGGTCAGCACGGATTTGGCTCGGTGACCCTGGAGATCTTTTCCAGCCTGAACGATTCCATGATTCTGTGATTTCGATTCTGCACTGCAGGAGCAGCTCCCAGCAGCAGCGTGCAGAGGCAGGGCCTGTGTGGGACAGGAGCTGTGTGGGACAGGGGCTGTGTGGGACAGGAGCTCTGTGTGGGACAGGGACTGTGTGGGACAGGGGCTGTGTGGGACAGGAGCTGTGTGGGACAGGAGCTGTGTGGGACAGGGACTGTGTGGGACAGGGACTGTGTGTGGGACAGGAGCTGTGTGGGACAGGGCCTGTGTGGGACAGGAGCTCTGTGTGGGACAGGAGCTCTCTGTGGGACAGGGACTGTGTGGGACAGGAGCTGTGTGGGACAGGGGCTGTGTGGGACAGG
>VZRH01004679.1:350195-367066 GCA_013397555.1 Urocynchramus pylzowi | reverse complement strand
CTGTGTGGGACAGGGACTGTGTGGGACAGGAGCTGTGTGGGACAGGGACTGTGTGGGACAGGGACTGTGTGGGACAGGGACTGTGTGTGGGACAGCAGCTCTGTTGGGGCAGGAGCTCTGTGTGGGACAGGAGCTCTGTTGGGACAGGAGCTCTCTGTGGGGCAGCAGCTCTCTGTGGGACAGGAGCTCTCTGTGGGGCAGCAGCTCTCTGTGGGACAGCAGCTCTCTGTGGGGCAGCAGCCCCAGCTCAGCTCCCCCGTGGAGCTGCAGGACTTTGGAGTGGCTCGAGCACTGAGACACCGGAGTGCAGGGGGCTCCTTTGGTCAGGCAGGCCTTGCTGTCAGCAGCTGGAGCTAAAATCCGTGTTTGAGGAGCAGGAGGTGCTGCTGGGACAGGGTGGGGGTAGGTCTGGGGCAGCTGGGTCAGAGGACAGAGCTGGCATTTCCCTCCTGACCAGCTGTGAGAGAGAGTTCATCCAGGGAGGTTTGTTGTGTCTGCTCTAGAGGAGGGCAGAGGAACAGCTCTCTCCTGGGGCATTCCCTGCCCTGCTCGCCCTGGCACACTCAGGGGCTGCAGGATACTGCCCAGGCCATGGCTGCATCCCTGCAAGGCTGGGCATGGGCATGGGCATGGGCATGGGAATGAGAATGGGAATGGGAATGGGAATGGGAATGGGAACGGGAACCTTGGAGCTGCTGGTCTTAGAGGGCTTTTCCAACCAGACTCCCTGACTGCACGCCCAGAGGAGGAACATCTCCCCAAGGCACACAGCTTGCCCTGGACACTGCTCCCGGCCCTGCTGGGGGATCTGATGGTCCAAACGAGCTGCAAAGTCCAGCTTTGCACAGAATTCCCTGGGTGGGAGGTGGCGGTGGCTGAGCTGTGGCCCAGGGCTGTTGTGTGCAGAGAAACCAGGGTAAGCACAAAGCAACTGGGGAAAAAAAATTAAAAATAAATAAATTTTTTAAAAGTTTTTAAAATTTAAATGAGTTTTATTTCTTTTCATGTTGCAAGGCTGCATTTTTTCCCCTCATTTTCTGCTCCTCTTAGAGGCTGGTCCTGCTGAAGTGGTTGTTTTGTGCTTGTTCCTTTAATTAGTTTCTTAGCAGCTTCCCAGCTTTCCTATGGAGACTTGTTCTTCTTCTGAAGTTGATTTCTTAAGGTTAGGCTTAAAAAAGCTCATCCATACAGAAAGACATGAAGTGGAAGGGAAAGCCTGGCTGTAGGAATGATGCAGACACGTTTGCTGGGCCTCAGTGTCCAGTTCGGATGCACTGGGAGAGACCCAGGGGCTGGGATTTGACCTGACAGGTCACAAAGACTGATCATCATCAACCACCAGTCCCCACAGAAATGGTCAGAGCACTGGAGCACCTTTCCTGTTAGGCAGGGCTGAGAGATTGGAATTAGCCTGCAGAAGAGAAAGCTCTGGAGAGAGCTCAGAGCCCTGCCAGGGCCTGAAGGGGCTCCAGGAGAGCTGGAGAGGGACTGGGAACAAGGCCTGGAGGGACAGGACACAGGGAATGGCTCTCAGTGCCAGAGGGAGATTGGGAGATTGGGAATGAGGAATGGGAGATTGGGAATGAGGAATTGTTCCCTGGCAGGGTGGGCAGGCCCTGGCACAGGGTGCCCAGAGCAGCTGGGGCTGCCCCTGGATCCCTGGCAGTGCCCAAGGCCAGGCTGGGAGCACCTGGGACAGTGGGAGGTGTCCCTGCCATGGCAGGGGTGGGACTGGGGGGGCTTTAATGTCCCTTCCCACCCAAACCATTCCATGATTTTATATTTGATCAGTTTCCTGGTTGAACTTAGTGGGACTTGGGCACCTCAAGCATTGAAATTCTTCAGCAAACCCTTCCCTGCTCCCTTTGGCTGGGGCACAGGGCTGGTTTTGTCCTGCTCCCTGTGGAAATGCCAGCCCCTGTGCACAGGAGTTTTACAGTCACCTTGTGCCTTCAAGCCGAGATCTCTTTTTAATGCTAACAAGGAATCAATTTGTTTTGAATGTGCAAAGATTTTATGCCACTAAGAAAGAAGGGTTTTTAATATGGATATAATAAGCCTTATGCCATGTCCATGGTTTGAATAATCCATGGATTTCTCATTGTCCTGCCTCAGAAAAGATGCTGGAGTAAAGGAAAAGCTGCTGAGAAGGGCAGCCAGGGTGATCAGAGGGCTGGGGTGGGCAAGGACCCCCAGAGAGGTTTTACAGCTTTTTGCCAGAGGTGAGCAGGGCAGGGCAGGGGGGCACTGAGGAGCTGGTCACATTTCTAACCCTGGTGGCACTCTGGGAGCAGGCAGGGCTAGAACCTCACCACACCCATCACTGGTGGAGGGCTTTGCCCCAGGATGCTGTGGGAGCCAGAGGACAGAGTGAGTTGGAAGAGAGGAAAGGCCAAGTGGCTTTCTGGGATCCATTGTGGCCATGGAGTGGGTGGTGTACGTGAATAATCCCAAATCTGGAGCTTTCCAAAGCTCTGCCCATCCCTCTGCCTGTGCCAGGGCAGGGCTCTCACACTCTGCCCTGCCTCACCTGCTCCGACCCACATGGAGCCTCTGCTGTGCCAGGGTAGGATGAAAGCCCCCTGATCTTTGTAGTGCTCCAATATTCCAGTGCTTGTACAAAAAAAGAATTTTAAAAGGGTTCACAGGAGCAGCCTAGACCCAGATTCCAAGCTGCTTGGGTGCTGCAGAAACAGGGATTTAACTTTTAGAAGCTGCAGATTTCTGGCTCACGTCTGTCTTTCTTTTTTTTTTCTTTTCTTTTTTTTTTTTTAAATGGTATTCTAAAATTACCAAAAAGCACCCACAGATGGTGGAGTTCTGATTGGTTTATTGTGTGTGAGTGTGAAAATCTACAGCATGTTGGTGCTCCCTGCTTGGTCTCCAGAGACACACAGACCCTGCAGCTGATTGGTGAAATGAATGTCACAGAACTGTGGGATGGGTTGGGTGGGAAGGGACCTTAAAGCTCTTCCAGGTCCACCCCTGCCATGGCAGGGACACCTTCCTCTATCCCAGGCTGCTCCAAACCCCATCCAGTGTGGGCTTGGGCACTGCCAGGGACCCAGGGGCAGTGTCTGGCTGATGAGGTCAGTGCTTGGGCTCCATGGAGGTCTTTTCCAGCCTTAACTCTGGGACTGTTCAGTGCCTGAAGGGGCTCCAGGAGAGCTGGAGAGGGGCTGGGGACAAGGCCTGGAGGGACAGGACACAGGGAATGGCTCCCACTGCCAGAGGGCAGGGATGGATGGGAGATTGGGAATGAGGAATTGTTCCCTGGGAGGGTGGGCAGCCCTGGCACAGGGTGCCCAGAGCAGCTGGGGCTGGCCCTGGATCCCTGGCAGTGCCCAAGGCCAGGCTGGGCAGGGTTGGGAGCAGCCTGGGACAGTGGGAGGTGTCCCTGCCATGGCAGGGGTGGCACTGGGTGACCTTTAAGGGCCTTCCCCCCCCAGCCATTCCATGATTCTGTGACCTCTCGTGTACACCCCTGGCAGGGAGAACTCAGAGCTGATGTGCAGGATCCAGAGATGTCCTGAGCCTCTGGAATCCGTCCACACCCATCCCAGACACCATCTCAAGGAGCTTTTCATTCTCCTGTTGGAGCTTCCTCACACTGGCATCCTGCTGCTGCCCCTCCAGCAGCTGAGGGCCTGCTGGGGAAATGCTCTTCAGATTTGAGAAGGAATCTCCTGGATAAGGAAAAGAGACCCTCAAGTGCTGATTTTCTGCCCGGTTGCCTCTTCTTGCAAGAGGCAGTTGAACTGCAGTGGGAAGAAGGTTTTGCAGCACTTTGCAGCTCACACACTACACCAGGCCCTCGGTGTCCCCACTCAATTGAGCTCATTTTTCTCCTCCTTCCCTTTCCACAGGAACTTTTCACTCCTTCACAAAGAACTTGCAATAAGAGCATTTCCGAAATCATTGTTTATTCAATATTTATGAAACCTTGGAATGCAAATTAAGTTGTAACAAACGAGCACACAGGTGGGTGCTTTGCTCCTACACAATTCCTGAATTACCCTCCTGGAGGCCTGATTTTCCATGGTTTCCTTGCAAGGCTCTGATGGTGCCTGGGAGCTCTGCACTTTTCACCACTCTCTGTGAATTTCCTTCCATCCTTGCCCTCAGGTCCTCCAGCAGGAGTGGGAGGTGTCCCCCTGAGCTGGACTTGACACAGTTTGAGCAGGAAGACAATGGAATCATGGAATGGTTTGGGTGGGAAGGGACCCTACAGATCACCCAGTGCCACCCCTGCCATGGCAGGGACACCTCCCACTGTCCCAGGTTATTCCAGCCTGGCCTGGGGCACTGCCAGGGGTCCAGGGGCAGCCCCAGCTGCTCTGGGCACCCTGTGCCAGGGCCTGCCCACCCTGCCAGGGAACAATTCCTCATTCCCAATCTCCCATCCATCCCTGCCCTCTGGCACTGGGAGCCATTCCCTGTGTCCTGTCCCTCCAGGCCTTGTCCCCAGTCCCTCTCCAGCTCTCCTGGAGCCCCTTCAGGCCCTGGCAGGGGCTCTGAGCTCTCCCTGGAGCCTTCTCCTCTCCAGGGGAGCACCCCCAGCTCTGCCAGCCTGGCTCAGAGCAGAGGGGCTCCAGCCCTGGAGCACTGGGATGTCCTGCTGGGCTCTCCCAGGTTTCTGACTTGATATCTCCAGCAGCTTGGAGTGCCCAGGATGAGGTAACCACTGTGCCACAGCCAGGGAATTGTTTATTTGCATCCCGAGGTTCAGGATACCTGTGTAAGCTGTCCCAGTGAGTTCTTGGGCTGGACATCCCCTCTGTAATGCATTCCCACAGCGCTGGTGGATCCCAGTGTTGAGAAGGCCCCATCCCTGTGTCCAGGCAGCCAGAGCCACCCTGCTGACCCTGTCCCATGTCCTTGGATGGGCCCTGAGCAGGGCACGGCTCCCGGGAGAGCAGCGCCAGTTCCAGGCGAATATTAATCCTAACAGGAGGAGGCAGAACCATTGTTTACCCTGCTTTTGTTAATCAGTTTGTTTCCCTTCGTGATCCCAAAATGAAATTAAAAGGCTCTGTTTACATTGCTGAATTATCATCTGCTCCAGCAGGTAAAGCACTTTGGTGGAGAATTAATGGAGCCACGGACAGATTTGTGTCAAAAATATGTGCATATTTTCCCAGCAAAGGATTTGTTTAACTGAGCTGGAATCTCATGGCTTTGTGTTTAAATAAAACATCAGCCACCAGCCACCCACAAAAGCTGCTGGAGGCTGTGGCCCTGGAAGGAGTTCACCTTTAAAACAGCTGAGCTGGAGGCTTTTCTCCTGCTGCATTCCGAGGTGATGCTCCAGGAGCAAAGGCACCCTTGGAGTGCAGCTGAAGGATTTGTCATCTTCTTGAAGGAAAGATCCAACCCTGATACCAAGGAAACACAAGGGAGTGTGCGCAGGGCTCGTCCTGAAGCTCTTCTGCTGAACTGTGCTGGGGGCAAGGTGGGTACTTCTGTCAAATTCTCTCCTCTCGTCCCACAGCACAACCCAGCACAGGGCTGGGCCCTTGCAGCTGCCTCAGAAGGCTGAAAAATAACCAATTCTGCTCATTTTTGCTCCAGCTGCACTAAATTTATAAGCCAGCACAAGGAAGACAAGATCTAAAAACCAATTTAGCAAAAAATAGCCTTTGCAACTAAAAATTAATGCTTGGAAAGGCCTAAATGAAGCTTGAAAATAGCTTTTTTTTTCCCTCTCCAGCCGATGATTCACGTGCCTATTTGCAAACAATTCAAATGCAGTAAATTGAGAGGAAATATAAATCAGGTTCCTAAGTGAAGCTGCATAAATCCAATAAATGATTGATGAGAGGATCCTGTTTTAAGGCGCTGCTGTCTGTCTCCAGTGCTGAGGCAGAAAATAACAGGGCCTTCTCCTCTTTGGCCGTGGCCAGTGGGGCAGGGAGCAGGGACCTCTGACCCCCTGTGTGCCCCTGGCCAAGCTGCCCAGGGATTGAATCAGGTTGTGCCTACCCCTGAGCCTCCTTCTCTCCAGGCTGAGCCCCTTCCCAGCTCCCTCAGCCCCTCCTGGGGCTCCATTCCCTCCCCAGCTCCATTCCCTGCCCTGGACACGCTGCAGCCCCTCCAGGTCTCTCCTGTCAGGAGGGGCCCAGAGCTGCCCCAGCCCTGGAGGTGCCCCAGCAGTGCCAGCCCAGGGGACGTGGATGGGCATTTCCAGGCAGGGACAGGGTGGTACAGGGGGACAGAGGTGCCAGGCACCCTGGGCTGATGGTGCACCCAAGGCGGTGTGGGGACGAGCCTGGGGCTGCCCTGCTGCAGACACCTCCATCCCACGGAAAGCTCACTGACAGGATCCTGCTGCTGGAGCAGAGCTCCAGGATCATCGAGCCCAGCCTCGGAGCAAACACCTCCAGCTCCCTCTGCACGGCAGCCCCACAGCTTCCCGGAATTGCCGATGTTCCCAGCCGGCAGAGTGGAAGGGCAGGGCTGTGGGACCGGAGCTGTTCTGTCCCCAGCGCTGCCTCGGGGGAGCCTCCTCATCCCCACCTGGGAGCTCTGAATGTGGAGCAAAGGCGCAGACAAAGGGCCCTGTTAGAACCAGCACTGGCCATAAATAATTCATGGCAGAGGAGTGGGGAGTCTCCAGGGAGCCAGGCAGGGATCTGTGAATCTGGATGAGTTTGCAGTGCTTTAATTATGCAAATTGACAAATGTCTCCACACTGAGAAATTCTGCTAGCCCTGCAAAAGAGCAGGAGCTGGAAAATAGCAAGAATTTCCCAAGGCCGCATGCCCAGCCAGCTGCCAGGCACAGCTGGCACGGGGAGCCTCCCCCAGGCCCCTCTGGAGCTGGCTCTGCTCCCTGGAAGGGCAGCCAGGAACAGGGGGCAGTGCCTGGCAGCTCCAGCTGCTCTGCACAGGCCTCAGAGCCTCTCTGGCCCCAGCACCTTTGTTCTGCTCCGGCTGAGCGAGAGGGGATGAGCACCTAGCTCAAGGCTGCTGTGGGATCACAGCTTGTGGGGTCACAGAGTCACCACAGAATGATGGAACATCCTGAGCTGACCCACAGGATCATGGATCCAGCCCCTGTCCCTGCCCAGCCCCCCAGCAATCCCACCCTGTCCATCCCTGGCAGCTCCTGGAGCTCTGGCACCTCGGGGCCGTGCCCATTCCCTGGGGAGCCTGGGCAGTGCCAGCACCTCTGGGGAAGAGCCTTTCCCTGAGCTCAGCCTGAGCTGCCCTGGCCCAGCCCAGCCCTTCCCTGGCTGCTGTCCCTGTCCCAGAGCAGAGATGGAGCTGCCCTCGGGAGGAGCTGCAGCCCCTGGGCAGGCTGAGCTCAGTCTCCTCTGCTCCAGCTGAACATTCCCAGTGCCCCTGGAGCCCCCCAGGCTGGCCCTGGGCCCCGCAGCAGGGCAGCCCAGCAGCCAGAGGGTGCAGAACCCGCAGGTGCTGCTCTCTGGTGCCCTGCACAGCCAGGAATGATCCTCTACGGCTCGGAGAAGCAAAGCCTTTGCCTGTGGAATACTTCTGGAAAGCTGAGCCTGCCTTGGCACCTCGAAGTGCCAGGCAGAAATAGGGCAGAGGAAGCTCAATCCAGGGCAATCCAGGGCAATCCAGGGCAATCCAGGGCAGCAGGGGCTGGCACGGCCCAGCAGCAGCCAGCCCACGTGGGACCTGTGGGAATCTGGGAGCTGCTGTCCCCAGGAGCAGAACGGGGCCTCCTCCCTCCTGTGCCACCAGAGAGGATTAATTAGGTGCCTTAATGAGGTGCCTCATCCAGCCTCCTTAGGCTCAAACCAAGCACTGGGCAGAGAGCAGACGGGCACAGGGAATCCTGGCACATTTTGGGCTCTGGGTCATGAGGAGGAGGACGGACCCGAGGGCAGGGACGCTGCTGTCCCCTCCCCGTGCTCAGGGCTGCTGTGGGACACAGCATCCCCCATTCCTTTCTGCAAACCCTTCCCCAGATCGTTCTGATACCCCCACTCCATTACCAGCTGATGGTTTCATTTCTGAAAACTGACTTTTCCTCAGTTTGGAGGGAAAATATTTGATTTTTTCTCAAAATATGCAGTCCTCTGTTACCCAAAGCCAGACACTTTCACTGAAAAATTAACACTGCCTCTGAATTATTTTTGGGCTCGTCTCTTTGGAAGAAAGTGGGAGAAGGAAGGAAGGGAAGTGTATCATTGAAAAAAAAAAAGGGGAAATGTCAATGTAAATAATATTTCATGCAGAAACGCTTGCTTTGATTGAAAACCCATTTTCTTGCAAAATAAATTTTTCATGAAAACTGTGTCAGTGGCAGCTCCAAAGAGGGACAACCTGGAGTGGAGACAAGTCACCTTGTTCCTCACTGCTGATTTATGCCAGGCTGGGAGCAGGAGCTGGTGGCAGCTGCCTTGGCCTGTCACATGCTGAAAGAGAGCTTGAACCTCCCACTGCCAAGGCTCTGGGTTTTGTTCAGGCTCGTCCCAGCACCTTGGCATTGCATTGCTGCCTGCTCTGATGCCTCCTAAACAGCTCACCCTCTGCCCTGCCATTTTTGGGGTGCTGCTGGTGGGGCAGGATGAGGGCAGGGGGATGGAAGGTCTGTGCAGGTGATCTGCTCTGGAGTGCTGGGGCACAGCCCTGCCCCTCACGGTCCCCACTGTCCCTCAGGGGGCTCGGGGTGACATGGAAAAGGTGGCACCCCAAAACGATCGTGCTGCACCTGGCTGCAGAGCAACTCCTCTGAGCTGGGTCCCGTTCCCGATGCTCCCACCCCAGTGGGGATGGAAAAAGCTGCTCCTGACGTGTCCCCAGGGCTGCAGCAGCAGCAGCAGCAGCAGCAGCAGCAGCGTGTGACACATCCCGCTCTGTGACACGTCCCGCTCTGCCAGTTCAATCCCAGCAGGACGGGCGCCGGGGCACCTGAGGGCACTGGGATGATGCTCTGGGAGCACTCCGTGCTGGGGGCAGGGTGCTGGCAGCTGGAATCTCCATTTCCCAGACTCTCTGCCCTGGGGGGGTTTCCAGCAGCTGCTGCTGCTGCAGATCCATCGCTCCCTGCAGGCTGGGCTCTCAGCAGGCACCTGCTCTCGGGGTGGGGGTCCAGAGGGGTTTGGAGGGGTTTGGAGGAGCTGGGGAGGGGCTGGAGCCCCAGGAGGGGCTGAGGGAGCTGGGAAGGGGGTCAGCCTNGCTGGGGAGGGGCTGGAGCCCCAGGAGGGGCTGAGGGAGCTGGGCAGGGGCTCAGCCTGGAGCAAAGGAGGCTCAGGGGGGACCTTGTGGCTCTGCACAGCTCCTGCCAGGAGGGGACAGCCGGGGGGTCGGGCTGTGCTCCAGGGGACAGGGACAGGAGGAGAGGGAACGGCCTCGGGCTGGGCCAGGGCAGGCTCAGGGTGGATTTTGGGGAAATTTATTTGTGGAAAAGATAGTCAGGCACTGGCACAGCTGCCCAGGGCAGGGGTGGATCCCCATCCCTGCAGGGATTCAACAGCCATGTGGATGTGGCACTTGGGGACAGGGGTCAGTGGTGGCCTTGGCAGTGCTGAGCTGACAGTTGGACTCAATGGACTTAGAGGGCTTTTCCAACATTAACAACCCTGTGGTTCCATGATTCCAGGAAGGAAAGGGACAGTCTGAGTGGTCACTCTGACCCTGTGTGCTCCCAGTCTCAGGGGCTGCTTTGCCTCTGGTGAGAGCACCCAGTGATGGCTTTGTCTTTCCAGAAACCACAATTCCCTGGGTCAGGCACAGGAAAAAATGGAGATAACATGAGGGAGAAGCCAGAGGAAGGGAGAAAGGCAGGAGCAAGTGGTGAGTACACAGAAACCTCGGCTGTGTTTGCAGGCTCTCCCTGCTGGAGTTGAGTGTGTGCTCGTGAATCCCACAGCAGAGCAAGACAAATATTTGTGCTGAGGAAACACTTCCCATGAACTCCTGGAGCTCCCTGGCTCAATCCCTTCCAGCCTTTCACAGGCCTGTTGTGCTTCCTGGGCTGTGGGACGTGGAGCTGCTTTTGCAGGGACAGGAAAGGGGGAAGTGGCTTGGAATTTAAATAGGAGAGATTTAGATTGATGTTGGGAATTAGGAATTGTTCCCTGGGAGGGATCCCTGGCAGTGCCCAAGGCCAGGCTGGAATTGGGAGCAGCCTGGGACAGGGGAAGGTGTCCCTGCCATGGCAGGGAGGTGAACTGAGATGGGATTTCAGGTCCCCTCCCACCCAAACCAGTCTGGGACTGGCTGAACTGGGAGCACTGGGAGTTGGCACTGGCTGGGAAATTCATGGTGGTTTTTGTCATGAGCCCTTGTGGCCATGGCAGCAGGGCTGAGAGCTCTCCTGGGAATGCTGGGGAGGTTTCCCTGGGTGGAGAGCTGCGGGCTGGGCTCTGGGGGCCTGGAATGTTTATTTTGGCCAGCCCAGTGCTGGCTGTGCTCATCACAAGGTGTGATCACACCTGCAGAGAGAGGCCCCCAAGAATAATTTTCAGCTCCCATCCCCTTGGTTCCAGCAGACAAGGCGAGAAATGGTACAATGCAGTTGGGGGCTATTGTGAAAAGCCTCTGCAAAGGATTTCTCACAGTGTGATGGAAGCTGGAATACTCATCTGGGCTCCTTTGGTTCTTTATTTTCATTTATTTATTTATTTATTTGGTTTTCCCAGAGCCTGCTGTTGCTGATGTATTATTTATACAGCAGGAAATTAGACTCTGAGGACTCAAGTATTCTTCAAATAAGCTTCCTAATTCTGTCAATTAAGAATGCACGGGCTGCTGGGGTTCTGGCAGGGGATGAGCTGTGCAGGAGTGAGAGCTGCCCCTGGTCATTGCTCTGATGTGCTGCTGCAGAGGTTTTCAGCTGGAGGAAAAATCTCTTGGTCCCAAAACCAAGGGTGTGAGATGCTGGGAGCGTTCTGTGGAGCAGCTCTGGCTGATCCCAGGGGAACACACAATTCCCTGTGCTCTGGCAGGGACTGCTGAAGGGCTGAGTGTGTGGTCACTCCATGTTCTGCTCTGCAGTGAAATCTGGGGCTTTTCCTTGCTGGTTACAAGCAGCTGCCAGGGCTGGGAGCCTGTCAGGGATGAGTGTGGGGTCATTGACTCCCTAATTAGTGCAGTAATTCTCCATGTGCTCCCGGTGTAGCTCTGGAGCAAATTAGTTTATGTGTAATTAATACACAAAAGAGCATCTTCCCTCCTTCACTGCCTTTCTTTGACCAACCATTTGGAAACTAGCCTGGAATTCTCCTTCTGCACCAGGCTGGGGGTCTGTTCCCAGCCCCCTCGGGAAGGGGAAGGCAGGGGGGGCATGCAGAGCCTGTGTCCAGCATCCAGCTGGGAGACTGGGTGCTCTTCCCTTCACTGCAGAGTGCTCAGCCCGGCTGTGCCCCAGCATTCCAGAGCCAGGGAAAAGCCCTGGGGTCATTCCAGAGCCAGGGAAAAGCCCCGGGGTCATTCCAGAGCCAGGGAAACACCCCGGGGCTGCTGGGCCCAGGGAATTCTTCCCAGCACTTCCCAGCGTTCTGGTGCCTTCCTGCACAGGAATCCAGCAGAGGCAGAACTGGGTGCTTGTCCTGCCCTTGGGTGGCTGTGAGAAAGGTGACACCTCAGAGGTCACCGTGTCCCCTCCTGCCTCTCCTGGCCTGGACAGTGTCCCTGCCACCACAGGCACTCCCTAGGCCCTGCCTGAGGGAAGGAGCTTTATGGCTGCAGCACAGTTTTTCTTTTTTATCATTGCTGTGGATTTAATGTCCACTGTAAATGCAGATCTCTGCATCTGGAGGAGGGGTGGAGGCTGCTCTGCCTGCTCTGCTCAGGAGCCCTGGGGACACAGCCCTCAGGTCCTGCCCAGGGGACAGGACAGGACTGGGTGATCCCTCTGCTCCTGGGGCACTGCCAAGGACCAGGCCAGGACTCCCGTGTGCCCCTGGGAGTGTGGAACCAGTCCCTGTGCAGGCAGAGATGTCCCCAGCACCCTGCAGCCCTTCCCAGTCCCCAAAGGCTCGCAGGGGACACGGCAGGGCCTGTGAGCTGGGGATCCCCAGCCACAGGGCAGAGAGAAATAACTCCCATTAAGGGTTCTGTAAGCCCTGTGACCTTGGATCCCCCTCCCTCTCCCCTGCCAGCCTCTGCAGCCCGGTCCGTGTGCACAGCTGGAGTGCAGGGAGCAGGGCTGGGCTGTGGAAGCAGTTTGTGGCAGTGCAGAGAGATGAGCTGAGGTGAGGTGAGATATCCCAGCCCTCTGGACACCCACAGACCCACGGCTCAGCCCTGGTGAGCTGCAGGAGATGCCATCAGCTGGGTGGTGCCCGGGAGGTGGGAGGGGGAGATGGCCTCTCCGTGCAGCCAGAGCCAAACCCCGGCTGTGTCCCTGTGCAGGCAGCTTGGCACCAGCAGCACAGGTGCTGCAGTGACCCTGCAGTGCTGGGGGAGCACAGTGTGGCCCCTGCCTGCTTTCCCAGCTGCTGTGGGAGGGGGAACACCCTGGGTGCAGCCTCAGGGTCCCTGGGGGTGAGCTGGGACAGAGCAGGGCCACAACGGGAATGTCCCACCACCCCTGATCCGGGGACTCCCACCTTTTGTGGCCCTGGCAACGCCCAGCCCCTCCCTGGGGGTTTTCCAGGGCCTTCATCCCAGGTGCCTGAGCCTTGTTTTTCCCTGCCTCCCACAGGACTGGGCGCTTTTGGCCATCTCCATCTCCCCTCGGTCCTCCCACTCCTGCCAGGACACGCTGGTGCCTTCACTGCCTCTTGCCCTGGCAGGTTTCCCTCTGTGCTTGGTGGGGCAGGAACAGCCCATCCTCCCCTGGGCATCTCCTCTGGGAGAACAGCAAACCCATAAATTGGGAGCAAACCTCGGCTTGGAGCCACAAAAGCCCTGGATAGAGCAGGAGACAAAAGCTGCCAGCAGGCTCTGGCTCCCAGGCTCTCCCTGCTGAGAGGGAGCTCATGGAATCTGAGCCACACGTGGCATCGGAGCTCTCCGTGCCCTTCATGCCTGTGGGGGAATAAAGGCTTTTCTTCTGGGCTCTGCTGAGCCGAGCCTCCCCCTCTGCACACGTTTGCTATGGAAACCAGGCCCTGCTCTGGCAGCTCCAGCCCCCGGCAGCGAGCAACCAGAGACAGGGCTCCAGGGCGGGCAAGCACGGCCCCAGAGAGACTCTGAGCCTCTGCTGCGCCTCACCGGGGCACACCTGGGCCAGCTGCTCGGCTTTCTGGCCTTGCTCCCAATTTGGGAGGGCAGGAGTAGAGAGGGGCAC
This sequence comes from Urocynchramus pylzowi, assembly GCA_013397555.1. Classification (NCBI taxonomy): domain Eukaryota; kingdom Metazoa; phylum Chordata; class Aves; order Passeriformes; family Fringillidae; genus Urocynchramus; species Urocynchramus pylzowi. The sequence continues at coordinate 353,857 of VZRH01004679.1, read as the reverse complement.
TGGGCACAGGGAGGGCAGAACTGCAGAAATCTCCCCGTTCTGCTCGTTCCCACGCGGATCCTTTTCTCCTCGTTATTTCTCTTCTCAGTGCTTTCCAGCCCCTCCAGACAGGGATGCACAGAAATATCAGGCAGTGCTTTAAAGAGGCAGCACACTTACAGACCAGGAGATGAGTCATTAAAAGTTTGGATTATTCCTGCTCTTCTGCTTTTGCCAGGAGCGTGGCAGGGACCTGCCAGGCAGCTCCTGGGAATGTCAGAGGCTGTGGCTGAGAGGAAGAGCTGGCCAGCCCTGGGGATCATTTTTCTGTCATTCTCAGACGCCTCTGGCATGGCAGGAATGTCCTGCAGTGTCCAGGAATGGGGGAAGCCAGGCTTTGCCTGCCCACACTGCCAGCCTCTGCTGCCAGGCTGTCCCGAGAGGAGCAGCTCTCTGCAGAGCCAGCAGAGGTGGGCAGGGGGCTTTGGAAAACAGGGGGCAAAACCTCCTCCCCCAGGGCCCCCAGGGCCCCCAGGGCCTCACTGGAGGCTCCACTCTCCTGTGAACGTTTAAAAGTGCAATAAAGGACCGTGGGAGACAAGGAGCACAGAGCAAAGGTTATTGTGGCCAGGTGCATCCTGGCACTCAGCCAAGAGCACCCTGTTATCTCCAGGATGCCTCTTCAATACCTTTAATTCCATCAGCCTGTTGTATAATCACAGACCCTTATGCAGAGTAAGCTTTTCCCCAAACTACTTTACAGGTTCAAGTGTTGTTTAGCCTGGCTCCTCCTTGGCTCCCCCTTTTTAGAGCATGCAGATGCCTTGGTTGTGGTTTTGGACCTTTTTTATCACCTCCAGTTCTTGGGCCTTGCTCCACACTGCCTTCAGGGGTGAGTGCTGATGGCTGGCAGATCTGTTCAGGGTCCCCATCCTGTGTTCATGGGGTGTCATCCCAGCCCAGCAGGCATTTGAACACAGGCACACTGATACCAGCTGTTCCACTGAGCTTAACGAGCAGCAGAAATAAAAACTGTGTCTTTATAACAAAGTTACTTTAACACCACACATATAAAATCCATTTTAATATTTGCAAAAAGCCGATATTATAATATGTATCTATAACAGGTGTCACTGCAAAAAAAAAAAAGAGGGATCAGCCCCTTGGGGATGTGGACATGCAATCTCCTTGTCCAGTGACATTTATTTGAAAGTCCCTGCAGGTCACTTTTCCCTCAGAGGAGTCCGGGGTGCGGTGTTTCCTGCTGAGCAGCAGTGTCCCAGGGTCTGGAGCACTGTCCCAGAGTGATGGCCTCCCCCAAATCCGGGTGGTGAAACCAGCTGCAAGCACCCCCCGACCTCTGGCATCTGCGGGGCACAGCACATCCGTGCTTGAACCGCAGCTGGCCCTTGAAAAGGGGGAAAGAGTTCATCCTCCCCTGGATCGGCCCCAGGAGCCTTTCTGGGGCGTCCCTGGCTCTCCAGCCAGTCCCACATTTCAGGCAGGAGCGCCTGAGCTGCCTCTGCGGCTCCTCCAGCCCTGTAAATCAGCTCCCCCGCCCGCCTGCCCTCCCCAGGAGTGCTTAAATCAACCCTAAATGAGCTCTTTTAAGGAAATGCGGGCAATCAGCGCTGAGTTATTGCGAGGCACAAGGGCTTTCTTAAAAGCGACGAGCACTTCTTGGTCATCTGCGCTCCAGAAGGCGCAGCCCTGTAAATCAGGGCCGAGCCTGCCCTCGCTCAGCCTGGCCTGGAGGATTGTCAGCATCCCTGCCTGCCTGCCTCCCTGCCTGCTGCTCCAGGCTGCTGCCAGCACCCCCCGAGAGATGGACAGCAGGAGAGGGGAGGGAAGGGCATCTGCGGCCCTTCCCTCCCACCCCAGCAGGGCAGGGGTCCCGGGGGAGCAGCAGAGGACAGCAGGAGCACACTGGGGGAAGGAGCCCTTTCCCCCTGCCCGTCTCATGCAGCATTTCTGGTTCTTAATTCCCAGCTGTGTCATGTCAGATACAGGAACAGTCCTCAGAGCAGGGCCTGAAATGAACCTCCTCCTTCTGCTCCCTGTCCTGCTCTCAGCTCATCTCCTGCCTCACTTTGTGCGAGCTCTGGCTGTATTTGTCAGGGCAGAACTGTTTCAATTTCCAGTCCTCCTGGACGAGGTTCCTGACCCAGCCCGGTTGCTGCTCTCAGATGCACTGGGATGTGGCTGTGAGCTGGAGAGCTCCGTGCTCAGTGCTCCCCCTTTCTCTGGAGCCTCCCACCAAGCACTGAGATGCTCAGGGATGCACAGGCACGGCTCTAAGGAATTTGCCTGGGAAGTGCAGGCAGACTCAGAGTTTCACAGGACACCAGGGCTGTGCAGGAGCCTCTCCTCCTGCTGTAATGCTCCTGCATCAACATTATCACCGTGATTTTTAAGCTGCACTTGGGATCTGACAGCTCTGCTCCCAAGATTTCTGTGCCTTGGAGAGCACCTGAGGGATGGCTCTCCTGGCCCAGCAGTTGTGGCAGTGTGTGACTGTGTGTGTGCAGAGCTGTGCTGCTGGGACAGAGCTGCAGCTGATCGTCCAAGAGGGCCTAGGTTGTTAAAAAAAAACATGATTTACACCCAGGGCCTTTGCTTTGCACCCTTTTAATGCACCTTCCCATTTTCCTAGGATCTGTCCCGTGCTGTCCTGCTGTTAACAGTGTCTGAAATGTTTAGATCTCTTCATAAGCAAGAATTTCTCAATTTACATCTTCATTTTTGCTTAGGGATGGAGCCCACCAGCATCTGGGACTGGCAGGTGTGCCCAGCTCGGCCCTTCCCCAGCCCAGACTGCCACCCCAGCCCTGGTGCCCCTCCAGCCGAGGTGTCTGCAGCTGGTGCAAACTTCCCTTGCAGTCTGAAGCTGTTTTCTCTCTCTGTAATGTCAGAGCGGCCGCAGAGGCCATGCTCTGAAATGTCACATTGTTTGTGCTTCCTCGGGGGATGTGGGGCAGGGATTGCAGTGAAGGTCAGCTCTGACCATTCCTCTTAAAGGTTGGGCCTTCATGCAAATGCTGGTGATGATCTCAGGCAGAGCTGTGGCCCCTTCCCTCCCCCTGCTGTCCTTCCAGACAGTCCCAGGGACAGGGTGAGGGGTGGAAAATCATCCTGGGCTCCAGCTCCACACCTCAGGTGGGCAGGAAAAGGCAGAAGAGGCCCAGGGGGGGGGATGTGCCCTTCCAGCTGGTATCCCACTCTCTGGAAAGCTGGGTGGGATCCTCTGCTCCATCAGAGCCCATTCAGATGTTCTTTAAGTGCCACACAATCTCAGAATCTCCAGAATCAGAGTTACAGGGTCCCGGAGTGGGTCAGGCCGGAGGGACCCCGGAGGGTCCCTGGGGCACCCCCTGCTCCAGCAGGGCCATCCCAGAGCCCAGGGGCGCTCACAGCTCTGCAGTGTCCCCAGGCAGGGACACCCCACAGCCCCTCTGGGCTCTGCTCAGGGCTGGCACTGCCCAGGGCAGCAGCTCTGCCTCCTGGGCAGGGGCAGCTCCGGGGCTCGGCCCTGCCCGGGGCTCTGGGGCCATGGCTGGGCCTGGGGCCGAGCCTGGGCCTGCCCTGAGCCCTGCACGCAGGGACAGGCTGGGGCAGACTGGGACAGACTGGGACAGACTGGGACAGACAGACTGGGACAGACTGGGACAGACTGGGACAGACAG
>VZRH01004679.1:333878-349948 GCA_013397555.1 Urocynchramus pylzowi | reverse complement strand
GGGACAGACAGACTGGGACAGACTGGGACAGACTGGGACAGACAGACTGGGACAGACTGGGACACACAGGGACAAACACACAGGGACACCCAGGGACAGCCAGGGCTGAGGCCCCTCTCACTGGGGCTCCTCTCCAGCCCCAGCTCCCTCAGCCTTTGCTGGGCACAGAGATGCTCCAGGCCCTGGCTCTGAGCTCCACCCCAGCCCAGAGCTGACTGAAGCCCTTTGGCCTGTGCCTCTCACCCTGGTGGGTTTCTCCTCTCAGGTTAGGGGGTTTATAAAAAGCTCATAAATCAGAAATGCTGATTTCTTGCCTTTTGTCTTTAATTTCACTGTGGTGCTGAGTTGCTCCTGCTGGGTGAGATCTGATCAGTGGTGACACAAACAAGTGCTCGGGAGCTGAGAACCTCTTATTTATATATGGGTTTATTTTTTTAATCAGAGCCCTACACCACTGATTTATTAATTTCTGCACGTCTCAGATGCACCAAGGCTTACAAGCATCTCAACAGAAACCTTTTGTGTCCCTGCTTGCCAGGGCTTTTCAGTTCTCTCTTTCTCATTTAGATTTTCTTCTCAGTCTTCTGTAAATGCCACTCAGCCACGGGCTTTGCTCCTATTGTGATTGTCAGGGGTGGTTGAATTCCCACCCCCAGGCTGGAGGGATCCCTTCCTTCTCCAATTGTGGGGCTGCTCCTCCCAACATCCAGGGATTATTTTGACAGCTTAGAGAAATTGCTTTGATTTTGTGCATTAATGCTGCTCTCAAGCCTTAACCCCTTTTTTTTTTTTTTTTTTTTTTTTTTCTCAAAGCTTGCTTTATTGCCTCGTCTCTGCTCTTCAGGAGCTGTTTTAAGTAGTCAGACTTCCACATTTACCTTGAATATCTTCTCCCTTTTGTTTGAAGTCCCTGCCTTTGGAAAAGGGTTTAAGTCATTTAGTCTTTCACTGCTGTGGTTTCAGAGAGCACTTGGACTGCAGCTGGCTTAAGTTGGAGGATTCCAAGGAAGTTCTGACTCTGGGGAGAGCACAACTTGGGACAGACACACTCTGACCACATTTCTGCTTTGGAAAGGTGACATTTTGTTGTCCCCTTTTCTCCAAGCTTTTTCTCCCGAAATATTTATTTTGTGGAGCACCAAAGGTCCTTTCCTTCCTGTCCCTTGGACAGGGATGACAAAAAAGGAGGCCAAATAATGCTGACCTGTAGTGCTGTGCTGGTCTGAGGGAAGATTTTACAGCCAAATCACAGAATCCCAGAAAGGTCAGGGTGGGAAGGGACCTTTAAGGCCATGGAATTCCATCCCTTCCACTGTCCCAGGTTGGCCCCACTGTCCAACCTGGCCTTGGGCACTGCCAGTTGCTGGTCCCAGTGTGACAGTCCCAGTGTGACAGTGGTCCCAGTGTGACACAGACTTTAAGCTGGGACTATTTTGCCCATCATTTCCTGGGTTTTCTGGTTTCCCAGCTCTTTGCAAGCGGCCAGGGGCTGTGCTGGTGGCCCTGTGCTGTGTCCTTGTGGCACCATCCCACACGGGGCTCCCTGCCATGGCACAGCTCAGCCAGGAGGTCACTCTGACCTGTTGAGGTCACACAAGGCTTTTCTCTGCTCTCTTTGCTTATCTCCCTGCTGATGAAGGATGGAAGTCCCGGAGCTCCTCCTCCTCCAGCTCAGTTAATTCACCGTCCCTCACGGCCCCATCCTGTGTTGCCAGGATGCTCCAGCTCTTCGGACACACAATTAAAACATTTCCCCCTGCGCTGCTCCAAGTTCACCTGTGGATAAAGCTCCTTCTCTCCCCCTTTCTCTGAGTTTCTTGGTGCTTTGGTTGAGGAGGAGCATCAGCCCCTAAGAGCTGCTGGAACAGGGATCAATAACAATCGGATTCTTTCTGATCGGCCCCAGGCGCCCCAGGCAAGGAGTAACATTTGGCAATACAAGCTCAGAGCAAAAATTCCCTCCCAAGTCCCCCAGCTCTTCCCTCTCTCATTATCAGGCATCACCTCTCAGCTCCTGGCAGCTCCTCACACACAACTCTTTCATCTCCAGCCTTTCCCCGTCCTGATGAGCTGCAAGGAGGCTCATTTTCCCCACAAGGAGCAGTTCTCCAGCCTAGAACGATCTGCCAGCTCTTGCCACAGCCCTCCCTGTCATTTATCCATCCCCTCTAAAGCTGAAATCTTCCCCAGCTCAGGAGGGGCAGATTTAATTAACCCGCTATTTTCCACCCTCCTCATTAGATCATTAACGAGAGTTCTAATGAGCTGGGTGGGACGGTGGTGCTGTCACAGCACGTGTCCTCCTCTCCATCCATCAGCCACTGAACACTGAGGTGGATCTGCCAGGCAGAAGCAGGGATTCCTCCATGGAATGGTGTGGACCAGTGTGGAAGCTGGCAGCCTGCTCAGAGAAAGAGTCAGATGAACTTTCCCAGGCATTGCTCTGGGAAGTTCTGAGGAAGTTCAGAGAAAAAAATTAAAACAATCCTTAATCTTTACAACTAGTGTTTTAAACATGTTATTTACTTGCAAGATGTATAAAAAAACCCCTGTTATTCCTAATTAACCAATAGTATAAGAAGTATTAATTAAGAACCAATCAAGTCCTGCTTTGTCAGAAACATCTATATAAAAATGTGTAATATCTAGTAAACTCAACATTTTTACCTTCTAAAAACCTAAGAATTCCTATCACTCCATTCATGCATCTTTAGCACAAGAACAGCAGCCCAGTGGTTCCCCCAGGCCAGCAGAGCTGTCGGGGAGGAGCTGCTGGTGCTGCAGTGCTGTGCCCCTGCCTGGGGGTGAGGTGCAGGGCTGTCCCTCAGGCCAGGCTTTGGAAGGATGAAACAAACAGGGACACCTTCCCCTGTCCCAGGTTATTCCAGCCTGGCCTGGGGCACTGCCAGGGATCCAGGGTCAGCCCCAGCTGCTCTGGGCACCCTGTGCCAGGGCCTGCCCACCCTGCCAGGGAACAATTCCCAATTCCCAATATCCCATCCAGCCCTGCCCTCTGGCAGTGGGAGCCATTCCCTGTGTCCTGTCCCTCCAGGCCTTGTCCCCAGTCCCTCTCCAGCTCTCCTGGAGCCCCTTCAGGCCCTGGCAGGGGCTCTGAGCTCTGCCTGGAGCCTTCTCCTCTCCAGGTGAGCACCCCCAGCTCTCCCAGCCTGGCTCAGAGCAGAGGGGCTCCAGCCTTTGGAGCATCCCCATGGCCTCCTCTGGCCTGGCTCCAGCAGCCCCAGGTCCCTCCTGTGCTGGGCCCAGGGGCAGCTCTGCAGGTGGGGTCTCACCTGAGAGGGGCAGAGGGACAGAATCCCCTCCCTTGATCCCCCCTCTGTGGGCTCACCCCAGGACAAAACAGAGCAGGATTTGTCCCTGGTTCCTTTGTCACCCTGAGCTGGTGTCACCTCCCCGCAGGGCCCCGTGTGGCTCTGACCAGGCTGTGCACAGGGCAGGAGGGTTTGGGCTGTTTTCCCAGAAAAAGGGCTGTGTGAGGGGGGTGTCACCCCAAATAACAGCTAAGGAGGAAAGTCAGAAGGAAGGAAGAGGCCACAGGTGGTGAAGCAGAAGCAGCAGCATCACATCCTGGGAGGAAACATTTCCACGAGTAGTGGTCTGGGATTTGGGCTCTGGAACTGAGGGGACATTGGCTGAGTTTGCTCTGAAAAAGGAAGGGAGAGCAGAGCCAGAGGCATCAGAAGTAGTGGCAATTTGGAATTGCCAACTTCACTCCAAAGCATTCCTGGCTTTCCTGTGAGAGGCCCCAGGATGCCCCCCATGAGGCTGGGAGGGATCTGCTGGACAATTTCTGTGGAGTTTTGGGGTTGGCAGGTGGGAATCCTGAGCAGGTTTGGGAAGCAAGGCTAGCTCCAGGAACATTTTGGGAGGTGATGTCTGGAGAGTTCCTACTGGAGCCAGCAGGGTTTGTGCTCCTTGTCCTTGCTCCTGTCAGAAGCTGCACAAATCATTTCCCCAGGGAAAGGAGAGCTGGCTTTCACTTTGCCAGGAAAAAAAAGAGCAGGAGAACATGAAGAGATGGGGTTTTTTCTGTCTTCAAATCCACAAGATTTACTCTTCTTTTTCCTTGACTTGCATTATATGAGAAATCCCCCCCAAAAAACCCTTGTGAATATGCTGGGATGAGGCTTTTCCAGGCTGGAAGAGATGGGATATTCTGCTTGGAAATTAATATATTACCCATGAGGTGCCATTGGGGTGCCTGATGTTATTGCTCCTGCAGGTTCGAGCTTTCCAGTGGAATTTCTGTGATTCTGCTGTAATTTCTATTCATAATTTGACCAATTTCTTCCTTTTTTTTCACTTGAGTTCATTCCTTTGACGAGATTATTCATATTTCCCCCACATCAGCAGCTGGTCCTTGGTCTCCCTTTCGTGCTGCAGGAGGTGAATTAAACAAAGATGGCAAATGAAATGGAAAGAAATTCACTTAGTCCCATGAAATATTAACAGGCACTTCTGGGAAGCGAGCCCTGCTGCTGTGGCAGGGCTCTGCTGGAGGAGGCTCCTGCAGGGGGATTCTCTGTCCCCCTGCACACTTGCAGGGCCTGGCTGTGGGATGGTGATTGCTCAAATTCCTGCTTTGGTCCTTTCAGCTGAGAAATGAGCCCCGGGGGCTGAGCCCAGGGAGAGGCTGAGCCCAGAGGGCTGAGCCCAGGGAGAGGCTGAGCCCAGGGACAGGCTGAGCCCAGGGACAGGCTGAGCCCAGGGACAGGCTGAGCCCCGGGGGCTGAGCCCAGGGACAGGCTGAGCCAGGGACAGGCTGAGCCCAGGGACAGACTGAGCCCAGAGACAGGCTGAGCCCAGGGACAGGCTGAGCCCAGGGACAGGCTGAGCCCCGGGGGCTGAGCCCAGGGACAGGCTGAGCCAGGGACAGGCTGAGCCCAGGGACAGGCTGAGCCCAGGGACAGGCTGAGCCCAGGGACAGGCTGAGCCCTGGGGGCTGAGCTCAGGGCCGGGCTGAGCCAGGGACAGGCTGAGCCCAGGGACAGACTGAGCCCAGAGACAGGCTGAGCCCAGGGACAGGCTGAGCCCAGGGACAGGCTGAGCCCAGGGACAGGCTGAGCCCAGGGACAGGCTGAGCCCCGGGGGCTGAGCCCAGGGACAGGCTGAGCCAGGGACAGGCTGAGCCCAGGGACAGACTGAGCCCAGAGACAGGCTGAGCCCAGGGACAGGCTGAGCCCAGGGACAGGCTGAGCCCCGGGGGCTGAGCCCAGGGACAGGCTGAGCCCAGGGACAGGCTGAGCCCCGTTCTTGCTGGGGAAGGGGAAGGACAGGGGGACAGGTGGTCCTGCCACCAGGGCCGGAGGGGTGACAACAACGCCCAGCCCTGGGGACAAATGGCTCCCCTGGGAAGGAGAAGATACTGTTCTTATCCAAGGAAACCTTTTCTTTCCTCTGCAATGATCCTGAATGCTCCAAGAGCTGTGGAGAGGCATGGCCAGCTGGGGTGAGAGCCCATCGGCAGGATGGTTTGTGGACAGTGACCCCACACGGGTGGATGCTCCAGCCCTTTCCAAGGACTGTGTGTGCAAGCATGGCCAGAACTTGCTGGCAAGATCCTGGCTCCAATTCCTTGTAAACCTGAGAACAGGAGGATTCCCAGAGGCAGGGAGGGCCAGGAAGGGCTGGAAGCAGCAAGTGTGAAAGCCTTGGAGGCGAGGTGAGGCTGCTTAGCTGGGGACCTTTGCTGGGGAGAGAGAGGAGATGTTAACAGAGCTAAGGATCAAGGGCACAGAAATCCAGGGAAAAATAGCTGGGAAAGCACTGGAGCAGGCTGTCCAGGGAGTCACCATCCCTGGGAGTGCTCCAGAAACGTGTCCCCATGGCACCTGGGGATGTGGTTCAATGGCACTGGGTTGACACTTGGACTTGGAAATCTCAGAGGGCTTTGCCAACCTTATTGATTCTACAATTCCGTGAAATACCAATAATTTCCACTGCTGTATTTCCCAGATCTTTATTTTCTAAACCCAGTTGTCTTCTTCTTTTTTTTTTTTCTGATGTTGTTTTTAAAGATATTGCTGTCCCAATTATTTATTGATGGCATCACCTGGATGGCAGCAAGCCCCAGGCTTGGACTGATGTCCTGGTGGATGAGAGGTGCACAAATTCCCCCAGCCTCTGCTCATGGATCTGGATTATCATAATAAATTCAGATTTATGTCAGGCGCTCGATTTCCATGGTGGAGAATATCCTGTCCATGGAATCAATGGACAGTTATTAAATGGATTAAGAAACAGGCAGCTTAAAGCCCTCAGAATGCGATTGTTGGTGGGGGATCAGTGCAGAACAAGCTGCTTGCACAGGAGCTTTGCAGGATTCAGCTTCCACCCTGCTGTACTTCCCTATTTTCATGAATGATCCAGAAAATATCTATAAACTACTGCCCATGCAGTTGGCAGCTGCCTGGGATTTTAAAATAAATAAATAAATGAAGCTGAAGGCAGGGCTCTAGTGCAGAGCAGCTACAGCTGCCTGGGAGAGTGGCAGCAGGGAAACAGGGAATTGAAATCCAGAGGGGCTCAGCAGGGACTGGGGGCAGCCTGGGAGCTGCAGGGCCTAAAAGAGATGTAAGGCCCACTGGAGAGCAGAGCAGGTGGTCCTGGACATTGAATATCCTGTAGTGGGGAAAGGGATGGGCACAGGGGAGAGGGGAGGCTGCAGGTGGGACAGGAGTTTGATCCACCTGGAGTGAAAAGCAGGGCTCTCGTTTCTCTGCCTGCCATGAGACCTTGAACTGAGGACTCTGGGCATGGAAGTCTGGTGTGGATTCCTGGTGGAATTCTGTGGGATCTCAGGGTGGGCTGCAGGATCCTTTCCCCAGTGCTCACATCCCAGGAAAGCAGGAAGCTGTGTAATTAGCAGCCTGTTGTGTCCTTGTTCAGCTTGGCCCCGAGGAGCTGCATGTTTCAGAGGAATATGTTTATTTATAGAGCTGTGGCTGTCCTGCTCCTCACCTGGGGAGCGTGGCTGAGTGAGCTGCACTCACCTGAGACACACACACTTAGCAAAAACCCGTCCCAGCTTTAGCTGGGAATGAAAGGATGAGCCAGGGATGTGTGCCAGGAGCTGGGAGGGATGCTGGGGGAGAGGGGAAAGGAGGGAGAGGGGGAGCACGGCCAGGCTGGAGGGGCTGGGTGTCCCAGGGGGGATGAGCAATGTCCTGGGCCTGCTGAAGGCCACGCTGAGGTGGAGACCTCCGAGGTCACAGCTCTGCTCCTCCCCTGCTCCAGGTGACAAACCTGGGGATATCTGGAGAGCTCTGGTCCTCCAGGCTCAGCAAGTGGAGAAACAAGCTGTGAGCAGGGCAGAGCAATCTGCTCTCCAGCCCCTGTGCCTGCTCTCTCCTCTGGTGTGTCCAGCTGTTCTCGGGGAGCTGGCTGTGTCCAGCTGTTCTCAGGGAGTGTCCAGCTGTTCTCAGGGAGTGTCCAGCTGTTCTCAGGGAGTGTCCAGCTGTTCTCAGGGAGTGTCCAGCTGTTCTCAGGGAGTGTCCAGCTGTTCTCAGGGAGTGTCCAGCTGTTCTCAGGGAGTGTCCAGCTGTTCTCAGGGAGTGTCCAGCTGTTCTCAGGGAGTGTCCAGCTGTTCTCAGGGAGTGTCCAGCTGTTCTCAGGGAGTGTCCAGCTGTTCTCAGGGAGTGTCCAGCTGTTCTCAGGGAGTGTCCAGCTGTTCTCAGGGAGTGTCCAGCTGTTCTCAGGGAGTGTCCAGCTGTTCTCAGGGAGTGTCCAGCTGTTCTCAGGGAGTGTCCAGCTGTTCTCGGGGAGCTGGCTGTGTCCAAGGTTGGAGTTGGAATGCTCTCCCCCTCCCTGTCCTGCCTGAGCTGCCTGGGGCTGTTTGCTCGCTCTGCATCCACACTCACAGACCAAACTGAGCCATGGGGGATGTTTAGAACAACTTTCCTTTCCAGGCTCTTTCCTAAACTTCGTCCCTGCACTCCACTGGGGTGCTGCAGATGCTGGGGCTGCCAGCAAAAACTGAGATAATGTTATTTTGGAGGAAAACCGAGGAAAATGCTGCCTTGGGCAAGGGGGCTCTTCCAGAAGCTGTGGGGGTGGGATTTGCAGCTGGCAGGGGTGCAGTCCCAGATGGCTGGGGGGGAGCAGGTGTAAATTCCATCTGGAGCTGCACCTCTCCTCTCCCTGAGTCACTCACACACAGAGCAGCCACCAACGCCAGGTTTGGAGCTGTGCAAAACTCTCCTTCTTCCTGAGAAGGCTTTGAAGCATTCCTGAGGTACTTGGTGCCCCATGGGACACCTAAATCATCTCAGGAACCTGCATTTCCTTCCTTTGGACACCTGTTTGTCCCTGATTTTTTACAGATATGGCACAGATAATCCCAGCTTCTGGAGGAGCTGCTTGTGATTCACAGTGAATATTTTGTCACTTCGTTCTTCCCAGCGTGGGGATGGAATGGTGGCAGGATCACACACGATCCTGCTTGTGCAGTGTGCTGGATGCATCCCATCTGGACAGGATGGGAATGAGGACTGGGGTGACTTAGGGTGCCCTCAGCAGAGGGTTGGAACCAGGAACAGTTTTTCTGGTCTCGTTCTTGGGGACCTGCTGAATTTGGCTTTACTGGGCTGGGTGTGGGTTTTGGCCGTGGGACTCTTGGCAAAAAGCAGCGTGACAGGGACAGATTTGGGGGAAAAATCCTTCCCTGGCAGGGTGGGCAGGCCCTGGCACAGGGTGCCCAGAGCAGCTGGGGCTGCCCCTGGATCCCTGGCAGTGCCCAAGGCCAGGCTGGACAGGGCTGGGAGCAGCCTGGGACAGTGGGAGGTGTCCCTGCCAGGGCAGGGGCGGAATGAGATGGGATTTAAGGTCCCTTCCCACCCAAACCATCCCATAACCATGTGACAGCTGTGACAATACAATGGCCATTGGTGGCTGTGCCATTTCATGTAACCCTGGAATGTTTTGGGTGGGAAGACCCCTCAAAGGTGAGCTCATTCCAACCCATCTGGTTCTCCCAGGCTGTGAGGACGGACCCCTCCCTCCTCTTCCTTCTTCCCTTCAAAACATCCCTGCAATACTGAGTCTAAAAACCACAGAAAGGGAGTGTGATTAAAGAGGGAAAGGTGAATGCCCGATGTGAGGGGATGGCACCTGCACTGCCTGCCTCCCTGCAGTACAGAAATGACCTTCCAGTCCTGGCTGTGGCCGGGATTTTTCCTGCTCAAACCCTGCTCAGGATGTTCCAGAGGGGCTGTGCTGCCAAAGGCAAGGAAGAGCACCTCAGCCCCAAAGGTTAAGGGGTGTGGAAGCAGTCCCAGAGGATGTGGGATCAGGGGGAGCCAGGGTGGGGTTCAGGTGCCTGAATTGCTGCCCCTGCTGCTGCTCACAGCTCCGGGCAGGGCTGGCAGGGGTCTCACACCGAGCTGCACCAAACCTGCACGCAGCTCTCCTGCTGCCTCAGGCCCCCAGGGGCGCCCAAAAGGGAGTCAGCTCCCTATTTCCAGGCTGCTGGGGTTCATCCCTGGTGTCCTGCTGCGAGCTGGGGCTCGACTCCAGCCCCTGGACACGGAGCATCCCCAGCAGAGCCTGGGGAGCGCTTCAGAACCCCAGAGCTCACTCACCCCAGTGAGTCCCACCTCAGAGGGGTGTCTGACACCCCAAATCCCCATGGAGATACAGAGGTGCCTGCTTCAGCCCCAGAATGCTGGAGCTGCCTGAGGGTGGCAGGGCCCTGCTGTGCCCCGGAGCCATGCCCCTGGTGCCCGTCCCAGGTGTTTCACGGAGGCAAAGCTTCACCCCCATCCTCTGCTCCCAGCTGCACCTCCATGCTCCATCCTTCAGCAGAAGGGAGGGGAGCTCCAGACTGCTCCAAGGCAGTCGTCCTTCCTCCCTGACCTCGCCGTTCACCTCCACTTGAAATGCATCAAAGCGCTGCCCTCTTCCCCGTGGCACGGGCACAGCCCCACCTTTGGCCACAGGACAAAGCAGGAGGCACCAGGAGCAGCCACGGGCGGAATCTCAAACGATGCCCACGGAATCTCAAACGATGCCCACGGAATCTCAAACGATGCCCACGGAATTTCAAAGGATGCCCACCCCGAGTGGGGAATTCGGCAGCCCCGGCGTGTCCCTGCTATAAACAAAGGCGAAACGCCGTGTGCATCAGCAAAAGGCTTTGCATTGTAAAATGTTCCCTTTCTGTCCGAGCAGCAGAGAATTCAGATGGTTATTGACCCTGCACTGCAGGAAAGGCGCATTAGAATATCTGGGAATCAATGGCAGGGCAGAGCAGCGGGGAGAGGCCGCGGCTCTGCAAAGGGCATCGCACTGCAGCTGCTTCGGCCGCCTGGAAAAAAGTTTGCAAAGCATCTATTGGAGGCCCCCGGAGCCTTTTCTTTCTAATTGCCACGTTTGACAAGGCGGTGGCCCGGGGGAGCGGCGGAGAGGCAGATAATGGACCCGCTTTAATTGCTTCCAGTTCCATGAGTCAGAACGCTCGGGAATGGCACAGGGGAAGCGCTGCAGCTTGGCTGAAGGAGCTCTGTGGCTCTCAAGAAAGCTCTGGAGGAACAAATGCTAAGCTCAAAGCCAAAGCCTTGGAGGGACTTCCAGGTTCTGGAATTTGTTTCATGTTTTGCTTTTGACAGGAACTCTCGAGTTAAATTTTAACCGTGTTCTGAAAGAGGGAGGGTGGTGTCTCAGCTAAGAGCGGAGGGGACGGGTGTCATCCCAAGAGCCTTTCCCTCAGGGATGGGAACTGAGATGGTGCTGAGGTGGAAGAGTCCAGCTGGAGGTGGAGGATCAGCATCCATTGGTGGTGGCAGCTCGCTGCAGATCCAGCAGTGGGGATGGATTTCTCTGGAAGGGGAAGGGAGGATGCTGTTCCCCACCGGGACCTGAGCGTGGCACGTGCTGGGAATGGGCAGGCAGGGAACCTTCTGACCTCCCTCCTCCCTGACAGCCCTGAATCACAGAACCCTGGGATGCTTTGGGTTGGGAAGCACCTTTAAGCTTTTCTTGTTCCACCCCCTGACTCCTTCCAGTACCCCAGGTTGCCCCAAGCCCCGTCCATCCTGGCCTTGAATGTCTCCTGTCCTTCTGACCTCAGGGCACGGGGGTTTCCTGGAAAAAAAAGCCAGAGCTGAGCCCAGTGCTCCAGGAAAACTAATTAAAATATCCCTGTGCGAGGTCTGGGTGGCTGATGGCACTTGGTGTCCCCTGGAGTCTGGGACACTCTGAGACCAGGCACGGCTGCTGTTGGACACAGTCACTGGAGAAGGGCTTGGGAGGAGCAGGCAAAGCCGTGCCGGGGTCCCTGGGGTCTCTGTCACGGCACACCCAGCCTGGCTGGGGACAAAAGGGCCACCTTGGCTTCCCAGGGCTTCATCCACTCTGCCCTTGCCCCTGGCCCTGCTCTGGCTGGGGACTGACAGTGCTGGGCTGTGCCAGGGATCAGCCAGGGCTGCACAGTGGGAAAGCCACTGGAAAAAGGCTTTGGGGGATGATTGATGGGAACTGTCTGGCTGGAAGGAGCTAATCCGAGCAGCTCATGAACACCAGGTCCCTAATTAAAGCGCACAGCCTGGCCCTGCTGTAATTAATTTCCCGGTGCTGCTGGCTGCTCTCAGTGCCACTGACTCAGCGCTGCCGGCAGCCCCCGGGGCACCGGGGCGGGGCAGGGGAGCCCAGCCGAGAGCAGGAGGAGCCCCTTCCCTCCTGGGGCCACCCTGCTCCAGCCCCGGGCACTGCCAGGACCCTGCTGCCTGGCCCGGGAGCTTCCCAGGGGAGGAGAGATCCTGGGCATCACCTGTGCCCGCTCAGCTGCCGGGATGGGTGGCACAGGGCAGGCTGGTGCTCATGGCTCACCTCTGCCAGCAGCTCTCTCCCCGTGTACACATGGATTTCCATGGATTTACTGTGCCCTTAGCTGGGGCTGGGACAGGGATGGTGCCACTGTCACTCCCCTCGTCGGGAGTGGGTTTTTGCATTCCCTCTGCTGCTTCCCATTTATTCCTGAGGCCTGTGGGATGCACTCCAGCAAAACTGCTCAGACTGGGACACTGGGGCAGCACCCAGCTGTGCCCAGGCCGTGGCAGGGAGGAGCAGCCTGGGCACAGCTGAGGCTGCCCCAGTGTCCCAGTCCGAGCTGTTTTCTGCAGTGGGAGGTGTTGCACAAGGAGGTGGCTCCGGTCTCACCCCCGGCCCCACCACCCAAATCACGGAGCTGACACGGGGGGCTCCAGAAAGTCCCGTTTCTCTGCCCAGGGGGTTTCATTACCAGCTGCAGAGGGATGGCCAGAGAGTCGCCAGGGCTGTTTTAATTTCCCAGGAGGCTGCTCTTGGTGTGCCACGGCTGCGGCGGGGAGTTTCAGTTGTCTCGTTTTACTGTGCTTCATGCAATGGGACGTGACACGTCAAAACATGACAAGGCAGCCAGAATGTGTCACAACACTGCACTCAAACTCTGCCTTGCAGGGCTGCTCAGCAGCTGATAGCATCAGGCTCCAATTATCTCTGCATGCTGAGCTGGGGTTTTTATTCCTTGTGGAATATGATAGATGGGAGTCTCCCGCCTGTATTGGACTATTGGATCACATCAGATTTATTAACCACGCACAGTGAATTGTTGTGACCAGACTGACACCCAAAGCTGGGATCCTGGGCTGTTGGTGCAGGGAGCAGACTTTCCCACCTCAGCTTTTCCAGTTGTTATTCCTTCAGGAAAGATTTGGTGAGGTTTCCGTGTGATTAAAATCTGTTATTGCTGGAGTTTGACGTGGTTTCGCTGGCCACGTCAGCACCTGCCAGGCTCTGAGGGAGGTGCAGCCGCTGCCTTCAGACTCCCCCTGGGAATTTGCAGGGCTGGATTTGACTCAAGGCTGGATTTGACTCCAGTCTCCCCAGTTCATCCCATTCTGCTCCTTTGGGCTTTCCCGTCTGGCTTCTTGCACTCTGCTTTTCCACCTTACTTTGTAATGAGCGTTCCGGAGCAATGTTTTGAGTTTTTCAAAGTAAAAACCCTCCCACAAGAGAGGCAAAGCTGCTCTTGTCCCCAGGCTGGAGATTCCCAGCGATGGGGAGGACGTGTCCTTTGGCCAGAGGTGCTGTGACGAGCTGGGAAGGAGTCACAGTGTCCCTGCTCACATGTGGCATTCCCAAATGGAGCCTCCCGCTGCTCTGGCTGCTCTCCACCCGTTTTATCTCCGTTTGGAGGAATCAGACTAATTACTGGCTGCTAATTGCTGGGAAAGCACTGCTGGCACTGCCTCCCTTCCCACCAGTGGCAGGGAACAGCCTGGTTCTCCTCAGGTCTCTCAGCAGGACCTTCAGGGACACTCGAGGTCCCTTTGGAGAAAGTGCTGCTCTGTCCATCCCTTCCCTCCCTCCCTCCAGGCTCATTCCCAGCTCCCCAGCTGGGACATTTGGTGAACCAAAAATGCTTCCTTGGGATTCCAGTGCAGCCCAGCTCCTGGGGAAGTGGGTGGGCATCACCAGGAAAAAAATTGTTCCTCTCTGGGGTTTTCCAGACACATGGGGTTGCCAGCATGCTTGGGGCACATGGAATCTGTTCCTGCCTGGCACACTTGGTGGGATCCCTGAATGAAGCCTTGCACGTGACTTTCTCCTGCTGTTTCCTCCTCTTCCTCGGTGGCTGCACAGGTTCAAAGGGAAAAAGAAAAACATGGGGAGAGAGGAAGCAGGAATATGTGGCTTAAAGTTTTGAGCAGGAGAAGGAAAGGATCCTTTTGGCCCTGAGACTTCTCCAGGCAGGTCTGACCTGAAAGTTATTCTGGGAATGTCTCACAGTTATTTCTCCCAGGAGATCAAATCAGTGCAAAATTATTTGTGGAAAGTCACAGTCATGTTTTGAGAGCAGTGTGGGGACAGCTGCTTGTTTGGAAGAGTTGTTCCGTGACCCTGCAAAGTGAGGAGCTGGTGGCACTGCTGGGATGGGATTTGGGGTTTCCTGGTACATCCCAGGTGCTTTTCCAGTGGCTGAGCTGTGCCAGGCGTGCCCGTGGCAGAGGGAAATGCCCCAGAACGTGGTCCCTTTGCTCACAGGTAAGATCTTGGGAAGAGGGCTGGTGCTGGATGTGCAAATCCAAAGCGCTGATCCCTCCCTCTCGCCTCCCGAGGCTGCAGGGCAGAGGAGGTGCTGGACTCCTTCTCTGCAAGGGTGCATGGATTCCAGCTCTTGAGCTGAATCCCACTTTTAATCTGCATTTTAGTGGCTGGCTGCCCTGGCATCTGTCCGTGGTTGGTGGTGCCACAGTGGGAGGGGGAACTCCAGGCTCCCCTGCCAAGAGAAGCGCTCTCCATGACCCCGCCTAATCCCCACCCTGTTTCTGTCCTTAGGAAGCAAACTGCTGATTTTGGTGCTTTGCTTGAACATCCCATCGGAAGCGGAGTCCTGCCCCGGGGCGTGCGTATGCTACAGTGAACCCAAGATCACCATCAGCTGCCAGCAGCAGGGGCTGACGGCCATCCCCACCGAGATCCCCATCCAGAGCCAGCGCATCTTCCTGCACAACAACCGGATCACCCTGGTGAGGGCCACCAGCTTCACCTCCTGCCGCAACATGACCATCCTGTGGATCCACTCCAACAACATCAGCCTCATCGAGCCCGGGGCCTTCTACGGGCTCACCAAGCTGGAGGAGCTGGACCTCAGCGACAACACGAACCTGAAATCCATCAACCCCGTCACCTTCCGGGGGCTCGTGCACCTCCACACCCTCCACCTGGATCGCTGCGGGCTCCTGGAGCTCTCCACAGGGCTTTTCCGAGGGCTGTTCTCCTTGCAGTACCTCTACCTTCAGGATAACAACCTCCAGATCCTGCTGGACGACACCTTCATCGACCTGGCGAACCTCACGTACCTGTTTTTGCACGGGAACAAGATCAAGAGCTTGTCGGAGAACGTCTTCCGCGGGCTGATCAACCTGGACCGGCTGCTGCTGCACCAGAACCGGGTCAGCGTGGTGCACCGGCGCGCCTTCCACGACCTGGGGAAGGTGATGACCTTGTACCTGTTCAACAACAACCTGACGGTGCTCACGGGGGACACCATGGCCCCGCTGGCGTCCCTGCAGTACCTGCGCCTCAACGGCAACCAGTGGATCTGCGACTGCCAGGCCCGCTCGCTCTGGAATTGGTTTAAGCAGTTCAAGGGCTCCTCCTCGGAGCTGGAGTGCCACCTGCCCCCTCGCCTGGCCGGGCGGGACCTCAAGCGGCTGCAGAGCTCCGAGCTGGACAGCTGCGTGGACGCCTTCAACCAGATCCGCACCAGCGTCTTCAGCACCAAAACCAGGTCGGGGAAGCTCCCGACGGGGCTGCCCCCGCTGGGCTCCCACGACGGCTCCTCCAAGTGCTGCCAGCCAGAGATGGACAAGTCTTTCATCTACGAGGCCAAGGGCAAGGCAGGGCCCTCCTCGCACAGCAGCCGCTCATCCAACAACCACCTCAAGGAGAAGGAGAACATGTCCAGGCCCAAGTACATGGAGACGGACCCTTCCAAAAACGGCAGCAACAAGCAGATAAACGATTCCCCCTTTGGGACCTTCCCCAGCATTGTAGACCCTCCTTTGACCAAGTTGAGACCTGAATTTCTAGAGCCTATTGAACCTTCCACAGTCCCAACCAAAAAGAGGCAGGGCTGCTCTAAAAAGAACAGATCAAAGGCGCAGTGCCGCCTCACCCAGCAGGGGAACAGCTCCACGTTACAGCTCAGCCTAAGCCTTTTGATCCCCCCCTTGGTGTGGAGCTTACTGTTATTCTGCTAAAATTAACTCTTTTCCTGGGTTGATGACACTTTAATACTCGACTTTTGCTGACCTCCATAAGTGTTGCAAACAAAAGCAGGACTCCCATCCACCCTGAGAAAGCTTTGTTACACAAAACTTAACTGGATGCCTTTATTAAAACAAACAAACAAAAAACAAAACAAAACAAAACAAAAAGACAAATACTGAGATGTACATAATTTATTTGTCCTGAAACCTGTGAATTATACCTTTGGTCTTCGGAACTGCACTTGCCCACAAAGCAGCTTTTGCTACAGCAGATGGTAAAGAAATATGGTTTATTTACAGGAA
>VZRH01004679.1:315046-333829 GCA_013397555.1 Urocynchramus pylzowi | reverse complement strand
AAAAAAAAAAAAAAGAAGTGTAAGAAATGCTCTGAAAAGAATGTCTAAAATCTGTTTGTAACTCACCATCTCATTGAACAATGTTGCAGGTTCCCATTTGCAGAGGTAATGGATTTGATGCTGTTTTAATCCTATGTTGATGACTCTTGCAGTTTTTCCGTCTCCATTCCATCCTTCACACCCCGTTTACGGGCAGCATTTGTTAAAGAATGCTGCCTGCCCCTTCACAAGATTGCAGTATATATAGATATGCATTTTATTTTACTTGTGTACAAGTATACAAAAAAAACCTATAAAATAAAGATTTCTTTTTCCTAAGTGGTTGTCATCTGCGAGGGGTGAAGGACTCGGAGCAGCTAAAAAGCTGAAGATTTAAAAGGATGTGGAGTGTGATCTGAGCATTTAACACCACTGTGATAAATAAGGCATTTTTGGATGGTTATGCAACCTATAACTGGTGCCAGCAAAGGGTTTGGTTGTGTGAAACATGCCCTGCTCATGCTCCTGTTTCCCTGCAAACTGTCCCACCTCCTCCTGGCATCACTCGGATTCCAGAATGATCAGGAAATGCTGGCCCAGCCCCTCGGAGCTGGGGTAGAGGAATGTCAGAAACAATCCCTTTGGGCAGGGCCATTTTTCTCCTGCTCTGCACAGATGGGCTGAGCTCTGTGATAGATCCTGAGTGGAGCAGCACTGGGATTTAGGAAATAGGGGGGTTCTCCCCAGAAACACAGGGCCTGGCAGCTCAGGTGCCCATCCCTGGAGTCACTGCGCCGGTGACTTCATCTCTAGGGTGACCTTGGGATGCTGGGAAAATAAACCATTGCTGTCCACGTGCAGTGGGCCCCAGTGGGCCATAAAGTGGAGCTGGCTGTGCCCTCCTGGCCCTGCAGCCACCCCCAGGCCAGGCTAGGAAGGGCTGGGCACAGAGCTTATCAGGAGGCTGCTTTTCCTTATCAAAGCACAGAGACTGTCCTGTGCCCCTCTCTCCTGCTGGGGTTTGGAGGTCTCTGAAGGCAGGAGCAGCCTGTCACACACAGCTGCCAGGGGATGGGGGCCAGAGAAGGGAGTGGCACAGCCCCAGGGGAGCGTGCACTCCAGGGTAAGGTGTGGAAGTCAGACTGGGGGGCTCCAGCTTGCACCACCCCTTGGGGTTCCCAGCACCGGGACTGGTGCTGAGCTTCCCACAAGGAGTGAGTCACTGCCAGCCAGCAGGGAAGGGCAGGAATGGCTTCCTTCCAGCCTTGTCCTCGCCTGATGGCTCACGAGGAGGGAGCAGAGACCGTGGGGAGGAGCAGGAGGAGGCCTGGATGGCCGCTGTCCACCCGGGGAGGCTGTGGGGCAGGGTCTGTGCCCCACTCCGGGGGCTGCTGGCTCTTCTCACCTCTGCACAGCCAGTTCCCACCTGGGTGAGTGACAGGGAGTACCCAGAGCCCTGCAGGTGTGATCTGTCTCCAGATCCATCCCTGTGTGGCACAGACCCCTGGGAGTGAACATCTGCCTTTGTCACTGCGATGGGGACAGGCCTGTCTCTGCCAGCTGGGGAGGAGCTGCTGTGCAGGATCCCAGCAGATCCCATTCCTGCCAGCCCAGCTCCATCATCCAGCCTCTGCAGAGGCTCCAGGTGTGTTTGGGTGCAAATTCATTGTCCTGCCAGGAGGATGGAGCAGGAAATCAGTACCTGTGCTGGACAGCCCTGCCAGCCCTGCCAGCCCTGCTGTGTGTGCCCACTTTGGGGTGCACTTGTCCACACTCACAGGCCACTGACTGGGGCCTCACCAGCCACTTCCTGCCATTCCTGCTTGGATCTGTCCCCTCCTGCCAGCACAGAAGGATCTCCCAAGGTGCTGCCTTCTCTGTCTCATCCCAAAAAGCACCATTGAGACTCCTGAAGGATTCAAACCTGCACTGGAATCTGAAGCTCAGGAGCAGCGAGCAGCTTGGTCACGGGGCCAGCAGCACCTGTGGAAAAGCTGGAAGATTTGCTGGATGCTGTGATGGGCTCCCATGGAACCTCCTGTTTGGGTCTCCCTTGTACAGCAATTAGGGAGTCTTGTGGTCCAAATTCCTGCTCCATGGGCATGAGGAAGCCAGACCAGGTGATAAAAATTCAGGATGAATCTGGAAGCAAAAAATTGAGAAAAAAGAGACCATTGTGGCTTTCCCCCAGCAGCTGAAGGGCAGAGCTGGGAGCTGGGCTTGCCCTGCCCAAAGCAGGCTCTTGGGCAGTTTGGCTCCCTGTGGACAGTGCAAAGCAGACAAGGAATTCCTGTCACTTACCCTGAGTGGAGCAGGAGCTGCACTCTGCCAACCCAGTGACACCATTCCCGCTTTCTAGAGCTCAGCTCTGCTGTGCTTTCAGTGGCTCCTAGGACTATACATTGGCCACAAGCCCAGGAGAGTCCCTCGTGCTAATTTCCTAGATTTCCTGCTGTCCAGATGCCAATTCCTGTGTTTACAGCCATTAGAGTGACAAATATTGAAAAAGGGAATGCAGTGGGCAGTAGGAATTCCCGTAGAAGCTTGGTCTTCCAGAGGCTGAGCTCTGGTGTTGGTGAGGTAGGAAAGGAGTTCAAATGAAGGGAGTTTCACCCCTGCTTTGTGCTTTGCTGGGGTTGGCACAACTCTCCCAGATATTCCCAGACTTATTTTACACTCGGATGTCACTGAGTCGGGTGGGGTTCACCCAGCAGGGCTCAGGACCTTGTTGGCTGTTCCCCAGCTCAGGATCCTTCCTCTCCCTCCCTTCCTCACTGTGCAAGTCACACTCAATTTTCTGCTCCTGCCACTGATGCCAGCAATGAAATCAGAGACAAAGGCAGCAGCGAGGAGCCAGGAGGGATGAGGGATGGGAGCCCTGGGAAGAATGGGCTCCCCATCATCAGCAGAGAGCTGCAGCACTCAGCACCCACTGTCCCCTGGCACTGTCCCCACGAGACCCCTGGCTCTGCTGAAGAGGCAGCCACACACAGGCCCCGAGGCAGTGGTGGCAACACACCGTGCTCATCCTTAACTCTCCAGGATTTGTCTCCGTGGATTGCTGGCTGGTAGCTCCAAGCAGGAACAGAACCAGAAGAGAAACCCTTCTTCCAGGTTTTCAGCTCCCTCTGGAAGGACAACCCGAGCTGATGATTGTGGCCCTCCTTGCTGTGGTCACATGAAGGGTGTTTGTCCTCCTCCTTCCCACCCTCGGGCTCAGGGGATGGGGCTGTTCCTCTGCCCGTGGATGGATTCCAAAGGCCTGAGCAGGTGGGGATTTGTCCCATCCTGAATGGGGTCCCTGACACACAGGTGTGGTGACTCCAGGGGACCCCATCTCTGCTGCCAACTACAGCACCTGATGTGGACAGATTTTATGGAAGAGGAATTTCAGCCAACTGGTTTTGGAAGATGTTTTTTGTTTTGCTAATGCATAACTGTGATTCACCGGGATGAAACCTTCATGGAGGGATGCTGTGGCTCTGATGTAATTTCCATCAGCAAGACCTTTCCCAACAAGGCTGGAGGCAAGAGAGGGATAATGCTATGTGGAAGAAGCCCCCCTGATGGCCTGGTTCAGCAGATGTCCTGGCCATGGATTAGGAAAATGTCCTGGCCATGGATTAGGAAAATATCCTGGCCATGGATCAGAAAGACTGAGCTGCTCTGACCCCTGTGGCTCAGGCAGTTTGAGTACAAGCTGTGTTCTCCTGAGGATCCCTCCCTGTTCCTGTCCAGAGCCCCTCCAAGCCTTTGGAATATGAACAGTCTGGGTCTGGGCAGTGCCAGTGCCCTGTGGGGCTGGAGCTGGAGCTCCTGGCTGCAGCTGCTGAGTCAGTCTTGCTGGAACACCCAGCAGGAGACTGAGAGAGACTGGGAGAGACTGGGAGAGACTGGGGCAGACAGAGGGATCATGGCAGGCTGGGGCACAGCCTCTGGGCAGTGTCCCCAGGAGTGCTCCAGGCATTCTGCTCCATGCAGAATGACAGAATCATGGACTATGCCCAGCTGGATAGAACAAGGATCACAGAGTCCCCCCCAGCCCTGCCCAGACCCCCAACAATCCTGGGTCAGGGAGCTCCTGTCCTCACCTGTCCATGGGGACACCTGGGCTGCAGGCAGGTGGCATCTCTGCTCCATCCTTCCCCGCAAGAAGCTGCTGGGGCAGATTCCCAGCTGGCTGTGACTGCACAGGGATGAGATCTCTGCTCCTAAAGAGACTCCCCATAACCCTGTGAGCAAGCCGTGTTTCCACACCTCTGCTCTGACACGGAGCAGATTATCCGAGCTGCTGGGTTTTGCTCCAAACAAACATGATGCATAGAAATAATAAAGGCTGGAAGGGTTTTTAATTCCAAGCTGTGTTTCTGGATTAGTTCCCCATCATTAGGCAGTCAGGGAGTAGAGTTTTTGCTGTTCTGCCTCCTTCTCAAAATCAGGAAAGGATAAAAAATCCCAGAGTCATTGAGAGCTGGGGGTGGGCAGGAGAGCAGAGAGCAGGCAGGAGAGACAGGAGTTTTTTTAGGGATGATATTGGACCACAATGCATGATTGCTGGTGGGAAGCTCTGGAGACAGCAGGAATTCTCCCTACAACCATGGCGAGGGCAAGGAATCTGTGAAAACCTTTCTTATAAATCCAAAGTTAAACATTCGAGTCTGGCTTGGGCCAGAAACTCTAATTAGAGCCCCCTTGATTTGTGCCATAAGTAGGACACTGCAGGGGGAACTGCTGAGGCAGGTGAGACTTATTGGAATTGCATCCCAGGGTATCTAAAAATAGGGATAACAGAGGCTGGGCAAAAAGAGGCACAATGAGAAGAACGGTGCACCCTGCCCACTCGCTGAGGATGAGGCACTTCAAATCTCAGAGTGACCCACCTTCCGTGCCGGTGGAGAGACTTGTTCTAGGTCAGCAGGTACCAAAACGGCCCTGCTGTCATCAAGCACAAAAACAGGGCCGTTTTTTGGGATGAAATCATCGCTTTTGATAGCCTGCTGCACTCCACATGGCAGCGACACGGGCGCTGCTCGCATGACTCACGGGCTGGGCTCCTTCGCAGCCTCTCGCGGGTGGGCGGCTCCATCTGCACGGATTCACTGCTCTCAGGGTCCTCCTGCAGGCCTCGCTGCTCCCAGGCTCCTCCTGCACAGGTTTACTGGTCCCAGTGTCCACCTGAAGGGCCTTACTGGTCACAGTGTCCTCCTGCAGGGCCTTACTGGTCCCAGGGTCCTCCTGCAGGGCCTTACTGGTGTCAGGCTCCTCCTGCAGGGCCTTACTGGTCCCAGTGTCCTCCTGCAGGGCCTTACTGGTGTCAGGCTCCTCCTACAGGGCCTTACTGGTCCCAGTGTCCACCTGCAGGGCTTTACTGGTCCCAGTGTCCTCCTGCAGGTCCTTACTGGTCCCAGTGTCCTCCTGCAGGGCCTTACTGGTGTCAGGCTCCTCCTGCAGGGCCTTACTGGTCCCAGTGTCCACCCACAGGGCTTTACTGGTCCCAGTGTCCACCTGCAGGGCCTTACTGGTCCCAGTGTCCCCCACAGGGCCTTACTGGAGTCAGGCTCCTCCTGCAGGGCTCATCTGTGCCCGGTTCCACCCTCAGGGGTTTGTGTGAGCCAGGACCCGCCCGGTGCTCAGCTCTGGTCGGGGCTGTGAGCTGTGCTTTGCTGAAGGGGCTGTGCTGGGCTCTCGGGTGCCCGTGGCTGCCAGGAGGGGCCCAGCACCTTCCTTCCACAGCACCCACCGTGGGCAGTGCCCCCCAGCCCCTCAGCCATCATCCCCAGGAGCCCTGTTTGTCAGTTTGGAGGTGCTGCAGCCCCCGACAGGGTCACCTGCACACGGTGACACCTCAGGTGTGTCCTTCATCCCTTCCCAGGGCCGGGCTGGCTGCGTGGGCTGGCTCTCCAGACACGTCCAAGCAGCAGCAGAAGGGCAGGACGCTGGGCTGCTCGCTGCTGTCACGGGAGCCCAGCCCTGGCGTGGCTGCCTGAGGACTGGGGTTGAGCTGCACGCTGCTAAATAAGGGCAGAGCTGCTCTCTTCTCCCGTGTTTCCATTCAAACCACAACAACAATGGAATATTTATGAGCTGCTTGCAGAAATGTCAAGAAGAGCCAGCAGTTGTAGAACACCCTCTCGGAGCAGTGGGCTGGGAGAGTTACCCTGGGTGATTCTTGCTCCGAGTGCTGCGTGCAGTGGTTCCAAGGGCTTCACAAACCCCTGTGCCATTCCCGTGTCCTCAGAGGAAGGGAGCCCCATCCTCCACCATGAGCATCCCCACGCTCTCCCCAGCCAGCACTGGGGCCAGGGGGCTCTGCCCCACCAGGGAGGGCTCCCAGGAGGGCAGGAGGCTGGGCAGCAGCAGCTCCTCACCCCCGCAGGCACTCGCACCAGTTCCGGGCTCACTTCAAGACGCCGGGACTAAATGTTCCCGTTGGCTTTGGGCAGTAAAAGCTGGAATTTTAACGAGGTTCCCAAGCCAGACTGTTACATTCTGTATCTCACTAAATGTCTTCTCTTTTCTCTTTTCCTGTCTTGCTGCCAGGCTGACCTTGCTGGGATGTGGGGACGGAGGAGAAGCAAGTTGAAGTCTGGGAAAGCATTCCCACACACACCCCATCTCTGTGAATTAGGGGTGGGAGTGGAAAAAACTCAGGATGCTTAACTTTTCTCTGTGTGTTTTAATTTGTGTGTCACTTTTAGGAATTTTCCAGCAATTCCAGCTCTCCAGAGGTGTTCCATCCGAGCTTTCTCCATGCTCCGTGTGGGTAAGTCCTGAATTGTTGGTTTGGTAGGACCTGAGAGGAGCTTTGGACTGTGACCACATTGCTCTTGGCCAACTCTTGTCAGCTGGAGGGGTCAGGAATATTTAGGTGACGTCAGAGGACCCTTCAGGTTTTGATTTGCTCCCTCCCTTGGAATATATTCTTTATTTCCAGCCGATTTGTGGGCTTTAAACAACCTAAGAGATGATTTCCAGCCACTGGGGGAAGCAGAGCCATCCCAGAAGGAATGGAGGTTTTGTAGAACCACGGAATATCCTGAGTTGAAAGGCGCCCACAAGGATCATCAGTCCAACTCCTGGCCCTGCACAGACACCACAGCAACCCCACCCCGGGCCTGGCTTTCTGGGAGAAAATATTTGGGATAAAAAGTGGCCTGAGAGTTCAGGGAAGGAGCAAAGTGACCCTCAGCAGCCCCGTGTTCTGCTGTGTTGGTGGTGCAGCTCCCACCTTGCCAGGGTCCTGCTCTAGCTCTGGGTGCTCCTGGTCCTGGCCAGCCTGGTTTGGTGTCTCCACCCAAACCCTGGGCCCAGGAGCTCCAGTTCTGCCCAGCCTGGTGCCTCCAGGCCGTACTGGGAGTGCTGCTGTGCACTGGCCATTGCTGTGTCCCTCCTGGCTTCTCCACGGGCTGATTTCGTGCCTTCCCCTTGGAGCTGTGTGGGCTCCTGGCTGGACCTGGCCACCATCCCTGGGTCTGCTCCCTCACCCAGGTCCTGTGGGAAAAGCTGTGGCTGGAGGGGCCTTTTCCAGCGGTGGCATTCTAACCCTGGCCTTCCCTGAGGGAGCAGCTGCTCCTGCTGCTCCCTGGCACATCCCAGACCTCACGGACTCCAGCTCAGAACGGGTGAGCAGAACAAAAAGCCACCCCGGTGGCCAAAAACTGGTCTGAAGCAGCCTTAGCTTTCTCCAGAGCTGCTGAATTCTGCTGCTTGCAAAACCTTTTGTGGTGCTGGAACAATGCATGTGTGTATAAGGGGAATCTAAGCAAGATTTCTGCTTTCCACGGTATTTTTGGTTTGCTTGGGAAAAAAATGAGGAGGAGAGTGGGCTCCAAACCACGTTCCAAAGGCTGGAAAGGAAGCATCTGGTGTGCCCAGGGGTTGTCATAGTGAAGATGAGTGACACATAATAATGATGAATCCAGAAACTTTCACCTTGATTTCCCTGCCTGGTGGAGCTTTGAAGTGAGCCTCTAATATTATGTTAGCAGTTTATTGTGTGTGCTTCATTAAAAATACATCACAGGCCTCTCGGAGCTGGAAGGGACGCAAATTAGGTCAGCGAGTCCAGGCTCCTGCTGCTCTGCCAGGGCTCTGATCCTGCTAATGACTCCAGCCCAGCCCTGGCAGGTGCTCATGTGCTGCCAATTCCAGCTCTGGGCTGACAGGGAAAACACGATTTCACTCTTTAAAACGTTCAGTTCTTGTTAAAAGGGGTTTATTTCATGTTCCCTGCCCGGCTGGTGTTGGAGTGTGAGGGAGCAGCCCTGCCCCAGCCCTGAAACCCCCCTGAGCCTGGGCTGAGCCCCAGGGTGGGCAGCAGGGGAGGGGGATTCTGCCCCTCTGCCCTGCTCAGGTGAGACCCCACCTGCAGAGCTGCCCCAGCCCTGGGGAACAACAGCAGGAGGATCTGGGGCTGCTGGAGCCAGGCCAGAGAAAAACACAGAGATGCTCCAGGGCTGGAGCCCCTCTGCTCTGAGCCAGGCTGGGAGAGCTGGGGGGGCTCCCCTGGAGAGGAGAAGGCTGCAGGGAGAGCTGAGCTGTCCTGCAGCTCCCTCTGTGCTTTCAGCCCGGCAGAAGCAGGCTCTGGGCTCAGCCATGGAGCAGTGCAGCTGTTGGGGAGTGACAGGGAGCTGCTCTCCTGTGGGACATCTCCTCCAGGCTGGAAGCACTTGGGTGCAGGAGTGAATCCAGGAATGTGGCTATGGCAGTCTTCCCTCGTGGCTTGTCCCCAGCCCTGCTGTTCCCGTGGCCACTCCTTTGGGATGTAGTGCAGGTTTCGGTGCCTCAGCACCACCAAGGGAACAAGAATCCCTTTGTTCTGAGTTCTGTGGTACCAGAAACGAAGGGTTTGCCTCCAACTCTTGGTCTCTCTGAGCTGGAGGACATGAGGGACTGAGAAACCCCAGGGCTTGCTGCCACCCCACTGTTCTTTGGGGCTGACTCTGGAGGGGTGAAACAGTGGAAGGTGTCCCTGGCCATGGCAGGGTGGCACTGGATGGGCTTTAAGGTCCCTTCCACCCCAAACCATTCCATGATTCTGTGATTCTGTCATTATCCACAAACTCCATCAGCTCTCCTGAGGGCATCCCAGGGACTCCAGGCACCAAGCACCTGCAGCTGTGGGTCCTCCTGATGTGGGTCTGGCTTTAAGCAGCCTTGGAGATGCATCTGAGATGTGGCTCAGGGTGGGACAATCTGACCCAGAGCTCTCTGCTCCTGGAATGAGGTTTGGCTGGCATCAGTGTGGGGCTGGCACCTCAGGAGGAAACAGAGCAGATCTGCAGGAGAGGCACCAGCGGGGTTTGCCCTGAGGGCCATCACAGCCCAGAGCTGTGCTCTGCACTGAGGTCCATGACCAGGGGCTGATCCTGTGGGAGCCCTCCCTCTCCACCTGCCCTGCAGGACCAGGGATCCATCCTGTGGGAATTTCAGAGCTCAGGGAGCTCAGGGAGCCCTCCCTCTCCACCTGCCCTGCAGGACCAGGGATCCATCCTGTGGGAATTTCAGAGCTCAGGGAGCTCAGGGAGCCCTCCCTCTCCACCTGCCTGGCCAGGCCGAGCACCCCGAGGTGTCCAGCCTGGACTCTGTGCAGAGGACACTTATTCCAGCTTGAGGATGCTGCTGTTTTCCACTCTGGCTCCCCGGGGGAGGAGAGCACAGCCCTTCATTAGCTGTAATGAGTGTCTGTCTTGGGCTGGGGCCACGGGCCCAGGGCTCTGCCAGAGCTGTGCTGAGCAGCCCGGCCTGACCTAGAAAAACGCCTTCATGTGGTGCTGGTTCTGCAAGGGGCACGGCTCTTATCTAATCAGCAGCCCCATCCTTCAGCGGCACAGCCACTGCAGCCCAGTTAACTCAATTAGGAAATCACCACCGAGCCATTTCCAGCTGGGTTTCGTGGCTGTGGGGACAAGAACAGGAAACAAAGGGCACAGTGGGCTGTGATGGGATAACCTGCATCCCCCTGCTCCCCCGGCCTGCTGCTCCATGGGGCTCTCTCCTTCCCACCCCGGGGCTCCTTCTTTGTCATCTCTCAGCCTCAGAGAAACTCTCACATTTCCAAAGCATTTCAGTTGGAGAGGGGGCGTGGTGGTTTTTTTTATTTTTGCCTTTCTTTTTTTTTTTTTCTTTCCCCAAGAATCTTATTTTAAGGCTGTCCTCCCCCTCTCCCCTGCTCCAGGTCTGCTGCTTCTCCTTGTGTTACCTACTTGAGATGTCACAGGTGCCCGGGGGGATGGAGCCCAGGTGCTGTGCTGGACACAGGAGGTCCCCCAGGGAACGGGGTCAGCCCCTGGAAGGTGTTTGCACCCTGGAAAGCTGCTCCTTTAGGGCTGTTCCTTTAGAGCTCCTTTAGGGCTGTCCCTTTAGGGTTGCTCCTTTAGGGCTCCTTTTGGGCTGTTCCTTTAGGGCTGCTCCTTTAGGGCTCCTGGGACCTCTTCTTCCCATCTGCAAGAGCTAAAGGTAGGCACAGCAGGGTGAGCAGAGCCCTGTGTGACAGAAGTGTCACAGAGACAGGCAGAGCTGCTCTTCCACACCCATTCCCCCAGGAAGGGCTCAGCCCTGTGCTGTCACTGCTCACAGAGCAACGGAGGGGCTGGGGGAGCGAAATGCCCCAGGTGCCTTCCAAGGGTGAGGCCTCAGAAGTGGGATTCTCCTTCTTCTCCTTCTCCTTCTCCTTCTCCTTCTCCTTCTCCTTCTCCTTCTCCTTCTCCTTCTCCTTCTCCTTCTCCTTCTCCTTCTCCTTCTCCTTCTCCTCAGAAGTGGGATTTGGGCACAAATGCTGTGTTCTCATCCAGGGCTCACATAATCGTCACAATTTAAATCCTGAATTGAGCAACAATCAGCATCTTTCCCAAATATATAAATCCACTTACATGTGCTTTCTCCTTTGTGTTTCCTCTCACATCTCACCACCAGAGGAATACACCAGGTCTGGGTGGATCTGGGAGACGTTTCCCACCTTGGGATAGGCAGCTGGAGCTGGAAGGCCTGGCTTGGGGAGCAACCCTGTGGTGGGATGAGGCAGGAATTCCAGGGCTGCCCCGCAGCCAGTGGGGTCAGACTGCTGGCAAACATCCCTTCAGATGAGGAACGAGGTGATCTCATGGTTCCCCGTGGCCTCAGCTCGCTCAGCCTCGGGAGCACCGGCGAGGAAGAGCAGCTCTGCTCTGCTGCCCACAGGCACCTTTCATGTGTGGCCTCCTTCCCCCAGCCCTGCTCTGGCACAGCTCTGGGAACGGGCTGCTGCTCGCTGCCCTGCTGCCAGCAGGGTTTGTGAACACTGGGACACAGGGAGGTTGTTTTATCAGCATTGTGGGCAGCGCTTTTTTCCAGGTGCTTGGAGAGCAGGGTTGGGGTGGGTGACCTCTCAGCTGCCCAAAATTGGGTTGTTAGAGCAGCAAAGTGCCAGTGCCAAACTCCTCCTCTTCAGCAAACAAAATATCCGTGATTGGACTGCTCTGAGGATGACACACAAGTTAAAAAAAAAAAAAAAAAAACCCAAACAAAAGCCACAAGAATAACAAAAAAAACCACCTCAAAAATGTGGCATTTCTATTCTTTCCATCCCAAACATTCAGCTGACAGGCAGCATTTATAATATCATGGAATGGTTTGGGTGGGGAGGGGCCTTTAAAGGACAGCTGCTCCCACCCCTGCCATGGCAGGGACACCTTCCACTGTCCCAGCTGCTCCCAGCCCTGTCCAGCCGGGCCTTGGGCACTGCCAGGGACCCAGGGGCAGCCCCAGCTGCTCTGGGCAAATTTCCCTGTGTCTGTGATGAGAGTGTTTTGGGGTGCATGTTCATTCCCTGAATTTGGACCCCACACCAACCCTCAGCATTTCCATGGCCACATCAGTGTCTTGAAGCTTTTCCAGGATTTTTTTGCTCCCAGTGCCACCTTCCAGGGCAGTTTGGAAGCCTCAGTGTTCCTGCCTCAGTCTCAGCAGGGTGCTGAGCCACCCAACACCCCAGTAATCCTTGAGGCCAGAAGAGCTGGACCCAATGGAAATACCAGCATTTTTCCAAACTCACTTTTTTTTGCCTCAGGAGGACTGGAAAGACAAAAACTGTGTGTTCAACAGAAAAAAAAAAAAAAAAAAAGCAGTGGGGTTGGTTCTGTTTGAGGGTTGACATTGGAAGCAGTGCCAGTAACAGCGGGCTGCGGTGGGGCGCCAGCCCCTGAGGGAGGTGGGTGGAAGGCACCTCCTGTCCCCTGGCCAGCCCTGGGAGCTCTGCCAAGGGTGAGGAGCACAGGCCTGCTCCTGCTCCCCCAGCAGGGCCAGCAGCAGAGGGGACGCTGGAGGCCTCAGGGCGTCCCCTCGGTGCGTCCCAGCTCGGTGGGCTCGGTGTGAACCCCCAGCTCCCTTCTCCTCTGGGCCATCTCCCCAGCGGCAGCACCGTGCCACTCTTCCCATGGCAATGCAGCTGGGCAGTGCCCCCTGTCCCCGTGGCACCTCAGCCCCCTTGTGCAGAGCCTGCTCTCCCACCCGCGGCAAAGGCGGCGTTGGTGCCGCAGCGTCCCCGCGCTGCCGCATCCCTCTCGGGACCCCCGGTGCAAACCCACCCCCACCCAGCGCCACCCCAGCACTCCCACGGCCACACGGGGCCCACGGGGGCGTGGAGTCATGAAACAAACACAGAGTCACTCAGTTTGGAAAACACCTCCACCACCATCGAGCCCAACCTTGGCCCCTGCCCAGGGGTCCCCAGGTGCCACCTCTGCTCATTGTTTGAACACTCCCAGTCACTTCCAGTGACTGCACCACTGCCTTGCCAGCCTGTGCCAATGCTTGACCACCCTTTCGGGGAAGAAATTTTCCAAATATCCAGCCTGAACCTCCCCTGAAAGCTGGAAGCTTCACAAAAATTTTTGTGCCCAGAGTCACCACACGTGGAAGCTTGGAAGGCTCAGTGCTCCCACATCAGTCTCAGGGAACTGAGTCACACAAAGACTAAAATGTCTCCAAAATATGTCAGCTCCTTTCAGGAGCTTCTTTCTTTCAGCCTCAACAAATGTTTTGCATGTTGAGAACAGCCTGGGTGACTCCTGCCTGAAATCAACGGGCTTTTGGTCAAGATGGAGCTGAGGGAAGAAGAAAATCCCACCCAAAAAAAGGGCTTTTGCCCAAAATGCCTGTGGACATCTGTGAATCTGCTAAGAGTCTGGATTCCTTTTCCTCAAGTTTTTGCAGCAAATATTTGCAACAGGAGCACGCTGACGGATTTCTCACAAGGGCACGGAGTGACAGGACAGAGGGAATGGATTTAAGCTGGAGGAGAGGAGATTTAAATTGGATGTTGGGAGGAAATCCTTCCCTGGCAGGGTGGGCAGGCCCTGGCACAGGGTGCCCAGAGCAGCTGGGGCTGCCCCTGGATCCCTGGCAGTGCCCAAGGCCAGGCTGGACAGGGCTGGGAGCAGCTGGGACAGTGGGAGGTGTCCCTGCCATGGCAGGGGTGGCACTGGGTGGGCTTTAAGGCCTTTTCCAACCCAAACCATGCCATGATTCCATTAATCCACAGCACTGTAACTGTCACTGAAAAAACCAGAAGACAACAGCTCTAAAAAATGAAAATTTTAGTGGAAAACTGCAATCCCTGGGTGATTTCCCTTCCCAACACTAAGGGGAAATGTTGAAAAAAGTGGAATTTTGCTGCGAAGGAGTGGGAGCTGTTGCTGTTCCTCAGGCAGCTGGAGCATGAGCTCATAGAGGCAAAATAGAAGTGGAGCCTGTGCTCTGGGGGCGAAGGCGTCTGGGGAACAGGAGCAGATTGTTGCACCAGGGAAAGGCATTAGGATTCAACAAGTGCAAGCTGACAATCACGAGGAAGGAGCAGGGAGGGAGAAGATCAGGTTAATTAGCAGCCCGGAGGAATTGCAGGCCACCAGCTCAGCAGAACTTCGTGGAGGAATTAATTAAAGGTTTGTTTGGAGCTGAGCTTGACGATAAAGAAAAAAACCCAAAAAATCCCCTGTTGCATCCTGACACTGGGAGCTGGTCCTGGAGCGCTGCCAGGCGCTGGCACAGCCCCTGTTTGCACCTCCAGGAGCCGGTGGACAGGAGGAGAATTAATTGCAGAGAGGCAGACGAGGCTGTCAGAGGAAGCCCGGAGGAGCTGCCTCATCCCTGCTCCCTGCTGGGTGGGTAGGATGGGAGAGGGAGGATAGGATGGGGAGAGGGAGGAGGGCAGGACGGGCAGGGACCGTTCCAGGGAGGCTGGCATGTGCCAGGCATCGCTCGGAGCTGCAGCGCCAGCGGGGACAGGCACGGCCCGCCCCTGGGGACAGAGCTGCCATGGATAACCCACTCACCCTGCTGGAAGAAGCTCAGGGGCAGGGCAGGACTTGCAGAAGGGCTGTGCTGCTGCTGCTGGGGCACCAGGAGGATTGCCTCAGGAGGAGCAGTGGGAATGCAGCTCCAGTCCTCAGGGCAGAGGGAATTCCTGGCTGCACCTGGATCAGGGAATCCCCAAATGGTTTGGGTCGGAAGGGGCCGTAAATCTCATCCAGTTCCAACCCTGTCCCAGGGCAGGGACACTTTCCACTGTCCCAGGTTGCTCCAAGCCTGGCCTAGGACACTTCCAGGACCTCAATTTTTCCTTCTGAGCTCTGTGAGGTTCAAGGACCTTTGTGTGTGATGTGACTAAAGCAGGACACAGTGACACAATACTGGACTGCAGGCCACTGAAGTCCCTCTCAGCTTGGAGCTGACAGATATAACCATGAAAGGGACCTGACATCATCCTCTGTTTTTAAACATTAATATTTGGGCATTACCTAATCCGTGTGAAATGGGTTGGGAACTGACAACAAACTCCTGAACACGAGTAATCAACACAAAACTGTCACTGAATGGGGACATTTCTGCTGGGATGGCAAGGAAACACTGAAGCCTTTGTACTTTTCAACTTTTCTATCAATTATCTAAAAATAAATGCGAATTTGCAGATAACATCGGGCCTGGCAGGATGGATGTACAGATAAAAGCAGGCAGCTCTGCAGCCTGGGATGATTCCCGGAGCGGAGCGGGGCTGCTCCATTAAAATGTGTTTTCTCACCAGCAGATGAGTGTTGGATGGTTTGGGGCAGGGCACCCGCAGCTGCTGGAGGCTCCAGCTCCAGCAGGGAGCAGGGAAGGGGACGGTGCTGGGTGTCACTGCCAGGCCAGCCCCCTGGGGTGGCACTTCACAGCATCCAGGACAGGGGAACAAAGGGGATTTTGGCTTTATACTGGTGGGACTGGCAGAAAGCTGCTTTTCCTTTGAGGCTCTGCTTAGTGAGTTCCAAGGAATATTGATGCTGGGGGGTTAACTGGTGGTGTAACTGGTGTTACTGGTGTAACTGGTGGGCAGTGTGCTGGACAGCTCCCCGTGCCCTCGGGGGATGCAGCTCCCCTCAGGCAGGAATCCAGGGAGTTTCCATCCCCAGATTCCTGCAGGGTGTCCCTGGAGGGGTGCTGGGTGCTGGGCTGTGTGCCAGGAGCGCTCAGGGTGCCCCACAGGGATCACTGGAGGCGTTTCCACCAGGCTCGGCTGCACCAGGACAGCTGTCCCAGAGCCAGCCAGGTGTGACAGAGCCCCCAGGGGACCCAGCTCCGGGGTCCCTCTGCCCTCCTGGGCCAACAGAGGCAAGAGTCAAACACAACTTTCCAGCTGCTTTTCTCTTCCCAAGGGATGGGTGAGAGGTTGGACCCCGGTGGACAGCAGTGTGGGATCCCTGAGGAGCAGCAGGAGTTGGGAATGCTCCAGCCCGGTGGTGTGGATGCAGATGACTCTGAAAATGTCCCTCAGTGCATCCCAGAGTCATGGAAAGGCTTTGGGTCCAAGGGACCTGAACAAGGCTTTGGGATGATCTACTTTGTCTCAGCTCTGTTGCATTTAAATCATTTCAATTTTACACCTGAGCAGGAACAGCCCTGGCTGAAGCTGTGTCCCAGGGGCTCCTGCAATTCTGCATTTCAAACCTGTTCCTGCTCCTGGCAGGTTACAAATGTCCTGTGAGGGCATTCATGTGACATCAGGCACAGCTCGTCCAGCTTTGGGGCCAGGGCTGGACCTTCCCTCTGCCTGAGCAGCACAGGCATGGAAGGAAATGCCATTTCCACGGATGCAGGGCTGCAGCACAGGCAGGTGCCTGGAAAGGAAACAGCAAAGTGCCTCTGGAAGAGGAATTTTAGTAGGAATATCACGTTTTGCAGGATCTGTCCGTGCAGCCTTAGAGGTTACAGAGGAGGGGCAGGGTCTGGCTGCAGCCACTGCCAGAAGAGCTGCTCCATCAAACCAGGGTGGGAATCCTTCCCCAGCCTGGCCAGAGAAATAAATGAAGGGAGTGAGGCCAGAGGAGAGCAAGGTGGGGATGCTCTAGGGTGCTGGGCTGCTTTCAGCTCTGCAAGGAGGCTTTTGTCAGTCATCTGTGGAGAGCTAATGACACACGTAAAGAGGGAGCTGGAGTGTTACAGGGACCCTGAGATCAGAGCGAAGACAAGCAGATGTAAACATCTGCAATTCCTACAATAGGGGGATTCTTTTTCTGGAGGTGCTGAAGAGAAAAGAAGAATTTTAGCAGCAGCCCCGGAGCTGATTGGGGGTGACACAGCAGCCCCGAGCCCCCTGAGAGAGGGGGATTTATTTAGAAGACAACCACAGGCAAATATGTTCTTTTTTCTTCCCTTGCTTTTTGATGAGGAATATTGCTGGAATCAGCTCAGGGGACGGAGGCTTTGATCATCCTTTCGGAGAGTGAAAAAGCTGCTTTGAATTCTGCTGCAAAGCAGGTCCCAGGAGGGGCTGTGGGAGGGATGCTCACCCTGGGGCACAGTCCTGGGCAGGTGTGGGGCTGTCTGGGGAGAGGGAGCAGCCCCTGTTCCATCCTGCCCTTCAGACAGACCTGCAGGGGCAGAGGAGCCTTGAGAGCACAGAATTATGGAATTGTTTGGAATGGGAGGGACCTTAAAGCCCACCCAGTGCCACCCCTATAGGCAGAGACACCTTCCCCTGTCCCAGGGTGCTCCAAACCCCAGTGTCCAGCCTGGCCTTGGGCACTGCCAGGGATCCAGGGGCAGCCCCAGCTGCTCTGGGCACCCTGTGCCAGGGCCTGCCCACCCTGCCAGGGAACAATTCCCAATTCCCAATCTCCCATCCATCCCTGCCCTCTGGCACTGGGAGCCATTCCCTGTGTCCTGTCCCTCCAGGCCTTGTCCCCAGTCCCTCCCCCGCTCTCCTGGAGCCCCTTCAGGCCCTGGCAGGGGCTCTGAGCTCTGCCTGGAGCCTTCTCCTCTCCAGGTGAGCACCCCCAGCTCTCCCAGCCTGGCTCACCCTCAAAGGGCTGCAAATGAGGTCAGGCACTAAAGGTGCCACACAAACCTGAGCTGCTCCTTGAGAGGAGCCCAGAGCACTGGAACCTCCAGAAGACAACACAGCCCAACCACCTTAGGCTCTGCTTTAAGCTAAAACCATCCAGAATCCAGTCCTGCTGGGGAGGAACCCAAGGTCCAAGTGGCCAAGGCTTCCTTGGTGGCAAAACCTGTGCCCAGGTGAGCTCCTCAAAATGGCAGGGAAGGAAAAACAAAGGCTCAGGAACAGATTCCTGGCAGGAGCTGTTAAATCCATCCCTGCTCTGCATGGAAAAGTTGTGGCATCAGGAAATGTCCCAGAAGAACAGAGCTTTGGTCTGAAGTAGGTCACAAACACCCTTCCCCCAGGAAAATGCCCTTGGGATTCTTAGAGAGTGGCTGAGGACAGAGAGGAACCAGATCCAGTGCTGTGGGAATGTAAAAAAGCCAATGTTTGTGGATTTGCCTGCTTTGTCCTGCTCTCAGAAATGAGTGTTTGTTTAGATGGTGCTAATCGGAGGAGCATGAAAAAATTCCCAAAATAAATGTCGTTCTTAATTGAAGAGCCAGTGTTTCTCTGAAGGAAATTGCTTTGAGGGACTGACACTAATTTTCAATTTTTTTTTTTTTCATTCTTTGCTTCTATTTTAAGCAAACAAAAAGAAAACTTCACAAGACTTTGAAAGTGCACTTTTTTGAGTGGGGTTTTTTTCCTTCTCTTTGGCCACTGAAAAACTTTATGAGAATGGAGACAACTCAGCTTCTCCCATGTGGATATTGGCTCCCACCTGATAAAATCAGCTTTTTTCCAAAGGTACCTTTATGAAATCATGAATGTTTAAAACCAAAACTTCACTTGTTAAACATGAAGAGCTCTCCTCTGCTTGCCCGTGGTTTTGAAGAGGACAAAGTTCAAATGAGAGGGAAACTCCACAAGGGAAAATGAAATCCTCCTGTGAAAGGAATTGTAAAGAGATTTCTTTGCTTCCTGAAAATGCTGTAATTAAAAAAAAAAAAAAAAAAAAAAACCAATCAGAGGCCACCTCAGTTCTCTTATCAGTTTTAGTGTTATTATTTCTCTCAGCCATCTTCCAAGATTTTCCTCTGACTGCTGGTGGAGACAAACCAAGGAAAATTTATTCCCAACACCTGCACAACGTGGCAAACTGCTCCTGCTAGGCATCCCAGGTAACTGCCATGGAATGCTTTCTTTTTGGGAAAAGCCTGCTCTGGCACCACAGCTGTGGGCATTCAGTGACACTGATCGCCCCCAGGGGATAAAACCCTGGGAAGTGTGGTCGGGACAGCCCCGGGAGCAGAGCAATTCCAGGGCTCAGCCTGGAGAGAAGGAGGCTCAGGGGCCCTTGTGGCTCTGCACAGCTCCAGCCAGGAGGGGACAGCCGGGGATCATTGGGCTGTGCTCCAGGGAACAGGGACAGGAGGAGAGGGAACGGCCTCAGGCTGGGTCAGGGCAGG
>VZRH01004679.1:294179-314652 GCA_013397555.1 Urocynchramus pylzowi | reverse complement strand
TCCCCATCTCTGTCCCCCATCTCTGTCCCCAGCCGTGTCCACCCTCTCTGTCCCCCAGCCCTGAACCCAGCCGTGTCCCCCATCTCTGTCCCCCATCTCTGTCCCCCATCTCTGTCCCCATCTCTGTCCCCAGCCGTGTCCCCAGCCGTGTCCCCACATCCCCGCCCTTGCACTGCCTTTGTTCTCCTTTCATCTCGCCTCCACCGCGGCAGGCAGGCAGCGCTTCCAGCCCCGCAATTAACAGCGGCAATTAAGAGCTGCCGAGGAAGGTGTTTCCCCTCCGAGGGGCCCTGATGTTTTCCGTGCTGAGCAGGAGAGATCCCCGCCGAGGAGCTCATTTGTGCTGATTAGGAAGTGCTGTCCTCGCTGCAATCCGAGCTCAGGATAAAAAGTTGCAAAGTATCAAATTGGCTTTGTTTTTTTATCTACCGCCAGTCCCAAATCCCTGCCAAAATACCAAAATACGGAAATTTCAGGTGGCTGCTGCCCAGCCCGTGCTTTGCAGAGCTCGGGAAGTCGGGTGAGCCATGGGGAGAAGCAGCAGGCACCAGGCAAGGCCTCCTTTCCCACATCCAGGGCAGGGAAGGCTTGGTATGGAAAGGGAGGATATTAGGGTCGGCCACAGGCTGAGTAAATGCTGCCTCAAAAGGTGTCTGTCGAGCCTCTCAAACCCTTCAGTGAATGACCAAATGGGGAAAGATAATCTGGACCCAAATGGAAAAACCCATCTGCAAAAATCTAATCAAGCCACCGGTGACACTGAGCCTTTCCGGGGACTTTTAGCTCGGAATTCAAACACTCCTGGTGTCCAATAATGACGTTTTATGTCCTGTGCACTGAGTGCCAGTGTGGAATTAACCGGGAAAATATGGATTTTTATAAATAAGGCTGGCTTTCAGTACCTGGAAAATAAGTTTAGGTCTCACCCTGCTTGTTCTCAAAGTGATCTAATGTTGAGAGGGAAACAAGAACAGCCTCCACCACTGTCTGGGTGCTGATGAGAAATGATGAATCCAGCCCTGGCTGGAATAGCTTCTTCGGCATCCCAGGACAGCTGGATGGATGGGGCACTCCATGGAGACAGAGCCCTGTGCAAATAAAACAATGAGGAAATAAGGGAATGTTATTGATGGAGATGATTTCTCCCCTTACTCCATCATAACAGTTTTATATCTGTGTAAAAATGAATTCTGCTCAGTAATGTGGTCTCTGGGAGTTGTATTTATCCTGTTTATTGCCATCAGGAACTTATTCCTTTGCATAAATTATTCATGGGAATTAGACGTGCTTGTGAGGCCTCATTTGGGTGGGGAGGGATGGGGAGCAGGGAGGCAGCAGGAAACTTTCTGGTCTGGGTTCTTTGGAGGAAGAGCACTTGGAAACCACGGGAAGCGAGGGAAGGCTGCGGGGAATTGATCCCAGCACCACCCTCTCCTGGGGAATTGATCCCAGCACCACCCTCTCCTGGGGAATTGATCCCAGCTCCACCCTCTCCTGGGGAATTGATCCCAGCACCACCCTCTCCTGGGGAATTGATCCCAGCACCACCCTCTCCTGGGTTCCACAGGAGCCACGGGCTGCTGGGTGTCTGTGCCACTCAGGGGGGCACAGAGGCCCCGAGAGCAGCAGAGGGCAGGAGAGGAGGAGCTGCCCCCTTTAGAGTGGCACTAAGCTCATCCCCAGCCTCCAAGGGCGCAGCATTCCGTGCAGACAGAGCATTTAGGGGATTGAATGTCCTGCTGGAGCAGCTGCTCTCCCTCAGCCATAAAAAGGGGCTGGATGGCCGTGGGTGAGGGGGGGACAGGGGGAAGATCAGCCTTGGTGTCCCTGTGGGGGGAGTGTGTGACAGGGCACAAGCACTGCCACCACAGGTGCCAGGCAGGAGCAGCCTGGGGATCAGGGACTGAGAGGAGCGATGGATTTGTCTTTACAAACAAGCTGTGGGTCTGCTGGTGGATAAAAACAACACTGGGAGATAAAAGAAACAATGGGAAGGATTCCACTGATTGATGAATGGAAAAAGATATTTGCCTTTACAAACAAGCTGTAGGTTTGCTGATAAATGAAACTGGATATTGAAAGATGAAAGAAACATTGGGGAAAACCCATAAATTCCATAAGAATTAAAAATTAAAAGGAAGGGTTATACATTAGAGGGGAATCTTCGGTATCAGGTGTTTCAGGAAGTCGGCACCTCTCAAGTACCTCAGCCAGTGGGGAAAGAGAGAAGGGAAATGCAGCCGGGAAATTGGGATAAAAAGGAGGCTGTGTCCTCCAAAAACTTGAGAGACCCCAAGGGAAATGCCCCACGGCCTCTCCCTTTATTTGAATAAAGTTACAGGACTCTTCTGTGTCCTTTTTGGACATAAACCTCTGGTGTTTGTGGATTGATTTTCCTGACAGGGACAAACCCCTGGGATTGTGCCTTCAGCTCTGCCCACCCCCAGGGCAGGGGCTGCTGCTGGCCTTGATCACGGGGCCCCTGCAAACCACTTCTCTTCTATTTCAAGGTGCATTTTTATGCTTAAAAGCAAATTTCTTCGCTAACACGGTGTGATGAGGATTTCAGTATTGTCCCAGTGTAGTTTTGGTGTCAGGAGCTGGGTTTGCAGGGCTGCTGCAGCTGGAGGGGACGGAGCTGCACCTCTGACCACAGGTCTCTCCTCCCCTCGGTCACTCCTGCAAAATCCTCTCCCAGGCAGCTGCTGTTTCAAGTGGGAACGTGCTTTCCAAGTGGGAATTCGGGAGGCCCGGGTGGTTTGCATTTCTGGGGAGAGCTCCTGGCGCTGCTGGGGCGTTCTCGTGCCCGCCTGAGCCCTGTGTGTGCCCTGCACAGCTGGGCCTGATGGATCACACCCAAGGGTGATGCTCTCAGCAAAGCTGCTCAGCCTGTCTTGGCATCCCACCTGGAGCACAGCTGGGAATTCCTCTGGGATTTCTGCAGCTGCTGGGTGGATTTTCTGTGCAGCATTCCCAGGGCTGTGGCGCACACCGAGCCGTGGCCTGGCCTGGGTGAGGAGCTGAGGCTGCCATGGCTTTGTCCTGGGAAAAGAGCAGCTCCCTGGGAGCCCCACGGGCACCAGGTTGCAGCTCCAGGGCCTGGGTGTCACTTCTGAGCTGTCAGGTGGCTCATCCCTCCTCCAGGAGCCTGGGATGCCATGAGGGAAGTGGCCAGGTGCTCCGGGACTTGCTCTTTTCCAGCTGGCAAGGGAAGAATGGAATATCCTGGCAAAAGCCATGATGGAAAACACAGAGCGGGGCAGGAGAAAGGTGTGACATGAGTAACTGGCAGCTTCCTCTCAATGCACACAGGAATCACTCAAAATCCTCCTCTCACTGAGGAAGAGGGTGAGGAGTCGCTTCTTTCCCCACGGTGTCATTCCACATGGGAAGCAAATCCCCACGGAGCTGCCCAGCCCCAGCTGGGAGCTGGCCCCCCACCCTCTGCTGCCCTGAGGACCTTTCCAGCCCCAAACCTTTCAACTCCTTCCCAGCTGAGCTGGAGGAAGCTGCAGGAAAAACACTGAGAAATCCAGGTCGGTTGGGAAGGGTCAATTCCTTGTGGAGCAGCTGAGGACACTTGGAATGTTCAGCTGGAGGAGACTGAGGGGTGATTTCACAGGGGCTGCTGCTCCTCCCGAGGGCAGCTCCCATCTCTGCCCTGGGACAGGGACAGGAATGGCTGGAGAGCAGGGAAAGGCTCTTCCCCAGAGGTGCTGGCACTGCCCAGGCTCCCCAGGGAATGGGCACGGCCCCGAGGTGCCAGAGCTCCAGGAGCTGCCAGGGATGGACAGGGTGGGATTGCTGGGGGGCTGGGCAGGGACAGGGATGGAATGGATGATCCTGGGGGTCAGCTCAGGGTATTCTGTGTTTCCATGATCCCTGTGCATCACACGAGAGCCTCAATCAAGGCACAGACAGCACAGATCAGCTTGGTGATGTGAGAAATGATAAAGCCACGACCCCAGCAATGACTGGGAGATGAGCAGAGATAACAACTTAATGGGAGCTCACTCCCGAGATAAGGAAACAGGGATGGTGAGCAGGAGCCAGGAATTTATTCATAGGGAAATGCCAAGTGGAAAGAAAGAGGTGCTGTGATTTCTGCATCCAACAATGGGGAGAGATAGACTGTGCCCCCAGAGTTGATATCCACATTGTTAAAACACTGTTGTCACGCTGCAAAAGGGAGACAAAGCCTCACAAGGATGAGTCAAGGCTTGGAAAACCGAGTGTGCCAAACAGAAGCAGCTCCATCCTTCAGTTTATTAAAGTGAAGTTTGTGAATAATAGTACTGCACAAAAATCCCCCCAGAGGGTGCAGATTCCTGATAGCAAAACAATGTCTAATTTTGCAGATAAGCACAGATCAAGATCCAGGGGTAGGAAATTGCAGGCATGGGAGGCTGGGGCTGGGGATGACGCAGGGACTCCGTTCCTGATAACAGAAGCTCTTTAAAAAGCTCAGGATCTGTTGTTAGAACCTCTGAAAACCAGACACACTCTGCACCACGGGGCCCTGGCTGCAAGGGCTGGATCTTGCAGAGAAATCCAGAGCCCTGGGGCTACAAAGAGCCCAAAGTGAGAGATTTTTTTAGGCAGCAACCTGAGATGGCATTTTAGGAAATTTTGGATATTTCTGAATTACAGCCCGAGGCAGGGCCAC
Organism: Urocynchramus pylzowi; assembly: GCA_013397555.1. NCBI lineage: Eukaryota > Metazoa > Chordata > Aves > Passeriformes > Fringillidae > Urocynchramus > Urocynchramus pylzowi. The sequence continues at coordinate 309,986 of VZRH01004679.1, read as the reverse complement.
CCACGTGTTCCTGGGTGTTGCTTTGGTGGACCCCAATCCTTCAGTTTTCTCAAGGAAAAAGGGAATTCTGCCATAAATTCCCATTTCAGGCAGAAGGAACAAGGTCATTCTGTGTCGGATGCCAGGCTGCTTCCCTAACTCTGAATCCCAAATATTCTCTGCTCATTGGGGGCACCCTGCTGCCAGCATTCCACAAACCAGGAGGAATTAGCTCCTGATCATGGATATGAAAATAAGAAGATGCTGGTGTCAGTCCCTCCTTCCAAGGTGTGATTTGCTTCCTCAGACAGCCCCTTTCCACAGAGTTGGAAATGACACTAAAAACCCCATTGGACACAGTGGGGAACACTGGAAATCAATCCAAGAATGAGCAGTGAAAAGGAAAACCCACCTTCCTTCCATCCACCCTGCCTGGAACCTGCATCCCCATCACCACTGCACAGGTGCCAGGCCTTGAGCAGGCACAGAGCTTCCTCTGTGCTCCCAGCCCTTGGGAATGCCCCCACGGAAGGAGGGATGTGGGATTTATCTAGAAAAAGGTGGGACCTGCAGCTAAAGTCCTTGGAAAATGTTGTTCCTTTTGTTGTGTTGAACTCACAATGTAATTTCTCCCTGTTTTGTAAATTTCTCAGATTTATGTGCCCTCGTTGGCTGAAAGCAACAGCAGCAACAGCACAGAGCTGTCCTGCAGTGGGAAAAAATCCCCAGGATGTCGCTAAGAAACTGCAAATATTTAATTATCGATAGCTGTGGGCCAGGATCCGTCGTGGTTAGATCCCCTCTGTAATCAATAATTGGGAGCAGCCCTGAATGGAGGTGCTGGGCTCTCACTGAGGGCTGCTCTGTCTTTCCTGGAAACATCAATGCTGCCTCTGACGTGGCTCTGCCTGCATCTCATTTCCCTTCCCTAACCCCGGCTTTTCCGTGAATCTCCAAGCCACTTCCATTCTCTGAATCACAGCCCCACCCGCCCTCGCTGCTCCAATAATTCCCTTTCCTGTAAAATCCCTTGGTTCTGAGGGCCCTGGGGGCAGCTGGCAGCAGTTTGGGTGTGGTGGGACAGCTCAGGTCTTTCACCTCCTCCTGCTCTTTGCAGATGGGGACAAGGCTGCCTCGTCGGATTGTCAGGAGCAGGGATCTGCAAGGAATTGTTCCCTGGGTTTGGCCAGTGAGCCAGAAAAAAATACTAGTGTGAGGCTGACCCAAAACTACAACTTTACAGAGATTTTGGTGAAGTGAAACTGCTTTTTTTGGGGTAAAATGCTAAATGGAACACTTTCTCTTACAAGAATTGGGTTGTTTATGTTGGGGGAGGTTTTTTTATTATGATTTGTAGGAAAGGGGGAATTTCAGTCCCCAGCTGCTCACCTGGCTTGTGCTGAGGCTGGGATGGGAACCCAGAGGCTGCATGGACACCATTCCCACTGAGATATGGGGAAGAGACCCAGAATCCTGGAATGGTCTGGGTTGGAAAGGACCTTGAAGCTCATTCAGCCCCACCCCTGTCTGGGGTGTTCCACAGTCTGGGATCTCTCCTTCCTTCCTGCCCAGGAGCTGAGGGATGCAGGGCAGCAGTGCCATGGTGCCCTTGGCCTTCTCCCATGGATTGGCTGTGCTGTTCCCTCACTGAACAGCACATGGAAAAGTCCTCCTGGGAATTTTGGTGTCCATCCCCTTGGCCCCCTCCTCCAAAACCTCTGATTTCTCCCATTTTCCACTGGGATTTCCCTTCTCACCAGCGTCCCTCCAAGGAAGGGCTCCATGGAGCGTCTCCCTGTGGAGCTCTGGCCCATCCATGGGCAGCATTCCAAGCACAGGGAGATGCTGAGCACCTCTGGGGAGGGAGGACAACAACCCACACGTGGCTCGGCCCCAGCAAATGCCAAAATGTCAAACACATGACGATTTTCCAGGGCTTTTCTCAGGAAAAATGAGCTGGGAACGGAGAAGGTCCCTGCCTGTGTCCTTCAGTTCCCAGCCCTGGTGCAGATCTCATCTGGGTTTTGCAGATGAAAGGAAGAAGAAAGGAAGGAGAAGAGCCTCTGACTGATTTGCTGACTGAGTATTTATTAAAATAGACTGGAGCAATTAAAGACAAAAGCTCCCCAAACTTGGGATGCAAATTGAGGAGCTGGAAAACACAAAAGGAGAGGATTTGGTGGCAACTTGAATTCTGTACAAACCCAGATCTTTCACAGAATCACAGAACTCAATTCCAAGCTAACGCCAAACTGAAATTTTCGGAAAAGTACAAACTCAAAGAAGAATTTCTTATGGCTAAAGTGAAAATTAGTTTGACAAACCACATACATTTCAATTGAAAACTGGGACATCCTCTTTTCTCTCTCTCCTTTTTTAATTAACCTCAAACTCTCAAAAGCACAATGATGGGAACCCAAGGAATGTGACATAGCCCAAGTGTCTCTAATAAATGCACAAGCTGCAAAACAAATATGGATTTGCAAAACATTTTGTTTTCCCCACATTTCCATTTTCCCTGACTAGAAGTATTCCTGCAAAATTTCAGCCAATTCCCTCTCTAATATTCGGCTGCCTTAATGCAATCATTTAATCCTGATTTAAAGGCTGTGAAATGAAGGATGAAGAGCTGATATTTCTCTGTAACCTTTTGAATTTCTATATTCTGACTCCGGTCCATTGGATCCATAACATCCAGATTGCAGGAGCAGAAGGGATTTTTTACATTTATTTTCATAATTTAATGTTTGTTTTAGAAAAAGGAGGGGAGGCAAAGCTGCCAGGGCTTAATCATGCAGCAATCTTGAATCTCACCACGACTGGGGGAGGCAAAGAAGCTTTGGCATCTTTGCTGCAGTGCTAATTTGCATTGAGGAGGATCTTTCCCCTCCACAGCTAAAAAAGATGAAGTGCGAACTTCCAAAGTGACATTTTGGAATTTGTGTGGAGCTGCTGCTCAGCGCTCCCACTGCTGCTTTTATTGGGGCAGGTTTGTCCAGAGGAGCAAAAGCTCTGGGGGGATGGCTCGGGAAGGGAAGTTGAGCCCACAGATAAATGCAGGTGGTAGGAAAAGCCAGAGGAGCTCAGAGTTTGGGGTTTTTTGTTATTGTGATTTAAAGGCAGTCTGGTAGGGGGGAAAGGTTTTCTCAGAGTGGTAGAGGGGAAAGTCTTTCCCAGAACTTAAAGGACTTTGGCCATTTTATGGTTATTGTGCTGGAGAAGAGGATGGCATGGTGGATTTGGGGTTGTGTATAAGGGCTGGAAGCTGTATTCCCATTTCCCTGCCCTCCTGGTGTCCCCCAGCCCAGCTGGCTCTGATGAGCCACACGCTCTGAGCACCTGGCCCAGAGGCAGGTGTCCCTGTCCATGGCAGGGCTTGGAATGGGATGGGCTTTGGGCTCCCTTCCCACCCAAACCAGCCCATGACTCCATGGCTCTACTTTGAGAAGGTCTGGTTTGGGTTTGTAGCAGATGGTCCCAGGAGGGTGCCAGGGGGAGCAGGGAGCAGCGGGTGAAGAATTCCATTTCACCCCCAATGTTTTTTAATTCATGGGAGAAAAAATGACAAATTAAAGGACTCCTTAAAATCCCAGGACTCCTTAAACCCTTCCCAGAGCTCTGCCACGCATTCCATTTCCAAGAACTGGCAGGAAATCTAGGCAGTGGCTGCAAAGGCCACACCAAGGGCCTGTTTTGGTGTCTCCTCTCTGGGACATCCTATCCCTTGGATGGGCATTGGGGAAAAACCACCACAGAGAAAAAGCAGGAAAAGGCAAAGCCTTGTCTCATCCTCAGTTCTGCTCAGTCCTTCCCCAGCAGATCCTGGGGAGGAGAGGAGCTCAGGGAACCTGCTGAAGCCCTCAGGAGCCAAAGGTGACCCAAGGGTGGTGGAGGCTTTGTTATGGAAAAGTGATAGCAGAAAATCCCTGTTCCCTTGGTTCTTTGCACTGGAACACGGAGATGATCCTTGGCCAGGGCCTTTGGGTGGTGGGAGAGACAAATCAGAGGAGCTGAGGAGGCAGAAGAGGGGATTTTAGAGTGAGCCCATCAAGGGAACAATGACAAACTGTCCGTCCCAGCTGGAGTCCCAGCCTTGTCAAGGAGCCCGGAGATGGAACTGCTGAGCTCTCCCCTGCCTGGGAACCCTTGAAGCAGCTTGAGACTGTGTCCTCTGGTTCTGCCAGTGCTGCCTGGAGAAAGAGCCCAGCCCCAGCTGACTGCAGCCTCCTTTCAGGAGTTTAGACAGTGACAAGGTTGTGCCGCTCCCAGAGCCCCCGTGCCCCCGTGCCCACGGCACACAGCCCATCACTGCTGCCCCTGGCAGGAGCCAGGCTCTGGCAGGAGCTGGCACTCATCCCAAGCTCTCCCAGCTGAGGGGATCCCTGGGAACCCCTGGCTGCAGCATCTCATTAACAAGCAGGGCACATTGCCCGGCCCAGCAGCAGCCCTGCGCCTCGGCGGTGTCACATCAGCTGCTCAGCTCTGTGACAAATATTCCGTGGCTCATTATCCTTGAGAGGAATCTCCCTCTCCAGTGCTTTTAAGACCTGGAGAAACTGGCAGTTGCTGTTTGCTTTTTTCTCAGGCAGCACCGAATCCTCCAATTAGGGATTTGTTGGAAGCCCCCTGGTACACGGAGCCCGAGGCCAAACCCGGCTGTGCCAGCGAGGGGTTCCCAGCTGACCAAATCCTTGCCTTTGGCACAGCTCCCATGAAAAACCTTGCACTTCAGCAGGCAAGTGTCAGCATTTTCCTCGGCAGCACCTGCCTGCCTTCTTATCAGAAAATGGGGATTGCTTTGCTCTTGGAAAAAGCCAAATTAGGAAGGGAGCAAAGAGGCCCTTTGATGCTGAGGAAAGCTGGAATGCTGCACGTGGAGAATCCGCGGGGATTCTTCCTGCTGACTGCTGGGGGCTTCTCCATCCACTGCCCCCATGTGCTGGGAATGCATCCTGAGTGTTCAGGACCAGGGAAAGCTCTGGAAAGCCTGAACCCCGCTCATGCAGCTGTCCCAGCATGTCCGTGATGCTGTTCCCAGGCATTCCCTGGGAATACCCAGCACAGCTCCTGTGTCCCCATGCACCATCCCAAAGCCACACCAACCCAGAACTGAAGAGGTGCCTCCAATTATTCCGTGCACAGCACAGTGCTCAGGGATTTATGGCAAAACCAGCTCCTTTGGGCCTCTCCCATGAATGTGCAGCTCATTGGATAAGGATCAATATTTGAGGGAGATTCTTTGGGGCTCATTATGGCCCCAAATCCCAGCAAAAACGGGGAGTCCAGATGCCAGGGGAGACTTTCATCATGCTCAGAAGAGAAAAGAAATCAAGGAGAAAAAGAGGAAAACAGCAAGGAGGGAATCAAATCCAAGAAATGCTTAATGACCTCTTTAGGGACTCCGAGTATTTCTGAACAAATTCGCCAGCAATTCCTGGGATGTGCAGGAGGGGGGCCTGGGGGATGGGAACTGGGTGTCACTTGCAACGTGGAGAGATGGGCAAGGATTTCCTGCCCAAACTCTTCCTGGGATGGAAAGTTTGGATTCTTCACTAAACCAAATTGATTTCAGAAAGTTCCTGATTCCTGTAGGGATACGAAATAATATTTTCAACTGAAATTTTGAGGCAGAAGAAAAGGGGGAGCTTTGATGAAAAGTCAGCTCCGAGAAATGAGCTTCTGTCTGCAGCGATTTCCCTCCTGATCCAATATTGTTACAGCTGCTTAATATTTCCCTAGTTAAGCCCTATTTTGATGGAGAATTGAATATTTTTTCCTAAACTACTCCTTTTTTCCCCCAAGTTTTTCCTGTGCAGGCTGTTGAACTACTCACAAAACCACCTCAGATAAACCCTCGGCTTTAATTTTTTAATGAATAATAGAAAATGCTGAGGGAAATATTAAAATCTTTTTCTGGAGACATTTTCATTCTCACAAAACCCAGCCCCGAAAGCAAAATTTTCCTGGCTGCTGATGCCTCTTCAGGCTCTGTTTTTTGGCACAGCTGGTGCTCCCCAAGCTCCCAAAATCCTGGGATCAGGCAGGATCCTGATGGACACACGCATGGTGCTGAGCGTCCCAGGGCTTCTCCTCAGGGATGTGGAGGGAAAGGCTGGAGCCCCATGAGCAGCCCCTGGAAGGGGATGTGTGAGCTCCAGCTGTGGGTTTGGGGATGCTGCACTTGGCTCTTGTTCCAGGAAAGGTGGGATGAGGCCCTGGGTAACCCTGCAGATGGCAGAGATGATGATGGAGCCTTCCAACCCAAACCACTCTGGGATTCTGGAATTCAGCATCACTTCAGCACCTCTGGTGCTCCATCCCCGGGGACCTTGTTTAATACACAAGTCAGTGAGCAAGGGAGGGACAAAATGAGGCATTTCAGGGCAGTACAGCTCAAAATAAACTGGATTTATGAGATACCAGACAATGATTTGGGTTATTGCCTCTCTTGTCTTACCTGCTCTTTGACCTGCCAGCACTGTTAAACTCCCAGTGCAGGGCAGCCAGGAGGGTTTGAGGGATTTATTTCTGATGTGCCAGAAAAAGGGTGGGAAGTCAAGGGCAGGGAAAACTCATGGAGGGAAAAGCAGAGACTGCAGGGGAACTCGAGGCAGAGGTGGCACCTCAGGAGGGCAGCAGGGAAGGACATGGGTGACACACAGCTGAGGAAGGAGCAGGGAGAAGGGAAGCAGGGGACACTCTGGGGGTCCCAGGACAGAGCTTTTCTCTTTGCAAATGATGACAAAATCCAGTGGGGACACATCCTGCAAAGGAGGAAAAGGCAGTGAAGGATAACAAGGGAGCCTTGCAGCAGAATCAATTAATGAGCGAATCAGCTGCTGCTGAATGAGATTTGAAATTCACACCAGTGCTGGAAACCCCAAAATAAACCTTTCCCCTCCCCAGTGCATCAGAAATTCTGCCTTTTAAGGCAGCGTCGCCCGCTGGATGTTGGAGGGGCAGACAAAGGACAGAAAATAAACTCCAAAGCCCCTCCTCTTGTGTCTCTCCAGCCCTCTATTCTGCTCCAATCCCCAGATCCTGGTGGAGTTGGGAAGGGCTGTTTTCACCCAGGAGGGAGGAGAATTCCCATGGGAAGGAGAGAAACAGAATTCCAATTTCTGATTCAGTGCCTGCAGCAGTCCTGCTGCTTAGTGGGGGAAAAAGGCACCTGGCAAGGTGTGCTCCCCTGGGAGCTGTCCTGCCTGTCCTGCTGGAATGGCCCTGGAAAATAGAGCTGGGGGGGCAGGGCAGGCTGGGGGCTCCTCAGGTCCATGGACAGCCTGGGTAGGCTGAGTTTGAGTGGGAGTCAGCTCCAGGCAGAGCAGGGGCAGGTTTGTACCGGGATTTAATGAGGCAGAGAATCCGTGTTGTCCTCAGCATCAAAGAGGCTTGCATTTCCAGGGGATGGCAAAGGCTTCGTTCCCAAATGAGCACAGAAATACCTGAAAATCCTCAGCACTTCTGAGCCCTTCCTAACTCCAAACAGCTCTGCCAGCCCCAGGGAAAAGCCTGCCCAGAGCCAGAGCACCTGGCATTGCATTGGCACCTCTGGGGATGCCAATCCATGGGATCATGGAATGGTTTGGGTGGGAAGGGACCGTAAAGCTCATCCCATCCCAGCCCTGCCATGGCAGGGACACCTTGCACTGTCCCAGGCTGCTCCAAGCCCCAGTGTCCAGCCTGGGCACTGCCAGGGATCCTCCCAATCTCCTCTCAGCATCAGCTCTGCTCTCCAGGAGCACAAGTCACCAGCTCAGCCCTAATGACTCCATCTCGTGCAGGGAAACTTTGTCTGGGAGCTGTGCAGCCACTCTGAGCTCACCCTGCGTCCTGCTGAGGGTCAGGCAGGGTGGCTTTGAGCCCTGCCATCCCTGGGGATGGTGCTGAGCAGGAGAATCCGTGTCCAGCTCCTCCCGAGGGTCCCAGACCTGCTCTCCCCCTTGCCGGGGGGGATATGGGGGTGCTCTGCTCAGCCAAGCTTCTGGAAGCCTCCTGCCTCACCTGGCTCATGGAAAAGGAGCTGCTGGCCCTGTGTGAAGTTCCTGGAAGCTTCTGGAAGCCTCCTGCCTCACCTGGCTCATGGAAAAGGAGCTGCTGGCCCTGTGTGAAGTTCCTGGAAGCTTCTGGAAGCCTCCTGCCTCACCTGGCTCATGGAAAAGGAGCTGCTGGCCCTGTGTGAAGTTCCTGGAAGCTTCTGGAAGCCTCCTGCCTCACCTGGCTCATGGAAAAGGAGCTGCTGGCCCTGTGTGAAGTTCCTGGAAGCTTCTGGAAGCCTCCTGCCTCACCTGGCTCATGGAAAAGGAGCTGCTGGCCCTGTGTGAGGTGCCTGGAAGCTTCTGGAAGCCTCTTTCCCCACCTGGCCCGTGGAGAAGGGGGTGCTGACCCTGTCTGTCCCAGCTGAGCCATGGATCCCATGTCCTCCAGAGGAACATTCCTTGGAGCAGCTGGATGGGCTCTCCATATGCCAGGATTCTGGGAATTGCACAGAAGGCACCTTTGGCATCCCACTGCCATGGAATGCCTCAGCACTTCCCCAAAATGCGTTCAGGGCAGGATAATCCCTCCACACTCCATGCTGAGAGGTTGACTGCAGTCACCTCTTTTCCAGACTTGGAGCTCTTTGGAGAAGGAAGGATCTCGCTTTGTTTGTTTGCTCCAACCCCAGCAGGATGGGATCTTGGCCCATGGCTGGGAAACTTGTGTGTTCCATGAATACAAATGTAATTAATTAATGAGGAGAACCAGTGGGGAGGCAGAGCTCGTGGCTGGAGGGGCTGATCCCGGGCAACAAGATTTCTTTTATTCATTCCAAGCTCTACTGTGCAGAAAGCAGCTCTGGAGCTGGCACGGACCACCAAAAGTTCTTCCACCTGTTCCCAGCATTAACCTTTGCAGCTCCAGCTTAGCTGAAGCGAGATCCCAACCCCCTGCCTGGCTGGGAGTGTCTTGAGCGGAGTCACTCAGCAGCTCCCGAGGGCCGAAGGGTCCCTCTGGCATCTGGAGCCCGGCAGGAAAGAGCTCAGGGCTCCTCATTAATCAGCCATCACACAGGGAAATTCCAATGTCTTCCAGCAGGCTTTTTCCCCTGGATGAGGAAGCAGCTGCCTCTTAATCGGAGGCCAGCGAAGTGCTGCGTGTGACCTGCGAGACCGTGCGCATTTCATGGCTGGGCTGCCGCTGCCGCTGCCGCTGCCGCTGCCGCTGCCGCTGCCGCTGCCGCGCAGGCTGCACCGTCCCCTCTGGTGCTTCCTCAGGCTGCTGTCCTTGGAAACTGGGGCAGCTCAGCGACCCCAAACTCCACGGAGGGCAGGCAGGGCCTCCTTGGCTGCTTTGGCCAGGCTGCTTGGGCAGGGGCAGCGGGGCAGGAGCTGTGGGGCTCCTGGTGAGGAGCAGGGCTGGCCTGGGGAGGGCAGGGGGAGTGGGACGCTGCTGCTGCCCCTCCTTAGCCAAACACAGAGCCCAGTCCGGGCTCTGCCAGTGGATTCCTCTCCTGGTGCTGCTGGGGACAAAGGTGAATGTCAGCGTGATTGGGGCTGGGCCAGTTCCTCACGCAGTGGCCACCACTGTGCTGTCACCTGTGGGGAGCCAGCAGCAGCAGGAGGTGGCAGAAGGAGGTGTGGAAGTTCTCCTGCCAGGTGCTGAGAGCCCAAGGAAGCCCAGAGGAATTCTGCCCATCCCTGAGCACTGGAACCCAAATGTTTCCCAGCCCTGCTCATGTTCCAGCCCTTGTTAACCATCTTTGAGGATTCTGCTGTCTGTATTTTCTGCTTTCCAGTCTGTGTTCTCCATGTAGCTCCCTGGATATTCCCATGTCTGTCTTCCCCTCCGTTTCTTGATCCTCCCTGAGGCATTTTGCAATTTTAAATTGCAGCTCTTTGGCTCCTCACCCTTTCCAACCCAGTGCATCGAGGTGTCACCAAATTGCTCTCAGTATCTTTATTTTTCCTCTTTGGATGTCAGGAAAGGGCTCCACAATATCCAGGTAAAATTTGTGTGCAGGGAGCCATCCATGGAGGATTAAATCAGCCTGGTACTTGTAGTTCCTTAAGGACTTACAGAATCCCAGAATCCCTGAGGCTGGAAAAGCCCTCCAAGGTCATGGAGTCCAAGCTGTGCCAAATTCCCACCTTGTCCCCAGCCCAGAGCTCTGAGTGCCACCTCCAAGGCATTCCTTGGACACCTCCAGGGATGGGGACTCCACCACTGCCCTGGGCAGCCCCTGCCAGTGTCTGACCCCCCTTTCCATGGGGAAATTGCTGCTGATGTCCAACCTGAACATCCCCTGGGGCCGTTCCCTCTGCTCCTGTCCCTGTTCCCTGGAGCACAGCCCGACCCCCCGGCTGTCCCCTCCTGGCAGGAGCTGTGCAGAGCTACAAGGTCCCCCCTGAGCCCCCTTTTCTCCTCCTTTGTCCCCTGGAGCAGCTGCTCCTGCCCCTGGTGCTGCTTCCTCCTGTCAGAACCCTTCATCCCAGAGAGCAGCAGCTGCAGTCCACGAGATCCAGGGAGAGGAGAGCCAGGACAGCCTGGCTGCTGCTCCCCAGAATTTCCCCCAGGCATGGCTTTGCTCCTCCTCCATCCCCTCCAAGGTGTTGTTCCCCCTCAGCCAAGTGGATTCTGAAGTCCAGGACCAAGCTCAGGTCATTCCTGTGCAGGGACCCCAAATCTGCAGGAGCTGTGAGGCACCAGCAGCTGGGAAGAACCAGATTCCCAATGGCTGTGGCTCATCCATCTGGAAGGATGGCCAGGAGCAGCTCTGGATCCAGCCAAAACAGGCTTTATTTGCAGGAACAGAAGCAGATTTTGGGTTGGGATGGAGACAGCCAAGAGGCTGAGCAGGGAATTTGCTAAATACAATATTTTTTTTTGCCACCCTTTGCTTGTTTGCTTATTTTTTTTGTCAAAAGTGAAATGTCTTGCTGGAAAGTCTCCATTGAAGCTGAACTAGGAAAGCTGCCAAGATCTGGGATGGGATCTCAGGTCAAAAATGTGTTAGGGAGTCAACCTTAAAAACAAGGCTCTGGTGCAGGGGATTTGCCATGGAGTGGGAGCTCCAAGCTCCAGTCTCTTCTGGAGGATTAGGATTTCCTTGGAGTCCAGTGTCAGTGTCCCAAACACGGGGCAAAGTGTTTTTGTAGTCTGTCACTCACTTATTAAAAGTTTGCTCCTGGACCAGCGAAACAATTTTCCCATGAATATTTCATCAAAACTGATGTGTTTGGGTGGGAAAAAAAAGAAAAAAAAATTGACGAAATGGTGTTTTCTATAAAACAAACACACACTGCATCCAAAGCAATTCCGTGCTGCCCACCCCCATCCAGCAGTGCCCTCCTGGGTCCTGCAAGGCTCCTGGAGCTGAGCCCAAACAGGAGAGCCTGGAGCTAAACTGGACATTGGCTGGATTGATACCCCTGACCTCCCACTCCTGTCCATTGCAGGGGGAAGGGAATTCTGGCAGGAGGAGACTGAGGGGTGAATTCAGCAAGGGGCAGCTCCCACCTCTGCTCTGGGACAGGGACAGCAGCCAGGGAAGGGCTGGGCTGGGCCAGGGCAGCTCAGGCTGAGCTCAGGGAAAGGCTCTTCCCCAGAGGTGCTGGCACTGCCCAGGCTCCCCAGGGAATGGGCACGGCCCCGAGGTGCCAGAGCTCCAGGAGCTGCCAGGGATGGCCAGGGTGGGATTGCTGGGGGGCTGGGCAGGGCAAAGCTGGACTTTGATGATCCTGATGGTTCCTTTCCCACTCAGGAAATTACCTAATTTTCACATTTCATCTGGAGGAAAAAAAAAAAAAAAAGCAGCAACTCTGTTGGAAGAAGAGCCCTGTAAGTTTCTCTCCTGGCCATGGATGCAGCTGATGGCTGGTGGGATGGAGGGGATGCTCCAGGGAAGCTCCTGGTGCTGAAGGACACGTCGTGGCTGGAGGCTCCTCAGTCCTCCAGCACAGCTCCTGCTCAGCCCACTCTGGGCAGGAACTGAGTTAATATTTCACTAACAAATCTCCTAAACTCGGGCTCCCCGAGGTGCTGGCATTGATCACTGATCCTCAGAGCTCCCCTCTTTCTTCCTTCAAACCTTCCCTGGCTGCTGATTGATATTCCAAGGCAAACGTTGCAGTCTTTCAAACGCTGCCAGGCTTTATGAAGAGCTGTTAATAAAATGGATTCACCCGGCAGGAGAAGCAAAGGGAAAGGGGGAAAAAAAGGCTGGAAGGAGCAGAAGGGTCATTTCCAGACAACTGAGGGCTTTTCCCTACACTGCCTCCAAGGTCTTGACTTGGGATTGTTCAGGAACAAGAATTCCAAGGGCAAATCGTTGGGATTTCAGCATCGGAGCAAAGAGCTAAAGTTGAATTTGTGAGAGGGGCTTGGCTTGCAGAATGTGGATTCAGCCACCCTCAGATATTCAAGATTCCAAAGCACTGGGTGATCTCTGGGAAGGAAGTTTTCAGCTATCCATGTTTTCTGTCACGGGGCAGATGTTCCTTAGAGAAAAGGAAGGATTGGGAGAGAGGATGTGGCACCTGAGCCCCCCAGCAGGAGCCCTGTCCCTGGGGAGTCAGCAGTTCTCACTTTGTGCCACTTTCTGCCTCTCTGCCTTTGCAGGAGGATGTCCCACCCCTGTGGGACCCCTGTGCCACAGAGAAACCCTCGGAGCACCTTGGCTCCCCTTCCTTCCAGCATCCCTGAGCTTTGTCTTCAGCAGTGGGGAGCCAAGAAAACCAAGTGATTTGAGAGAGATCAGCTTGGAAGAGCAAGTGACAGATAAAAAAGGCATCCCAGCACTGCCTGCAACCGAGGCATTTCCAAGGTGTTGACAGTGAGGAGGAGGAGGGAGGTATACTTGGCTCCCAGCAGCTGGAAAAGAGAGCAGAATATGGTTTCTTTCCTCCCCCACGGGGAGAAGGGCTGGAGGTTCCCTTCTCTGGTCACAGCTTAACTTGGGGTCCGTGGGGAGAGGGAGGGGACCACCCTGAGCAGGGAGTGACCCTCAAGGGGGGGCTGGGGCAGTCCCACGCTCGCTCCTCGATGGGGACTGAGGGTGCCCTGCTCCTGAAACCTGTCACCACCAGGGTGACAACAATCCCACCCTGCCCATCAACCATGGGTCCTCTGCCCCACCCCACTCCCTGGGCCGGACAGGCTGGGTGGGTCACACACACCTGGGCTGGGAGGGGAAACAGGAACAGCCCAATCCCAGAGCTCCAGGAGGGTTTGGACAGCACTGCCAGGGATGGCCAGGGTGGGATTGTTGGACTAGATGGTCCTTTTGGGTCCCTTTCAGCTCAGAATATTCCATTGTCCTCTTGGCACCACACCCCGCTGTCACCTTTGGTGATTTCTAAAGGATTTAAAAATCTCTTTAAAGGACTTTCAAACCCACAGATTTTAAAGGATTCTGCAAAGCAATGTCTGAAACACGGGGCTCTGTGGTGGAGCTGGGGGTGTCAGTGAAGGCCCAGGCTGTGCAGTGCTTCCGAATCCTCTCCCCATCCCATTCCATCCTCTCCTTGACATTGGAATTATGGCTTTGTCTGACAGCTGCTCCACTCCGGGATTTCCGTACTTGATTTCTCAATTTGGGAGGTCTTGGGGGACTTGGTGGCTGAATGGCCATTGTTTACTCCAGGCCTGGGAAGGACATCAGGACATGTGCCCACACTGCTGGCCTGGGAGACTGACTTGGACACACGGCACAAAGAGACTGGGAAGCCACAAAACACAGATGACTCATCCGGCTTCAGGAGCTACTTTCAGCCTCCTCCAAGGTCGCTCATGTTTCTCTCACTTCTGCAAGGGCTGAGGTTTTTTACAGCAGGGCAAAATCCCCCTCAAGAGTCCCAAGGAAGGCACTGGAGCCCTTCCTGAAGGAGATTGCTGGCTGTGCCTCCTCCTGAGCCTCAGGGAGCATGGAGGGGCCTCCCCAGCTCAGCCACTCTGCTCTGGGAGGGCCAAGAGCTGCCACTGAACAGAGGGAAAGAAGAGATCCAAGGGGTCTGCTGAAGCTCCCAGCCCTTCCCCAACCCCGCAGGGATGGGATCTGCAGCAGCCCCTGCTCCTGGCACCATCCTGATGGACCCTGCTGGGGGAGGGAGGGAGCCAGGAGCAGCAGGGCCGAGTTGTTCTTCCAGCCAGCACCAGCTCATTAGCAAAAAACTCTTTGTTTTTAGCGTCTGAGAGCTCAGGCCAGGGGAGAGGTCAGGAATGGCTGGCAGAAAGTCCCTCCTGAGGCTGCCCTTCAGCCCAGCACACGGACAGCATGGGGACTGAGAGCTCACATCAGCCTGGCACAGATGGCATCCTGGGCTAAAGGCTGGCATCTGCCAGGGCCCCTGCTCCTGGGACAGCACAAGGAGAGGGAGCAGGTGAGGAGCAGGGCACTGACTGGGCAGGAGCTCCGTGGTGCATCTCCTGCTCTGCCTTTGACCTCTCAAAGTCCTGGGACAATTTGCACATTCCCTTTGAAAGGGCATTTTTGGGAAGGCTGCTCCATGGCTGGGATGTTTGGAATGCTGGGATCAGGGGGCTGAGCACTCTGCAAGGTCCCACTCCGGCCTTTGGCAGCGAGGGAGCAGCACCCTACAAGAAACAGCTGCTTAATTATTTCTATCCCTTGCCTCATCATTAAAAGTGGGTCTTCCTCCCACTTTCTTAAGACCTCAGAGCATGTTGGTAAATGGCAATTTAAGATCTCAGAGCATGTTGGTAAATGGCATTTTAAGACCTCAGAGCATGTTGGTGAAGGCGATTTAAGATCTCAGAGCATGTTGGTAAAGGCGATTTAAGATCTCAGAGCATGTTCCTCGGGAACCATCCCTCCCTGGAAGTGCAGCCTCTTTCAGGCAGCTGAAGAGGACGTGGCCACACAGAGCCAGGCACACTCTCGGCCCTTCAGAGGGGCTCTGGGCACCCTCTGTAATGTGGTTTCTCCCCGCTGCAGCCATAATTCCCGTTTCCACATTCAGCAGGACCAGGACATTCCCCTTCCTGCGTTTCTCTGATGCCAGCGGCTCCTCCATGGCTCGCTGTGACTCCCTGGCTCTCCTGGCATCCTCCTGCTGCTGCTTCCACCTGCCCTGGGGCACCGCAGCAGTTCAGGCAGCAGCCAGCAGGCTGCTGTATTTCCCTGGAAATACCAGAACAGGTTCTGCATATGTAAAAGCCGGGGACGGTGACAGTCTGTGAAGGGATGAATGTTCCTGAGCCGGCACGGGCTCCGGGCACAGCCTGATCACAAAGAGCCGCCCAGCAGCTCCTCCTGCTCCTGTCTCCTCCTGCCCGGCCGCGCCAGGGGCTGGTTCCTGCCTGATCTGTTCCTCAGGCTCCAGAAGGGCACTTGGCACCCAGGCTGCCGTCAGAAGGCTTTGTTCAGCCCATCCCACTCAGAGTTATCAATAAGGGAATTTCCAGAATCCCGGAGTGGGTCAGGCCGGAGGGACCCCGGAGGGTCCCTGGGGCACCCCCTGCTCCAGCAGGGCCATCCCAGAGCCCAGGGGCGCTCACAGCTCTGCAGTGTCCCCAGGCAGGGACACCCCACAGCCCCTCTGGGCTCTGCTCAGGGCTGGCACTGCCCAGGGCAGCAGCTCTGCCTCCTGGGCAGGGGCAGCTCCGGGGCTCGGCCCTGCCCGGGGCTCTGGGGCCATGGCTGGGCCTGGGGCCGAGCCTGGGCCTGCCCTGAGCCCTGCACGCAGGGACAGGCTGGGGCAGACTGGGACAGACTGGGACAGAGTGGGACAGACTGGGACAGACTGGGACAGGCTGGGACAGACTGGGACAGGCTGGGGCAGACTGGGACAGACTGGGACAGACTGGGACAGACTGGGACAGGCTGGG
>VZRH01004679.1:237137-280651 GCA_013397555.1 Urocynchramus pylzowi | reverse complement strand
TTATGCAAAAGGAATTTGCAGGTTAAAGTTTTTTTTTTTTTTTTTTTTTTGTCATCACCAAAGCATTGCTGCATTTAGAAATGAGATCCCCGAGATCTTCCCTTTCCCTGCCCTTTCCTGCTGCTATTCTGGAATTAAAGCTCCTCTTTCCATCACGACAAAGGATGTGGTGGATGTAAAAAATGTTGTCTTCAGCTCTTTCCTAAAATGTCAAAAACCGAGAAATACTTGGGTTTCTTCCCCAATTATTCTGTTCTTGGAATTCATTATTGCAGAAAAAAATCTGGGAAGTTTTGAGCATTTTATTGGGCTCCTGGAAATGCCTTCTTGCCCCTGCAGCCTTTGGCAACCAGGGTTCCAGTTTCTCACTACTCTTTGCTTAAAATTTCTGCTTCCAAAGTGGGCTTTGGAAAAATTGTTTGTTTGTTTTTAAATTCCTGTGAGTCATAGGTATTGGGAAAACACTGCCATCCATTTTTCCAGGGTTTGTTGTGGAGTTTCTCACTGGAGGCTTCCTGGAGCAGGAACATTTCTCCAGATCCCTTTGCTGAAGGCCCCAGAGCTTTCCTTGGGTCAGGGGGTGGAAGAGGTAATTCCTTTGGATTTGTTCCACCCTGTTTTCTCTGGCTCTGTCATGCAGGTTTCGTTTGGGTTTTTTTTAGGAGTGTTTATGCACCAGCTGCAACTCCAGAGATCTCAGTACCTTTAATAATTGGATATTAAGTCCCTCCTGAAAACAAAATGGGTGGTCCTAAAGAAGCTGGGTCCTTTAGAGCATAAACTTCTGATGCCCTTTAGTCTAACAAGGCCCTTCATTTTCCACAACAAAAATCTGTTGGGAAATGTTGTCCTCACTGCAAGAACATATTTTGATGATTTGATGATTTTGTTTCATCTTCAGACCCCCTTCATACTCATTCTGCATTTATCTTGGCACTGCTTGGGCATCTGATATCCTTTTGAGTGGAAAAGTCACTCTAGTCACTCCCTGAGGGCCAAGGACACAAAAAATGAATAAATCAGGAATTGTGGGAGAGAAGTGACCAAAGCAATGAGGACTCTCAGCTATCTGTGCATGGCAACAGCAATAACAATATTTAACCCTTCTCCTGGATTTCCTGTGGTGTCACATGGCATTCAACTGAACTAATTCCTTACTTTCAGAGAGTACCTCCCAAAAACCAGACCTAGACTGGACCAAACCCTTCACTCTCAGGCTGGATTCAGGTCCAAATCTTTTCCCTCTTTAACCGGCTGAAAATGGAGCAGCAAATGTGTTTTCCATATTTTCCTTCGACTGTAAAATAAATTACCAGAGCCAGGGCTCCTCTCTCTTCCCCACAGCTCTGCCCAAGTTGTGGAATTTCATTCCCATCATGACCCATCACAGCACAGGGGGGTGGCCAGGCCAGGGTTACACTGGTGGGAATTTGGAGAGAGATTTGGAGTTTAACACATGAAAAGACAGACACTGAGTGGCTAGGTGTGTCAGCAAGGTCCATTTGAGTAACCTGGGCTTCTTAATGCTGAAGACAAGTGCCAGCAGCCCGAGGGAGGTGCACACTGGCTGTCTGCTGCCTCGGTTATAAAAAGGCAGCTCATGAGTCAGTGTGAGAAGAGGCTGAGCGCAGATTTATCTCCAGACCTGCCCTTCTTGCAGCAGTGCCACCAACCCACCAGCAGCACCACGAGAGCTGCAGCCTGGTCCCTTTATTTAAACCCTGCCTTTCACAGGTTGCCTGTTTCCCAGCAGGCACTGATGTCAAACTTGGGAAGAGAATGGCATGGGGGAGATTTGCTGGCGGTGCGTTTTTGGGACTGCCATCAAACTGATCTATTGCTGGCACAAACAATAAAAAACTGATTAAAACTCAGCCCTTCATAAATTAAACATTGTTGTCTCTGGCTGGCACGGCTGCCACTTGGCACAGGGCTGCAGCAACAGGGCTTGGTGCACTCTGCATCCACACAGTGACAGCCCAGGGGGATTTATTCCTCTCCCTCACCACATTCCCAAATAAAAGGGGCACAGGAAAATCAGCAAGCTCCTGAGCCCACTGGGTTAATGGAATTTGCAGAGCACCTGGCCCAGGTGAGCTGCTGTCCAAGCAGGTGAGGGATCAAAGCGCTGCTGGCAGGTTTGGGGCTCTTTATGGGTGTGGATCTTTTATTCTGGGGGATTTCTACGAACTGGGAGTGTTCCACTGGGGGTGCTGCGTGGCGTCCCCAGAGCCACCAGGACTAAACCAGAGCTTCCTCTCCACAGGGATTCATTGGAAGGAAAGGGAGAGCAGGGGCAGGAAGGCAAGGGATAGGGATTTAATTCCCTGATGGGAGCAAGGTGCTGCATTCCCACCGGAACATCGCAGCTCCTGCCCCGACTGTGCCAGCACAACTCCTTGCATTTAGGATTCCAGCAGCAGGCTAGGGAGCAAGATGACCCTGAGAGAAGGATATTTCAATCCTGTCCAGAAAATCTGGGAAAGCACAGCTTGCCAGCCCCAGCAGCTCAGTGAAGCCACTCGAATGGGAACAGAGGGAGACGCCAGAGTCGGGTACTGTGAGGAGCAGGAGCTGCTCTCAGCCAAAATTCAATGGAAAATGATGCCTGATTTGAAACGTTCCCTCCTGTCATGAGTGCCAGTGCAGGAAACATTAAGGGCTGAAGGAATTCCTGGCACTGCTCTATCTGTCCTTGGGCTCCTCTGCTGCTCTGAAACTGGACTGCACATCTGTCCCTCAGCTCCAAACCAGAGCAGAGGAACTCCAGGCTGGGCTGGGTGGAGGACTCGTGAGCTGATCCTGTGACAGAAATGATGGCAGAGCTGCTGGGACCAAGGGTGGGGTGTGCTTGGGTCAGCTCGGCTCACCCAGAGGTTGAAATCCATGGACACAAACACTCCTGACCCCGTGACACATCCCTGTGTCTCCTGGCAGTGCTGGCACCCCCGGGCTGGGTGCAGCTCCTCAGGTGGGGCATGTCTGCAGGGACACCTGGACAGTTTGTCTGCCCAGGAAGAGGCAGCTCTGGCTCCTGGCTGCCCCAGCACAGGAACAAGGGGCACACACAGGGTCAGGCTGCACCCTTGGGGTGCTGGCAGAGCCCCTTCCCCCTCCTCAGCCCCACCTGGGGCAGGAATACTCCCCCCAGACCCCAGGCACAGCTCCAGCTGGGATTATTCCTCCAGCCACTGGATAAAGTTCCGTCTGTGCTAATGAAAGGACCTTAAAATTCATGTCCTGGTGCCTTTTCCTTGCTTCAGTGCCATTTCTTTCTCCAGCCTGATGCTATCTGGCTGCAGTTAAACAGCTCCAGTCGAAGGGACACCTCCTCGATATTGATTCCAAGTTTGTTATTCCATTCAATCTTCTGCTCAGCACTGCTCGTGGACACCCTGGGCTGGGCACCGAGTCCTCAGCCCTCACTGCTTTGGGATTAAATGGTCTGTTTCAGCATGAAACACACACAATATTCATCTTCATTTCCAGAAGCTAAACAAGTGTATAAGTAAATGACATTTCAATCAATTAAGCTGCTCTCTCTCTCCCCCAAATTAGCTCTTCCCAACGTGCTTCTGCAGCAAAGCAAGGGTGGCTTTTGGAAAAGAGGGGAGAGACACTGGGATCAATGTCACCGACCTGCAGGCAGCCCTGGCTGGCCTGGGGCATCAGGAAGGGGCTGCTGCCCCGAGCAGGACTGCCCAGCCCAGCTCAGCCTGGCCCTGCTGCTCCAGCTGGGCACGAGCTGGGCACAGCTCTGAGGCAGAGAATTGGAGAGGATTTCCAGGATTTCCAGAGCTGTGCTTGCTGAGTCAGCAGTGCCTTTTCAGGAGCAGCTGGTGGCAGCAATGCCAGGAGGGGCAGCGGCAGGGGAGGCAGGGATGTGACTGTCCCCCCTGTGCTCTGGCTGCTGCAGCAGGAGGCTGAGGAAAGGACACGTCTGATTGCCAGCTCTGGGGTGCCTGGGGAGGCTGGGCTGCAGTGCCAGCTCCTCAGGGGCACTTTGGGCTTGGAGGGCAGCTCCTGCCGTGCCAAGGGCAGTGCAGCTGGCCCTGCCACCAACACCAACACCAGCCCAGGGCAGCCGGATGGGCTGGGAGAGGGGCAGGACCGGATCATTCCCGGGAAGGAGAGCTGAGCTATGATCTCGGTGCCTGAACACCTCCTTCCAGCCAGAGAAAATCAGGGAATTGGGCTGAGGAGAGGCTGCCTCAGCCTCAGCCTGGGCACTGACCCTCTCCAGGAACGTGGAGGCAGGTCGGGAGCAGCACGATTGGAAATGCTGGACAAGCTCTGCTGTTCCCATCATGGGTTCTCTGCACCCAGCAATGTGGAGGAGGAACAGGGAATTTGACTTCAATAGGAAAGCAAACACCTTGAAACCACCCCAAAAAAAGCTGTCACCCACTGCCACAGGAGTTCAGGCACCGCTGGGACAAGAGGGGACGGAATCCTGGAGCTTTGATATTGAATTTAGATACAAAGATAAAAGAGGGAATTCTGAACTGGGGTTTCAGGCCAAGCTGTCATTTGCCATCAATAGTGACAAGGAAAATTTCAAGTTAAATCTTAAATATGCAGAGCTGGCAATTCCAGGGCTCAAATTTAAATCATTAATTAATTCTGTCATTCCTGTGTGGAGCCTTTTGGAACCTAAGCTGGGAATGTCAGGCATAGGACAGACCTAAATTCCACGGACCTGAGCTTTGGCTGAAGCAGAGTCACCTGCACTGTTCTGTGGGTCAGGATGAGACCACCTCAGCAAAGCTGAAGCTTCCACCAGAAGCTCTTGGAAGAAGAGCCAAGAGGCAGGTGGGGATTCCTCATGGATTCCTCAAGGATTTTCCCTGGGGAGTTCCCAGGGGATGCCTGCCCTGCTCTGCAGCCCCTGCAGGAGCTGATCTCCCATCACTCCCAGTTCTGGGAATCAGGAGCCGTTTCCATGCTCTGGAGCTGTGCCTGCTGCTGGAATAAAAACTGCTGGAATAAAAGCTGCTGGAATCAAAGCACAGCGATAAATCAGAGTTAACTCCCCTGGTTCCCCTGGATTTGCACTCAGGTGTTGCACGGAGAAACTGCTCCAAGTTTAAACCAGGATCACGGGGTAAGAGCAGACAGCAAAATGTGTTTAATGCCTCTGACACCCTGGCTGCTTCTCCTGCCTGTTTATTTTGCCTGCATGAATTCATTACATCGAAATTAAACCTCTTTTCTAAATTATTAATAATCCTAAATGTTTGTGGAAATACAGGACAAATCAACATGACAAACACAGTGATGCAGATGAAAGAAAAGATAATGGGAATTTTTCCATATTTGCATATGGAAAATGAGGAATTTGGAGTTAATGAGATTTATCCTTCTTTCTGGCCATTTTAGTGGAGGATTTTTTTTAAAATCTATTAAACTCCAGATTTCCACATAAAACAACACAAAATACTACAAGAAGAGACATTAGAGTCAATCTATTCTTCATGCTAGGCACAAAATCAATCGCATTTATTGTTCAGAAAAATTAAAAACCTTTCTACATTTTATTAAAGTGCACATTTCAACCGTGGTGAGAGATAAATAATTGATACATCCCAAATACATCACCTCCAAAATACTTATTGGAAAAAAATCACTGCTTTATTACCCATTCCTTTCAATAGCTGTTGTGCTGTTTACAACTTTTATGGTGCTTTTTTTTTTTTTTTTTTAAACAAGAAATCACGGTGGCAGCTGATTATTCGTTGTGCTTAACTTTATTTTATAACAGCCCATCGAATCTGCAGCAGATAAACCTTATTATCTGAGGGAAGCAGCCTTGCACTGCCAGGTAACAGCAATTTGGGCCTCTCAGCCTGAGAACACTTGAGCAGCTCCTGGAGAAATGGGCTTGGGCTGGGCTGGGGAGGCTGAAATCCCACCTGGATCTGCCTGGGGAGAGCAGAATCCTGGGGCTCAGGGAGGGATTCACAGTCCCTCAGCCCAGTGTTTGGAAATCTGCCATTGCTCTCCTGGTTAAGAACTTTTTGTTTGCTGAACTGCCCATGTTCAGGACCAATTTGTTCACAATTGCTTTTATGTGGGTGTGTTTTTTCCCCTCTGTTGAAAATTTCCAGCATTGAGAACATGTTTGAGAAAGAAAGCTGAAGTTGTAATTTGCTCTGTCTCCAAAGGTTTAATACCAGCAGATTTTCAGCTCCTGGATGTGCTTATTAAAGAGCTAAATCTTAGATCGTGAGACACTCTGGCATCTTTATTGTTTGCACCATCCAATTAATAAGTAATTAATAGTTCACCAAAGTTTAGTGCATTGAAGTGGGGCTTGAGGAACGGGGAATAATTTCCTGCCATTGGAAAAGGCAGAAATACAATGAAAACCCCGAGTCTGTTGGACTTTTAAAAGGCACTGAGGGCAGAGAGGTGGAGCTTTTCCTGTCATCCCACTTAAATGAGGGCGAGGAAGGCGCTGTAGGTGTGATAATGGAGGGCTGGGGAGGAGATTAAGGGAGGCTCAGGCAGAATTGGGAAGGAAACCCCTCCTTGGTGCTCAGATGGTGCAGGAAATGCCCAAGGAAGCAAGGTCCTGGCTGGGAGAAGGGGTCACAATTACAGTGGAGAGAAGCTGGCAGGGTGACCTCAGGAAGGGGATTCCAGAACCTCCATCCAGAGTTTGGAATGGCAGCAAGCCAAGCCACACTTGCAGCAAATTCATCCAGCAGATTCAGCAGGTTTGGGGTGACTGCAGAATAACCAGTGCAGCACCTCTGCCCAAAACCCCAGAATGAGTGCCTGTGGCTCCCTGTTGGGACCTGGGTGTTCAGAATAAAGGTTGAGTGAAGAATATCAAAGCCAGTTCAGGGAATGGCAAATGGAATTACACAGGTCAAAGGCTGCCATTGGAAAAATCAGGCCAGAACAACCTGATGTGGTTCTGTGATAACAAAACTGCTTCCAGGGGTGACAGAATTAAGGGATATTTCTGGGAGTGGCAGTGAAGTGTCTTCTGCAGCAGCAAATGGGGCACATCCATCTTTCCAGAGAGTTTCCATTTCCTGTGCTCCTGGCTCCAAATAAAGGCTGGAGCTTTGGGGATTAAACACCTTCAGGTTCAGAGGAGTCCCCTTGGCTGAGTGCCTTCATTACAGCATGCTTGGCACTCCCAGGAAAGCAAACCAATAATTAAACCAGGTCCTTCTATTCTGATAATTCCCCTATCCACAAAAGGCTCCTGAATTCCTAAATCCTTCCAGCCGTGGGCATTTCCTCTGGGCTCTGCTGTGATCCTGAGCCCATTTGCCAAGAACACAGGGGAAAAAAGATTATTTATTCTGGCCTGAGTCACTGATTTATTATTTGTGGCCCTTTTTATCTGGCTGCAGAAAACCAGCTGCTGGACTCGTGCAGCTCTCCCCTGGGGAGAGGGGGAGTCAGGACACCTTGGATAACGGCATGCCAGGATGACAGCAGCACACTGAGCATTTGTTGCAGCATTTCCAGACTTATGGGACCCTCAAATTCAGTGAATTTGGATGTTCCCCACAGCCTGGGGCTCTGACTGCCTTAACCAGCACATCTGGAGGTTTATGGTGCTCCAAATCTGGCCCAGTCACCCTTCCCAGGGACAAGGGACGTGGGTCACAGTCACCAGCCACTGCTTCTTCCTCTGGGGCTTGGGAAAGCTCCTCTCTGGTGTCCCCAGGGCTCAGACTGGGGGCAGCCCTGGTTAAAATCTTCTTCTTTAACATCTCATGGCTTGGCAGATTCATGCTGATCCTAGTTTGGGGGAGTGTGGGTGTGCTGGAGGGTGGGAAGGGTCTGCAGAGGGACCTGGGCAGGCTGGATCCATGGGCCAAGGACGAGGGGGTGAGAGGCAGCAAGGCCAAGGGTCAGATCCTGCACTTGGGTCACAACAACCCCATGGCATGCTCCAGGCTGGACGCTGGAAAAAGTCCTGGGGGTGCTGGTGCCAGCAGCTGGGCACCAGC
The DNA here is from genome assembly GCA_013397555.1 of Urocynchramus pylzowi. Lineage (NCBI taxonomy): Eukaryota > Metazoa > Chordata > Aves > Passeriformes > Fringillidae > Urocynchramus > Urocynchramus pylzowi. The sequence continues at coordinate 272,675 of VZRH01004679.1, read as the reverse complement.
CCAGGTGTGCCCAGGTGGCCAAGAGGCCAAGGGCAGCCGGGCTGTGCCAGCCCTGGGGTGGCAGCAGGAGCAGGGCAGTGCCCTCCCCTGGGCTGGCACTGCTGGGGCACCTCCAGGGCTGGGGCAGCTCTGGGACCCTCCTGACAGGAGAGACCTGGAGGGGCTGGAGCGTGTCCAGGGCAGGGAACGGAGCTGGGAAGGGAATGGAGCCCCAGGAGGGGCTGGGGGAGCTGGGAAGGGGCTCAGCCTGGAGAGAAGGAGGCTCAGGGGGGACCTTGTGGCTCTGCACAGCTCCTGCCAGGAGGGGACAGCCAGGGGGGGTCGGGCTGTGCTCCAGGGAACAGGGACAGGAGGAGAGGAGGGTCAGCTTGGATTTTGGGAACATTTCTTCATGGAAGCACTGAGGCCCATCCAGTGCTATCAGCACAGGTATGCTGTAGCATGGACAATCTGCCTATGGATGCAAGAGCTGGTATAAAGTGTTAAAATGCAGCCAAACCAAAATATTTGCAACATATAGGGGATTTTTCTAACCTGCTTTGTGAATCAACATAGGGTAAAATATCATTTTGGGGTCATGGATATTCCCGGGAGGTGGCAATTCCAGTTGGACACCAGTGGAGTTTGCACTGTGGGTTCTGTGCCTCCACTGGGTCTGATTTAAAGCAGAGCTTTAGGAAGGAGACACCACAATTCCACTTTAAAGACTCCCATTGATCCAGCACATGCTCCAGTGAATTACTGGTGATAACACCCCTTATCTCTAATCATTCCCCCCCCACCTCCATCCTGGATAAAAGGCAATCCATGTTCAGCCACACAGAAGGCCTCAGTGTGTCCAAGGAAATGATTTTACTATGAAATAATATGATTCAGGAAAACAACTTCTGCTTCAAATGATTTTTGGGTACACTTTTAACTTCAAAAAATTCCTTCTGGCTGAATCAGCATTGACAGCGCCATTAATCCTGATTATTGTTAGTTATTGAATGTTATTTGTAATGAACATTTTCATTGCCTTTGAAGCTGAGGTTTGCTCCTTCCCAGCCCCAAAATAACCACACTGAGGGTTTAGAGTTCAGAGCAGTGCTCTGTCACATTATAGAGCTCCTGGATACCATTAACAAGTTATTTGATAATTACTTCCTAATACGTTCGGAGTCCTTCGTTACGATCATTCATTTCAAGTTCATAAAACTGCCATACAACCCGTGTGCTTTAATGTCTTTGAGTCCCACTTTCATGAATAAAACATACCCACATTTAACAGTTCTCCAGCCTCTACTTTAGAACACTCAGAAATTCAACAAGTTCACTAAGAGGAGGAGCTGGGCACCTGCTCAGCTGAAGGGAGTTTGCTGCTCCTCCTTCTCCTGGATTTTGTCTGAATGGTTTTGTGCATCCCAGCTCCCAGATTCCCTGAGCAGGAAGCTCCAGCTGCCCTAAAACTCTGAATGATGACAGATCAGGGCAGATCAGGGGAGGTGGGCTCTGAACCAACACGCTGTTGGGATCCAAACCAAAGCTACACAAACTCAACCTGAGTTTCCTGGGAATGGGGAACCAGAACTTCCTCATCCACTGAAATATTCCTGTGAAATGTGCAGTGAAGGCACCTTGGGGTCTGTGAAGGTGCCTTGGGGATGGGATGTGTCAGGTTTCCATGCAAATGGCAGAGTTGTTTTGGGTGAGAGCCTTTCCAGAGCTCCTGCTTCCTGAGCCTCATCTCTGTCTTGGGGGGGTTTATAAACCTGGGCAAAAGGAGCAGGTGCCTCAGTCCTGCCCCTGGACACGGGGGCATTGTCTCCAAGGTCCTTCCTGCTCTTCCCAGCAGCCCAGAGGGGTCTGTGTTCTACCATGGAAAAGGGGGAATAATCTGTGTTACACCATGGAAAAGGGGAAATCTGTGTTATATCATGGAAAAGGGGAAATCTGTGTTCTACCATGGGAATCTGTGTTATACCATGGGAAGGAAGGAATCTGTGTTATATCATGGAAAAGGGGAAATCTGAGTTCTACCATGGAAAAGGGGAAATCTGTGTTCTACCATGGAAAAGGGGAAATCTGTGTTCTACCATGGAAAAGGGGAAATCTGTGTTCTACCATGGGAATCTGTGTTATACCATGGGAAGGAGGGAATCTATATTATATCATGGAAAAGGAGAAATCTGTGTTATACCATGGAAAAGGAGAAATCTGTGTTCTACCATGGAAAAGGGGAAATCTATATTATATCATGGAAAAGGGGAAATCTGTGTTCTACCATGGGACTACCAGGGCACTTTCCTGAGGTCTGGAGACACATTCCCAGCTCGCTGCAGCCCTCCTGGAGGATTGGCTCAGGCCATGCAGCAGTGCTTGGCTGGTGATTCTGTTTCTTTGTTCCCATCTCTCCATGCTCTGGGTCTCTGAACTGCACCTCAGCCTCAGACACATGGAATGGGAGCTGTGCACGGAGCAGAAGCTGTGCCCTGCTGGAAAGGCTTCACTGATCACTGTCATGCTCCTTCAGAAAGGCTGATCCAGTTGGGACTGGCTGTAAAACCAGGGGAAACCCACACCAGATCCTGGGATCCGCATCCTGTCCTCTCTGAGCTTTCCTGGGAAGCAGAACTCCCATTTTTGTGCTTCATTCTCTTCTCCACTGTGGCCCAAGGAGAAGGAGCAGCCCCAGGTGTGCCTGAAGCGGGGATGGAAGTGGAACAGCAGGACACCAGGCACTGGGAGAGCACAAAGAACACCAGACAAACCCTCTGAGGCTGGGAGCTGTGTTTGTCCACCCCGAGGGCCCCTCTGATGGAGCTGCTGAGGTTTCCCTCGGCTCCCAGCTCCGGCAGCTCCCCGTGTTCAATGCATCCCACGCTCTGTTTTATTACACTTCAAACCCACTTTGTTTGCAAAGTAGGAAAAGCTGTCAGAGGCCATTAATCCAAACAGAATTTAATCTCTCAAACAGCATTTACTCAGGCAGAGCTGCTAAATCTATATATTAAAAAACTGTTGACAATTAATTAAAATGCTTCGCTGTTGAAGTGGGAACGGGGCTGCTCTGCAGGGCACTGTCAGGTGGAGCAACAGCCTCTCCCTGGGACACACCTGGGCAGGATTAGAGGGAAAACAGCTGCTTCCCTGCAGGAATTCCTGTGCTGGCAGCTCTGCTGCAGCCTGGCAACAGCGTGACTGAAGGGACAGCCACGGGAACACGGAGCTGTGCATCAGGCAGATGGGGAAGAGCATCCCAAGCTCTTACACTGCAGCTTGGAAAAGCTGAGACTGGAGCCCAGGAGCTCCTGAACGAGGCTTAGAGGTATCACCCAGCTGGAGATGACATGGTCCTAGTGTTGGATTTCAGGGAAAGGCTCTTCCCCAGAGGTGCTGGCACTGCCCAGGCTCCCCAGGGAATGGGCACGGCCCCGAGGTGCCAGAGCTCCAGGAGCTCCAGGGATGGACAGGGTGGGATTGCTGGGGGGCTGGGCAGGGACAGGGATGGATCCATGATCCTGTGGGTCTCTCCAGCTCAGGAGATTCCATGATTCTGGTGGATATTCCCTGACAATTAACTGGAAGAGGGATTTGGGGATGTCACCAGGAAGGGGACGCAGTCCGTGGCACGTGCCAGACAGTGTCTGGGAGCACATGAGGAAGAGGGAAGATGACCTTTCCAAGTGGCAAAAGAACATCTCCATGGCTGTTCAATTGTCAGCACAAGGATCAATTTTCCCCCGTTGGCCCGAGGTGTGTGACATTTCCTTTAAGTCCAGGTCAGAATTATTTTCCTTTGCTGTAAGACAGAAGCAGTTATGGAATGATTATTGCCCACACTGTGATGACAAAATGCTGCTGTCTAAAGACCAAAGATCAGAAGATTACAAAGATCAGAAACCTCCAAAAATTGAGGCTGCAATGGCCAAAGCAATAAATGTGTCAGGAAAGGACAAGAGCAGGCGGAGAGGGCACAAAATCATGGAATTACAGAATATTTGGGTTGGAAGGAAGCTTTAAAGCCATTTAATCCCAAGCCCTGCAATGAACAGGTACCTCAGGTTACCCAGAGCCCCATCCAAAGTTTCTCCCTTTTCCTCTTGGGAACAGAAAGCAAAATCCTTCCCTGGCCTCTGTGTTTTTGTGATTGTCAGGGACCAGAGGGTGACACAACTGTGTCACTGTCACACACACAAAGTGGTGGCTGCCAAGCCACAGCAGCCCTGTCCCACCTGGTGGCATGGCTGGGCACAGATTCCTGCCAGCAAGAATCCTGCCCTTCCCTGGTGTCACCTCCTCCCTGAGGACACCAAAACAGGTCAGGCCCTGCTCCTGTTGCTTATTTTTCTGTTCTCGTGCAAGTTCCTCTTGTGCTGCTTCAAATCCCACTCTGGAAAAGGATGGGACAACACCTTTGGAAAACTGGCTGCAAAATTCTATTCCTAGTGGCAGGAAGACAAAAATCTCCTCAGGAGGTTTCTCCCTGGACTTAAAATATTGTCCAAGCTTGTTCTGGGCCACTGAAATCTCAGCTCCAGCCATTGAACTGTGTTGGTTGTAGTGGTTTTGTTCAAAATGAGTCCTCATTTCTCCTGCTTGTGGAAATATGGTGAGGTTTAGCCATGTTAGGACTAGGACTAGGACTAGGACTAGCTAGTCCTTTGTTTTCCTGCTGCACAGGGTTGTCTGATCTAAGGAGGCAATAAATCCAAACCACAGAGGGCAATGAGCCCAAACCTTTGGGACTCTGTGGGATTAAGCAGAGTCTGAGTCAGGCACCTTCACGCCCCCAACCCCCTGGCTGAGGGACAGAGCCCTGAGCTGTGAGGGACGCTCTGAAGTGTCCCTATTTGCCTCACAAGGACAGAGCCCAGGCCCTGGGGACCCTGGCAGCAGCTCTGGCCTGGCTGAGGTGGCTGCCCACCGAGTGGTTGTTTGCAGCTGTGCTGGCTGTGTCACCCCTGCTTGGGGCAGGGCCTGGCGAGGGGCAGCTGGCTCTGCACACTTGCACTGCCTCGGGATCCTCACCAGTGCCATCAAGGATGGAGACTGAAGCCCCCTCCCAAGGACTGAGAGCATTACAGTTCCAACAGAGGGGCTCTGGGCTGACTGGAGCAGGATGCCTGCCGAGGAGTGCTGCCTGCAGGTGTGCTCGCTGGGCCAGGCTGGTTTCCCATGGCACCCAGTCCTGAAACAATGGCCCTGCTCACTGCTGGACTGGTTTGTCCTGTTTGGAACTGGACTCTCTACTTGTTGTCACCTTATTCTCCACTGTCCTGTACCTGTTCCCTCGATGTACCATCCTGTCCCCCCCTGTGGAAGACTGTAAAAGACCCCTGAGTTAACCAAAGACTTTGAGATTCTCCCCAACGTGACAGGACGGATCTATTGGCCAAACCACGAGGATTTCATCTCTCTGTTGGCAGCTATTCCCCCCCTCTCTTTCTCTCTCTCTCCTTTATGTCCTCTCTAATCCTTCTATCTNGATGTACCATCCTGTCCCCCCCTGTGGAAGACTGTAAAAGACCCCTGAGTTAACCAAAGACTTTGAGATTCTCCCCAACGTGACAGGACGGATCTATTGGCCAAACCACGAGGATTTCATCTCTCTGTTGGCAGCTATTCCCCCCCCTCTCTTTCTCTCTCTCTCTCCTTTATGTCCTCTCTAATCCTTCTATCTCATTTGCTGTGGGCACTCAATAAAAGGTGCATTTGTTTTGATTAATACTGAAATCCCCTCTGTGTTGTTTTTGCACTCTGAGGTTGGTAAAATGAACCATCACAACCCCTGCTTGTATGAGCAGATCCTGACAGGAGTTCTGGCACTGAGGGCTTTGCTGGGCACGGCTGGAGCTGTTCCAGCACCCACCACATTTCACCTCCAGACGTCCCCACCACATTTCACCTCCAGACGTCCCCACCACATTTCACCTCCAGACATCCCCACCTCATTTCACCTCCAGACATCCCCACCACATTTCACCTCCAGACATCCCCACCACATTTCACCTCCAGACATCCCCACCACATTTCACCTCCACACATCTCCAGCCCAGCGGGCTCAAGGCATGCAGAGCGATCCCCCAGCGCCCAGAAACGCCAAGTCTCACCTCAGAACACACATTCTGCTGCTCACCCCTGTGAAAATGGAGCCCTTTCACTTCCTGCAAAGATTTGGAATGCCCACCCTGCAGCTGGTTCACTGCACAGGGCCCTGCCACGGTGAGGAGTCCCTGGTGGAGAAAAGCTGGCTCAAGACAGCAGCAAGACACAGAGCTGAGAGAGAGAAAAGGTTGAAGGCTGGTGGATGAGGCATTTTCCCTGGGAATTGGCCCCCTCCTGGCTGGTTCCTTGCTGCTGGGCTAACACAAGGCAGGCAGGGCCAGCTGCTCTCCTCAGGGCAGGAAAGGAAAAGCTGCTCCTCTTGGGAGCACTTCCAGCAATGCTTCAAAGCTGCTCCTGGAGCTCTGGGTTGGATATCAGGTTCCCTGGGGAGCCTGGGCAGTGCCAGCACCTCTGGGGAAGAGCCTTTCCCTGAGCTCAGCCTGAGCTGCCCTGGCCCAGCCCCAGCCCTTCCCTGGCTGCTGTCCCTGTCCCAGGGCAGAGATGGAGCTGCCCTGGGGAGGAGCTGCAGCCCCTGGTGATCTCTGCCCTCAGTCTCCTCTGCTCCAGCTGAACATTCCCAGTGCCCTCAGCTGCTCCTCCTGTGGACCCTCCAGACCCTTCCCCATCTTTGCATGGCAAATATGAGACCATGAAGTCATTGTGTCTGGGCCCAACCTCTTGCAAAGCAGCATCCTTTACATCCATCATGGAAAACCATTCTGGAGCCATCCCAACAGGTTCTGTCTTGAGCAACCTGTAACCAGCACTGGGATCACATTTCTTCCCTTCTCTGCTTTCCCAGAAATCAGCAGGACAGGAGAACGAGCGCTTCTTCCTCTTTGGATATTTGCCCTTCAGCTGGCAAACAGGGATTGATTTTGTTCCTGTAGGAGGCTGAAATGAAAACAGCTAATTTTAATATCAGCACCAATTCCTGTTCATTACCACCTTTTCCTGCCCAAACTTCTGCTGGCTCAGCACCGGGGTGTGGGAGAGCAGCTGGAGCAGACAGCGTTTGGAGTTTTACTGCAGGGGGTGAGGAGCTTTCTTGTTGGCTCCGTACAAAGACCAGCAGCACCGAATTCTGATGTTGAAAAGAGAATAATTGCTCCTAAAATTGATCTTTACAGGCTTCAATATTTCCCCCATCACATTATGCTTCTTCCAACTGTGTCTTTTTACAGCCTAAGACAAATGGCTTAAACATCAGGCTAATACAAAGCAGATTTTTCAGACTGGGAACGTGTTTTCTTTCCCTGCACACGGGGCTGTATCCAGCGTGTCAGGCAGGACATTTTCATTTGGAGGGATCTGGTTTTAAGTGGTTGAGCACTGTGATTATTATTGAGCAACCTGACACACAGAGAATGTCTGGCTGTCCTGCTGTCAGCCCCTGCCAACCCCACACGGGAGGGAACCAGTGCAAACCTCAGAAGCTCATTAAAAATCCCAGCTCAGGCTTTTGATGAGGTTGGGGAACTCTCAGAAGTGCTGAGTCCTCCCCTCCCCTATCTCGGAGCGGGATAATCACTCTGTGGGTGCAGGGAGACAATTAAGCTCATTAACATCTCCTTTCTTAAAAAGATGAAGTGCCAGCTGCTTGTGTTCAGCCACACAGCAGCAGCCAATTACCCAAAGAGGGTTAATAACCCCAAAGTGTGCAGGGACAGGCAGCTCGTGGTGGCAGGGACACTCTCCTGGCCACCATAAATAGGCACTGCTAAATAGTCCTGGACACCTGAATTAATTAATTTCTCTTCATTAATTAATTTCTCTTCTAAATGACTTCTTACAGCCACGGACAGCACAACCATACCCAGGCAGGATTAATAGTTGTGATGGTTCTCTCTCCTCACAGGGAGATTTGTGGCCTTTGGAGGATGTTATTTCTCAGCTTTTGTCAATAATATCCGGGCTTGCTGGGGCTTTCACTCTTCCAAAGCCTTGAAATGGAATCTCCCTAAGTTCTCCTTCAAGCCAGAAGCCCAAAAACACCAAAAAAGGCTCCTTTTAATGCTGCTTTTATTCAAACACAAACTGAGGTCACTTTGGAAATAGAGAACGCTCAGATCCAGGGGGCAAAGGAGGATTTTGGTCGAGGGGCTTGAACACAAATTGTGCTGAAATCTTGGGAAATCAGATCCCACCCCTGGCTGGGGGAACCCAGCTCCCACCCAGCTCCTGACTGACACCTGTGACTGGGGAGAAGCTGCTCCAGCTCTGGAGGCTCCTCTGGGAGCTGGAGATGCCAGGGAAGAGGGAGGGGAGATTCAGGGAGAAACAAACAAAAAGGAAACCATAAAGCTGAAGAGTTTCAAATCTGCTGGAGCAGTGGGACAGCTCTTGGCATGGAATTCCTGTGCTCAGGAATGCCAATGTCACTGCAGTGCTGCTGGGGAGGACGAGAAATACATTCTGGGGATCAGCTTTCCAAATAATATTAAATTCCTGGATACACTTCCCCACAAGGGGTGGAACAGAGGCACAGGAGCCACGGAACTCTCCAAGGAGAATCCAGGGCTATCAGAGCCTTGTGGGATCAGCTCTTGGGCTGGGAATCCTGCATGTGGGAAAAACAGGAAAAAGCAGAAGCTGATTTGAGGGGAAAACTGTATTCAGGAAAAGCAGGAAGAACCAGGAGATGATTTAAGGTAAACCTCAGGGTCCAGCTGGTGGCTGACCACTGAGCACTGGACTTTTTTAAATTCTTTTTGGGCCTCACTGAAAGCAGAGGAGTGTCCTGTTCTCGCTGGGAAGGGACAATCCCAGAGTTAATTCCTTCTCCTTGGGCCAAGAAGCCCAGCTGGGGGTCACAGCCTTCCCAGCACGGATTGATTTGGGACCAAAAGTCTCCTTGTCCTCCTTTTAGATGAGAATATTGAAGGTTTGGGGCAGTTCAGAAGATCCCATCTCAGAATTCCCCTTTCCTGGGCTCCAGGGCCTGCTGTCCCTCCCTGCCCCGTCCTGGGGTTGAGCCCTGGGAGGCTCCTGAGCGGGGCCAGCTTTGCTGGGAAGCCCAAGGAAGTCAGTGCCCATCCCCTGAGGAAAAGGGAGCCACAGAAGGACTTCCCATGCTGCTTTGACATGAATTTTAAGCCCTTTTATGATGGTTTTAAGCCCTTTTATATGGATTTTAAGGGAATCAGGTTCAGCTGCCTGGGTCCCACAGGGACCTGTGCCCCTGGTTGGTACTTCCAGTCAAAAACTTGGGAAGAGTAAGAGGTACCCAGGGCCAAACTGTCCCAATTCTTCCATAAACTCCTCAGATACAAGGGACTATGGACACTAAGCCAAAGCAAGTTAATTCCCTAAGAGCTCAGGCAAAACAGCTGCAAAATCCCAGAGTTTTAAAGGCAGGGAAAAATCAAAAGGGGATAAAACCAAAGAATCTTTCAAAATTCCCGGGGAAAATCAAGATATCTGGGCAGGGTTTGAGCAAGTCTTGGTTCTGCAAAATCAAATCTATTGGGAGGAATCTCCAGATTGGGCCGTCCTGGACCACTCCTCCCATCCCACGAGGGGCCTGTCAGAGAGCAAAAGCCCACAGGATTTAGAACAATTTTATTTCCCAGTTCTTAACTTTGTGTGCACAGAAATTTGGGAGGAAAGTTGTGCCTTGGAAGCTCCTGGAACATTTCCTCTTACATTGTTTCCCAGGACGAGCCAGGTCACTTTGTCACACGGGGATGGAATAATTCCATTTTTATCACTGGGACCTTGGTTTGGTTCCTGTGCACATTTCAGGCTTGGCAGGGATATTTTCCCCCCCCTCTTTCTTTCCCAGGATATACAATCAAATCATCCAGAATCAGTATATCAAAAAAGATGATGATGCATAAACCAGCAGCCCATTGCACAAACAATAAAACCAGGTAAAATTCAATATCCAGCACTAGCGAGTAATTCCAGCAGCAATTCCAAATTTATTGTCTTGTTTATTTATTCCATTGATGCCAATAAACACCACCGTCCTCTCGTGCTGACCAATCCCTCTCCCAGGCATTGTTTTGTTTCTCTTCCCTGGACACTTGCAGGAGCCTGGGAGTGGCCTGGGGGGACAGGAGCCACCAGACAGAGATGTCCTCCGTGGACCCAGGGCTCCTCTGGGCTGGGTCCCTGAGCCAAGGGCAGCACAGTTCCCAAAGTGCTGCTTTGAGAGATGGATCAGATGTGCTGAAGCCTCTGGTGGGATCCACTCCAAGCACCTGGAGGCACAAACTCCTCCATCCCTCCCTTCCGAAGGGAAGAGGCCCCAGGGAAGGGTTGTTTGGGGAATTGCTCTCTCCTGAGGCTGGGCTGGTGGTGGCATTGAGAGGATGGATTTGGGGGGCTCTGGGGGTGTTGAGATGTTGTGTGAGCACCACCAGGAGTGAACAACCCCTGGGCTGGCACTGCTGGGGCTGGAGCGTGTCCAGGGCAGGGAACGGAGCTGGGGAGGGAATGGAGCCCCAGGAGGGGCTGAGGGAGCTGGGAAGGGGCTCAGCCTGGAGAGAAGGAGGCTCAGGGGGGACCTTGTGGCTCTGCACAGCTCCTGCCAGGAGGGGACAGCCGGGGGGGTCGGGCTGTGCTCCAGGGAACAGGGACAGGAGGAGAGGGAACGGCCTCAGGCTGGGCCAGGGCAGGCTCAGGGGGGATTTTGGGAACATTTCTGCATGGAGAGAGCTGTCCAGGCCTGGCACAGCTGCCCAGGGCAGTGCCGGATCCCCATCCCTGGAAGTGTCCCAGAAACCTGTGGCTGTGGCACTTGGGGACAGGTTTCAGTGGTGAATATTGGGACATTTTCTTGCTCCCTGATCCTCAAGGTCTTTCTCCACTTTGCTGATTCCAAGACTCCATGGTGAGCAGCTCCCTCAGATTCTTCAGAGTCTCCTGAGCATTTTTTGGATTTGCAGCAGATTTCAATGAGCCAGCCAAGGACACTGAGGGGCAGCAGGGAATTTTAAAAGCATTACATTTAAAAGCATTAAAATGTAAAGTTTAAAGAACAGCAGCAATCTCATCCAGTGAAGAGCCAGTCTGAGCACAGTTCTTTGCAGGCACATCCAAATATTCCCTGTGGCACATCTGGAACAGTCCTGAACAATGTCTGCACCAGAACTCCATGGCCTTTGACTGAAGGAAGGCAGATTTCGATTTTAGGAAGAAATTCTTTGCTGTGAAGGTGGTGGAGCAGAGGAAGGTGGAGACTCCATCCCTGGCAGTGCCCAAGGCCAGGCTGGATGGGACTTGGAGCACCCTGGGATAGTGGAAGGTGTCCCTGCCATGGCAGGGGTGGGACTGGATGAGTTTGAAGGTCCCTTCCCACTTAAACCATCCTGGAATTCCCTGATTGACGCAGGCAATGCTGGAAAAAGCTCAGCAGGATGGGGGAGTGTCACTGGTAGGGATTGCTCCTGAAATGGGTCATAATTCTCTGTCCTTTGGCTTCTTGAAGGGCCTCTGGAAAATCCCAGGACCTCTTTGCTGCAAGACCTCAATTACTGCCAGTCCTGAAAGAGCAAATTCACAGGTGAGATTAAAAATATGAAATATCCATGGTTTTTTTTGAGAGAGAGAGCAGCTGGACAGGATAAATGTGGCGTATCCCAAAGAAGGCTGGGGCGCCAGGCAGGACTCTGCATTCCCAGCAGGATGAATGCCATAAACTCCCTATTTCTATCCCAAAATCCTGAGCCCTCAGGCAGTAATTGTGGGTACCCCAGAGCCTGAAAGTATCACAGCTACAACCCCGAATCCCTTAAATTTGCATCCTCCCGGAGAAAAACACGACAGCTCAGCAGCTGATTCAGCTGGAAAGTCTCCCCCAATAAGTTATGAAAAGAGGACTGGGAACCTGCATTTTTATCATTCCAACTCTTTCTGGGTTTTTTTTTTTTCTTTTTAATAAAACCCTGTTTATGATGGTGGATAAAACATTCCTGTCATCCTTAATAAAAGCCTTTACTAGCAATGCCAAAGGAGCGGTGAATGGATAAACTGTAAATCAAAGCACAGCTTGGAAACGGGGCAGTTTAGCAAAGCAGCATTTCTGGGAGCTGCTGATGGCAGGAGATTACATTTTATATCAGAACAGATTTAAATTTAGGGGGAATTAACCCTCCAGCTCCACTGCAAAAGCTTCCCAAGGCATCAAGGCTGTTTGAGCAAAGAAAGTTGTCATCAGTGGAAGGGAGGTGACAGGAGAAAATAACTGAAGGGGACAATTTTAACTGGATCCTTCTTGTAGAAACAAGCTACAGAAATTGTGACTGGATTTTAATTAGGAGGCAAATTTTTTCCTGTTCTTTCTTGGGTTTGGGAAAATGAAGTGACAGAGTTTCAGGGATCCAAAAGCTGCTTCTTGCTGCAATGAGAACACTTCAATTTTTAAGTCTTTCTGTAGGTGTCAGGAGAAAAATCCCTCTGTTTCTTGACGTTTGGACAGAGCCACGAGCTGGAAACAGTTGGTGCAAAACAGTTGGTTTTGCCCTACCTTGCAAAGAGCTACAGGAGCTCTGCTGGGAAGGGACTGAGGGGGGGTTGATCACAAAATATTCCTGCAAAGCCACGTAAAGTCTGAGCCCCCAGAAACAACTGGGGAATTTATGCACCTTAAAGTCAAGACAGGAGAAAAAGCTGAGTTGGGGCTGAAAATCATGACCAACACCTTGCAAAAAAAGAATTATTTCACCAAGAAGTTGTTCTTCAACCCTCGCTCCCTCCCAGTCTTGTGGGCTTGGACAAGTAATTCCAAGAAATCAATGTGTTCTCCCCTCTCCCCACTGCGTTTCAGTCCAGAAATTTCCAGATTTGCTCTGGAAATCTCCAGGAACGTGTTCAGAAGAGGAATTCTCCTCCCTCTGGGGTGTTGGAGCCAGCCCAGACTCATCTGCTGGCTCTGAAACCCTCTGTGGCTCATTGATTTCCCTGGTCCCTCCCAGCCCACCCTTCTTCCTCTGGCTCAATGATCCTTTCAAACCTCCCTCGCTGTGTGGGAGGCAAAGTTCCTTTCCCACCACCAGCCCTGGCTGTAGCAATGTGTCTGAACAACTCAGGCTGCAGTGTGCTCCAGCCATTGGAGCCACTGGGAATTGCTCTCACCAGGATTTCCTCAGGGCTGTTCTGCTCTCATCAGAATTTTCTAGAATTCATCAAGGTTACTAAGACATAAACTGTGCTCAAATGAGAAAGAAGAGGCTGAGAAGCACAAAACATAGGATTGGCTGGAAAATCCCTCTCCCACAGCAGCACGAGGTGAAAACTTCCCTGCTTGGACCTGGGAATGTGCAGGGCAGGAGTGGTGGGACAGAAGGGCTCCTGCATCCCCTTCCAGAGGAACCCAAAGCTCCTGGCAGCTGGACCCTTTCCTCCTGGGATGCTCCTCTGTGTATCCTCAGTGAAGAGCAGGACTCTCAGCTCCCTCTGCACCCATGGGGAGCTGATGGCACACAGAGAAAGCAAAACCCACTGGCAGAAAAATTCCAGGGCTGCTGACTGCAGGGAAGCAGCTTCCAACATCTCCCAGAAATCAGGGCTGGCAGCTCAAGCACCTGCTGCAGTTGAAGTTTTGCCTCTCAAACAGGAGCTGTTTGAATAGTGCTAAGAATAGTGGAGGAGCAGATAAAGATAATGAAGTGCTCCTGTTGGGATCCCTTTGACATGCAGAGAATAAGAACCCAGAGTTATTTTTTAATAAAAGGGGAACTCCTCCTGGATTTGATCTCGCTCCTTCCCAAACCTTAAGACAAATACTGTTGTCACTAAATTAAGCTGCAAAGTCTTTCATTAAGCACCACCCTTGGGAATTAAAGACGTTCTTGGAGAGCTGGAGGAAGGAGCCGAGCTCCAAGAACGGAACAGGCACAGGAATGAAAATATGGAGATATTTTCACCCGGATATTTAATCCATAAACCAACACAGACACTCCCAGCGGGCTGGAAAGGCAGTCACAGCCTCCCAACACAGCCCTGGAGTTACAACTAGGTGTAAAGACAGGGATTGTCTTCATTAAGTGAAATATTAATGAACGGAGGGAACGAAACACTGTAAACACAGACAGCCATGGCAGCAGCAGCACCAGCAGCAGCAAAGAGGGATGTTTTGGATAAAAATTCCAGGGATAACTCAGTGAAGCGTCCAGACAATGCTCAAAGCATTGCTGCCAGGGTTCAGTGGCCACTGCAGCATCTGCAGGGAATTTTCCCAGATATCTGAGACATTTAAAAGGAAAATTCCAGCCACAAAACATCTGCAAAGTGGAAAAAACAACAACAAAAAAAAAATCTGGCCAGAGAGTGTCTGTAGAGCCTGGTGTCCATCAGGGATTCTGGAGCCCGTGCTGGAATGACACCCATGGGAATGCCACTTGCAGCTTGGAATATCCACCTGTGCCCCCTCTGATGCCTCTTTGGGGCTCATCTGGTGGCTCAGGCACCCAGAGCTTCCTTGGGAAATGCTCCAGGCCAGGCAGAAAACAAGGAAGTTTTTCATTCTCCTGTCAGAGGAGGAGATGGAGAGTGGGGATGTTTCCGTGTGCAGCTGGAACTTTGGGCAAGTTCCTGTTGGATGAGCCCCCAGAGGAGGAACATTCCTGCCTCATCCAGAAAATCCAGCCAAGGGCTTCCAGGTTTCCCCACTGCAGGACAATTCCCGGGCAATGGAAGCTCTGTTTCCTCTTACAGATAACACTGAGATCCCTCCTTTCAGCAGGATCCTGGGGAAGTATTCCAGAACTCCACAGCCATCAGCATCCCAGGGCAGCATTCCTGAACTCCACAGCCATCAGCATCCCAGGGCAGCATTCCTGACAAAGCACATTCTGGAGGAAACAGACTCAGCCAAAACCCACCTGAGGCTGACAGAGCAATTCTCCCTCTTTTTCTTGTAAAGCTCCTTTCTAATTATAATCCCTGCTGGGTGTGGTTTATTTCTGGACACTCAGGACTGGGAGGAGCTCCAGGAGAGGAGTGGGGGCTTTCCTTTTTTACTGGCTGGAATATTTTGATTCTTAAATTAAAATCAGCCTGATAATCCCTGACCTGTGCAGAGCCAGGAGTGTTTTACATCTTAAGGGTTTGCAAAGCTCTGTCTTAGGCCAGGTTTAAATATGGAGGCTCAGGTGGACATTGGGAACATTTCTGCAGGGGAAGGGTGGCCAGGCACTGGCACAGGGCAGGGTTGGAGTCCCCATCCCTGGATGTGTAAAAGTGACTGAAATGAGACTGGCAGCAGTCTGAGGCTGTCACTTGAAGCCATTCTATCAGACCCTCTGAAGTTTCATGGCTTCCTGCAAGCATTTATTAAAAACTACCTGATTTGACGGGTAATGTTCTTATTGATACTTCCCAGCTACTGGTTCTGCCCTGGAGAAGCCCAAAATCCCCAGGGCTGGGCTCTGAACCCAGCCCAGCACCCCAGAAGCACACACAGCTCATCGTGGTGCTCACCCCAAGGAGAGGAACCCCAAAATCAGCAGAATTATTCAACCCTCAGCACCCCTTGGGATGCACAGGCTGCTGTGGATGGATCCACCTGCTCTCACTTTCTGATAAGTGCAACAGAACATTCCAGCCAAGGACTCTGGAATGCTGGCTCTGTTTCCATTCTGCAGCGCTCAAACCAGAGCTCATTGCTGTGCTCATCACATCTGCCACTGGAATTCTGCATCAGTCTCACCACGAGTTCTGCACAAAATGGGGAAAAAATCCTCTTTTCTGCTTAAAATAAGGGGTGTGTAGGCAAAAATTGTGGTCTTGGTATGAGACAGCAAGGTAGGATAAAAAAAGACTTATTTTAAAAATGCACAGTTTGGAGCGTGTTTTCCCTCAAAAATATTTTTCAGATTCTTTTTTAACAAAAAAGGGTTTTTTTCATGCTGTAGTAGCCTCTGATAATAAAGAAGGGAAAATCTGGGCGTTGGCCCTGCCTCTGTTCATAGATTTGGACAGGATACTCGAGCCTTGACTGAGTTCCCCTGTTCTAAGGGAGAAAGGGATGTGATAATTCAGGTGGGAAAGGCTTTTTGAGCTGTTGGAGAAGTTCATATTTAAGCCTGTCCCAGATCAAACAACTGATTTGGCAAGAGCCCCCAGTGCTTGGTGAGCAGGGAATGACATTTCTCCAGTGGAAGCAGCCAGGGGATGGGGCTGGGATCTGTTGTTTGTCCAGCAGCTGCTGCTGGCACCAAGCAGGCTGCCTCTGGAACCTGCCTGTCCATCCTCTGCTGGAAGCAGCTGTCCCTGCAATTAGCAGGGACTGGAACAATTAAAAGGAAAATGAGGATGGAGGCAGCACTTCAGCACAGAGGTTCAGAGGGGTGTGCAGGGTTAAGTGCAGGGATGCTCCAGCTGCCCTCTGGGGAGCAGGGAAGGGCTGATTTTCCAAGCTGGCTGCCTTGATCAGCTCCTTCCTGCTCTGGCAGCACTTCTGTGCTGCCTGCTCCCTTTTCCTGGTGCTTTTGAGGGTCCTTCCCCCAGTTCCACACGAGCAGGTTGATATTCCTAGGAAAACTGCAGGTTGATATTCCTATTAAAATTCTGCTGCTGGAGCAGGAAACCTGGCTGGATTCTGCTTTCCACAAAAGAGGATAACTGCTTCCTGTGGGAAGGGACCTCTGGAGCTTCCCTGCTCCAACCCTCATTCAGGGCAGGGTCATTTTCAAAGTCACTTGGGGTTGCTCAGGGTCTTGCCCAGTTGGTGTTGTCACATTCCAGGGATGGGGATTCCCAGGGTTTTATGGTGTTTAACCTCTCCATCCCCAATTTCCCTCCATTTTGCAGGAGATGCAGATTCCCTCATGGCACAACCACGTCAGCAAGTCTGAGGGCAAGGGGCAGGCAGAAGAGGGGCAATCCATGATGTTCCTGTGCTCAGCAGATTCCCTGCACTGCTCCAAATCCAAGCTGGGTGTCAGGAAAGCAGGGATGGAGTGTCCTGGACAGGGCACAGAGCTGCAGCCCTTTACCTTGGAATCATGGAATGATGGAATGTCCTGGGCTGGAAGGGTCCCACAGGATCATGGATCCAGCCCCTGTCCCTGCCCAGCCCCCCAGCAATCCCACCCTGTCCATCCCTGGCAGCTCCTGGAGCTCTGGCACCTCGGGGCCGTGCCCATTCCCTGGGGAGCCTGGGCAGTGCCAGCACCTCTGGGGAAGAGCCTTTCCCTGAGCTCAGCCTGAGCTGCCCTGGCCCAGAGCAGAGCAGGACAATCCCCTCCCTTGACCAGCAGAACCAGGTGCCTTTGGAGAGCTCTATTTACCCAAAACAATCACAGCTTCCACTTCGGGTCTTCTTGGAGAGAACAGTGTGATGTCTGGGGGACAAATATTTCCTGGGATGCAGAGCAGCTGCTCTGCCATGAGCTCCTGCAGCTCTGAAAATGGTAAAAAACCTCCTCTTCCATCCCTCAGGAAGTTCTGTTCCCATCAAACTCTGCCAGGCACTTTTCTGGGCTACAAAGGCTTCTGAGCTTATGGAAAGCCCATCCTAGATCTGCTTTTTTAGGCATCTCCATTCCTTTGAAATTCCCCAGCAGATGGAGGCTGAAGCCCTAAATCAGTTGGCCCCGGGACAGCTCATTCCCAAGGTTCACGTGGAAATTTGCAAGTCTTGTGATTTGGAATAAAAAGCCCTGGGATATCTGAGATCTCGGTCAACTCCTCCCTTGATTCTTTCAGAAGAAAATGCCAGAAAAAGCCCTCCTGACTTTAATTCCTGCATTGCTCTGATGCACGTTCAGAGTGGAACATAATGGCTGGAAGTCCCTTTGCTCAAGGGCAAATTTATTTCCTGGCCAACATCTGGCTCCAGGCTCATCTTTCCTGCAATTTGCCAGTTGCTGGCATGAGGGGAAAAGAGAATTATTGAGCTCTTTCTCTGCTTGGATCCAATTAGTCAAAGAAAAGTTGCTGGAGGTAATTGTGATGCACTCAGGAAAGATGCAAATGTTTGCTCTCTGCCAGGTCCTTCCTGCCAGCTCAGGGCAGGGGGTGGCACTGAGGTGATGGGGACACAACCACAGAATCCACTTTAGGCATCAAATTCTCCTCTTTCAAGAAAAACTGGTGACATGAATCCATTCCATGGATCCACTGAAAAGAAAGAAAGCTGTTACCTCAATGTTATGTCCAACACAGAGACAGGGCCGTGGGGGTCAGAAGCACACAGGGACACCTCTGTCCCTCAAGTCAGGCAGAGCCATTTCCCACCTCATCAGCCCCTGGAATCCACGACCAGCCAGGTCTGGGCTGGACAAACCCTCGGACCTGCCAGAGCCATGGACAGGCAGGTCCTGGGTCACTGGGCACAGCCAGGAAGCGCCTTGAAAGCCAAGGAACAAGTCCTTGCAGTCCTTCCTGTGTTACCTTTCCGTCCCTGTTCCTGGGCACGGATCCATCAGGATCCTTCACCTCCAGAAAAAGCCCTGGGAGAGGAGGAAGGTGAGGAACCAGGAGCAAAGCCAGTGCTGCTCGGGAGGGCAGGTGCATCGCTGCTCTCTGGGTGTTTTATGACTTCTTCCCGAGCCCTGCTGCCCATAATCAGATTATGAAACCTTCAACTGGAGTTAATGCAAACAAACAGATCATGCAGAGAGCCATAAAAGTAAAATATCACCATAAAACCCCTAAATCGAGAGCATCTCCTGCAAACAGAGCGCTGTAAACACGGTAATGTGTGTCTGCAGCGATGTTTGGTGAGCTGTGGAGAGCCCCAAGAGATGGCAGGAAAACACAGCTGCTCTCCTCTGGAACGAGGAGGAGGAGGAGGAGGAGGAGGAGGAGCTGAGGGGTGGCTGCAGGGGCAGCACAGGCTCTGCTGCACTCCTGGAATGGGAGGAGGGATCCCCTGGATGGGTCAGGCTGGAAGGGACCCCAGAGGGTCCCTGGGGACCCCTCCCTGCCCCAGCAGGGCCACCCCAGAGCCCAGGGCACAGCAGGGAACCGTGCAATGATCGGCTCCTGCCGAAGCCTTCGGCAGAAAAATGGAACTTTCCTAATCAGGACCCAGCAATTATGCAAATTGCAGAGACAAAACGCTGATAACAACAACAAAAATAATTCTGCCAATAATTATCACATTGAGCTTTGCTGCTTCTTATTAAAATCTTCCACTTTTCCAAAGAAATTGCTGTTTGGACTCATGAAAAAATTAAAATACTGCTTGTAAGCTGTACCTGAAAAATACTTCATGACCCCTGGGTATCTCTTTAGGGTCTGTAAGACCCAGAGAAGGAGTTGTAGGAGTTTGTGGCAGCAAAATCATTGCAAGACATGAAGAGGGAGCAGAAATAATTGAGGTCTGGAGGAGCTGAATGCAGAAATGATTAAAAGAGATACTTATGGATAACAACTCAAGATGGAATATAATCACTTTCTTGGAGGGCATGGAGAACAAAAAGATGGGATTTGTTTAGCTTTGCACATTGGGGCATAATTAGAAGTAATAGGATTAAACTTCTGCATGGAAAATAATCTGATTATCAGGAATCATTTGGAAACGAACTGCAGAGGGTTAACTGGGGCTGCAGGCTCCATCCTCCTCCTCCCTCCAGGCACATTCCTGGCTGGGGCACTTCCAGAAGGTCCTTCTGTGGGGCATCCCCCTGGCAAGAGCTGCTCCAGGCTCCCTCTTTGGAAGTGTAGCTTAAATTAATATTTTTTTTTTTAATAGGAATTTATTTTTTCCAGAATTTTAATGATTTCATTTTCTCAGGGAGGGGGAGGTTTGTTGGGATTCCTGCTCCACAACCTTCCAGGGCCCAAAGCTTCCTCAGAAAGGGCTGTCCCAGGAAAAGGAGGGGCTCAAAGCTCACTCAGGGTGGGAGGGGTGAAGATGCAGGATTTGGGGAGGTGGGGGAGAATTCCCTGGGATAAATCCCTGACTCATGGACACGTTTCCATGAGCAGCAGGGTGTGAGCTGTTCCTCCTCCTGGAAGACCTTGTGGAAGAGGGAAAGGCACAGTGAAATGTAATGGTCTCATTAAAGCGCTGAGTGATTTTTATTCACCTCAGAATGATGTTCTTCCTGAAAGACACGATTATTTCCAGGACCTCAGGCAACTCCAGATGAAGAGATGGCTGAATCCATAATAAGCTGGGAAGGCTTTTCTTCCAAGCCTGACAGCAGAGCAAGAGCTCAGGGTTTGGGGTGCTTTAGTCAAGGCAAAGGACTAATGACGACTTTCTTTCCAAAAAGAGGGAAAAGTGGATATTGGGTATCAGTTTGGATCCATGGAAAGTTGTCAGGCACTGGCACAGCTGCCCAGGGCACTGGTGGAGTCACCAAAGCCATGGGGAGGTGGCACTTGGGGCAGGGGGCAGTGGTGGCCTGGGCACTCTCAGGTTTGATGGTTTTGGAGGGCTTGTCCCAAGGAATGGTCAGGGGACTCCAGCTGCAGCCAGGTGCATCCTGCAGCTCCCACATTCCCACCTGGGAAGGTGACTGGACTGCAGCAGGCTCTTCTGGGGCAGGCAGGGGAGGAGGAAGAGGGGAAGAAGGAAAAGGAGGAGGAGGAGAAGGAAAAGGAAGGAGGAGGAGAAGGAAAAGGAAGGAGGAGGAGAAGGAAAACGAGGAAGAAGAGGAGGGAGGTTTGATGCCAAGCTCTCTCCCTGTTCCCACACTGGGACTCCCCAGCTCACACCTCTGCCCCTGTGATCCTGGCAGGTTCAGAAGCCCCCAGGGTGGGAATGGAGACCAGGAATTCTGCTCCTGAGGAGCTGAATCCAAACCCCTGAGGGTGCAGGACTGTGGGCACAGTACCATTTCCCTGGATCCCTGGGCATTCCTTGCTGTGGGACCTGCCTCCTGCCGGGATCACCAAACCTCTCCTTGCCCCTGCAGCCCTCCCACCCTGGGGAGCAGATCCCAGCAGCATTCCCAGCCTGCCTGGAGCTGGAAAGCTGCAGCTTTATGGCAGCAGCTGCTCCTTTACAGCCCCTGCTAAATCCTGGGCTGCTCCCAAAACACTCCTGGGCAAAGTCTTTCCTTAGGGGATGGAAAAAAAAACACAAAAAACCACCCAAGGTCGTCTGTCTGCTGCAGGTACATCAGCTGTGTCCTGCTCCTAATGAGGCAGGCTGAGCTCTGGAATCACTCTGGGCGAGGCAGTTTCCTTAGGCTTTGGATCTCTGTGTTTCCTCCAACCTTCCCTGGCTTTTTCCAGCCTTTTGGAAGGTCAGGGCTGGATCTGTGAGGCCCCGGCTCTCCCTGGGGAAGGGAGATGCACAGGAGCTGATGGGACACTTGTGTGGCAACAAGACCATAATAAATTAATAATAATGGCACTAACAGGATGCATAATTGGAATTTTGGGGCATTTTGAGCTCCTGGATTTCAACAGGAAATGTGAAGCTTAACAAGAATGTCCACTGAGGAATATTTTGATATTCAGGAATAAGCAGGAACCAGTGTTTGGTGCTCAGAGCCAGATGTGACTCCAGCCCTACTGTAAGGAGCAAACAACAATAGTAAAAGGAAAGGAAAATAAATTCATTTTCAATGCCAAGAGGGTTTCTTCCCTACAGTCTGAGAAGCCCCAGAGCTGCTCCTCCCATGGAAACCACACTGGAATTTAAGCATCCTAAATGATGTCTTACTAAAACACAGCTATTGTTGTTTTTTCTCAATTTCAGGTGTTCCTCCACAGTGAGGGGGTCCCATATTTTATGGAATCACTATCCCAGAGTATGGATTTTGCTTGCTTGGAGCAATGAGAGAAAACAAACAGTGGGATTTACCTTCTCTGTGGGGACTCATTTTTAATTCCTCGCACCGTGTTGGGAATGTTCTGTTGAATCTTATCACTAATGGTTTTTGAATCTTATCACTAATGGTTTTTGATCTATTGTTTCACCTTTTATTTTATTTCAGAACAATCTTTTTTTTATATATATTTTGGAGGTTCTCCTGGCATATTCCTGAGATGAATCACATGCCTGACCAACTCTTCTCCTCTGAGACAAGAAAAATCAAATGAAACTTTCTTGGGTGAAGAACCATCATGAGAATTTGATATTTAGTATTTAGTCATGGTCCCACTAAGGAGAAAACCTTTATTATGACCCAAAATTCATATTTTTATATAGTAGGATGGAAAATTGCACTTCCAGTCTTTTTGGGGTTTTTTGTTGTTTTGTTTGTTTGTTTGTTTGTTTGTTTGTTTGTTTGTTTTGGTAACACTGGATGAGGTTTAGGGACAATTTTATATCCCTTTCTAATATAATTGGCCTTTTTGTCACCTGTGTAATGTCCCCAAAGTGACACCAAATTTCAGGGAGAGATCAGAAATGGAATTTTATTTTTATATACGGAGTGCCACCAGGGAGCAGAGAAACCCACACACTGAAATTCTGAGGCTTGTAGGGCCACTTCTCCCAGGAATCCCACCCCAAAACCATGGCCAGCTCCTGGAGAACATCTGAATTTCCCACATTTTCCACCACCCAGAACAAATCCCTGTGAACCAACGCTGCTGGCTGAATTCCACTCCGGAGCGTGGCTCTTCCATCCTGAACATTTGCTCATCCATAAAACCCAAATAAACAACAACAACAAAAATTAAGGATGGGGAAGAATCAATGTAAGAGTGCCATCTGGTGACATCGGCCATGGACCAGCCACAGCTTCTCCTGCAGTGCCAAAAACAGGGGAAAAAACAGGGAGAAGAGAGGTCACTCCACAGGAGCGCTCCCAAACGGATCCATTTTCCCAACAAAACGGGCAGCAGAACAGGAGACTCCAGCTTGGTGGCTGAGGGCTGAAAATCCGGCCCCAAATGTGCAAACCCAGGTGCAAAGTGGCTGTTTAACATTCACAGCCATGCAAATGGAGTCATTGTCTTTGCAAATGGGTAGTTAGGAATGTTGGACATGGAATTGGGATAATCAGGGATGTTGGAGTGGGGCTGGGAGAACTGTGCCCACAGACTGCCCTGCTGGGCTGGAGCAGCTGAGAAGCTGGGACTGGCCCCCTCCTTGATGTATTTAAATATTAACATCTCATGTTTATGCAAATTCCTGCCATGCTTCAGTGTTTGGAATCACAACGGGGATGACTTGAATACGACCCCGATGTCAGGTCTGACATGGAATGGCTCTTCCTCTCCAAAAGAGGTTTGTTCCTATCATCCACTGAATCCAGTTTCCTACTGGGAATCTGCTCTCCCTAAGGAAACAGCAGTCCAGGATGAGTTCCTGGGAGAAGTTGCTTGGAGGTTTTTTTTTTTAATCTATTTTTCATGGATATTTCCACCATGGACAGCAAGGACTGGAGAGGGGAGAAAAGAAACAAGGATTCAGTCTTGAATTTGGAACAGAACTGATGAGCAAGGCTGGGCTTGCAGAGAGAATGTCCTGAGTGGGAAAGGAACCATCAGGATCATGGATCCAGCCCCTGTCCCTGCCCAGCCCCCAGCAATCCCACCCTGTCCATCCCTGGCAGCTCCTGCAGCTCTGGCACCTCGGGGCCGTGCCCATTCCCTGGGGAGCCTGGGCAGTGCCAGCACCTCTGGGGAAGAGCCTTTCCCTGAGCTCAGCCTGAGCTGCCCTGGCCCAGCCCAGCCCTTCCCTGGCTGCTGTCCCTGTCCCAGAGCAGAGATGGAGCTGCCCTGGGGAGGAGCTGCAGCCCCTGGTGATCTCTGCCCTCAGTCTCCTCTGCTCCAGCTGAACATTCCCGGTGCCCTCAGCCTCTAGATCCTTCCCCACCTTTGTGTCCCTCCAGGATGCCCCCCAATGCCTTTACATCCTTCTTTTGCCTCAAACTGCCCCCAAGGATGTGAGGTGAGGCTGCAGGGAGCACTCGGACACAGGTGGGGAACGAGAAGAGCACAGGGAGCTGTGGCAGGGGAAGGTTGGAGAGGGCTGAGATGGAAGGGGAGGTGACCCCTGCAGAGTGTGCAGGGAAAAATGTCACAGCCTGTTTGTGTCTGCAGAGCAGGGAGGGGGGAGAGGAGAGAGGAGAGAGAGAGAGGAGAGAGAAGTCCTTGGCTTTTGCATTACAGGAAAGGGTCACCAGGAACCAGCTGGAAATGCAGCATCTCCACAGCATCCCTGATTTCCAATCGCCAGCAAAGCTGTGAAATTCCAGCTCCCACATTCTCCTTGTGAAGGTTTTGGTCTCCTCCAAAGACAGGGACAGAGAGGTCAAGGGTGGAGGAGGCATTTTGTGAGAAATGTTCTCTCAATAAAAACTGCTTTAACCTGGGCTTGGGAGATTGTTTGTGTGAGCTCATTGTGGCAGGCACTGGGTGACCTCAGCTGAGAGCTTTTGGGAGAGCAGCTCACAAAGATAAGCCCATCACTTTTGGCACTGGAATGTTCAGGACCCTCGGGATTTGAACTTTAACAGATTTCCTGTATTTTGCATTTACTGCATCAACCAAGTCAGCACCATTCGATATTTGTTGGTCTACAGCAAGTTTGCTCCAGGCAGAGGGGAGGATTTAGTTTGAAACACAGGAGGAAAGTCTGGGAAAAATAATTTTTCGACATAATCTTCCCTTGGAATAGGCTGTAACTGCTTCCAGCCATACACATCCACCTGATCCCATCATTTTTCATCATGGATTGTGAGAGTGAGAGGGAGATGTGCAGTTGGAGGGCTGGGAACTTCCTTTTTTATTGTAATAAGTTCCTCTGAAGTGTCTCAAGAACTTGTCCATAAATGTGATGGATTTCCTGGGAGAGTGTCTGCTGCACTGAAAATCATCCCCAGCTTGGGGAGGTCTTGCTAATTCCTCTCGGAGCAGATGTGGTGGAGACTGCAGGCCTGGCTGTACATCACTGCTCTGGGGACTTTTGGCAGAGCTGGGAGCTTGATGAAGCATGTAAATAGACTTTTTGCAAGATCCCATTTTCATCCATCACTCTGGAATGGGGACGTGCTAGAAAAGCACTCCCTGGGAGGGGGCAGTGGCTGTTGGGTCTGTCCTGGAATGGGATGAGCGAGGTCTGTGGGCCAGGGGCTGGCTGGGCTCTCATTCCAGGCTGGAAGCACAGCACCCGGGCTCTGGGAAGTCAGAATTCAAATTCCCAATGCCTGTGTTGGCCTTACAACTCACACTGCCCACACAACCTGACATGGTCCAAGCCTGTGGAAAAACGGAGGAGAAATAACCCCAGGCTCGGTCAGGAATTTCACAAGACAGGACCTCCCCAGGGGGCTCAGGGAGGGTGACCAAGGCTCTCAGTGGCTCTTGGAAGGAAGGGTTTTGTCCCCATTTGGGCACTAAAGTCACAGCTCCCTCCACACAAAACTCACTTGGATTCCTGCACATAAAACCAAAGGAGGTTTATCCCAGTCTCAGCCAGCTCACACAGGGTCAGCTTTACAGGAGCCTGGTTTTCCCAGGGATTTTAAACTGAGCCTCAGGGAAGTGCTTCAAACCCTCTGCCTGCTCTTAATCCTGTGATGATGGGGTGGGCAGGATCCACCCAGGATCTTCAGGAATCTCACAGCACAGCAAAGGTTCCTTTGCCTCCTGCCTGGAACATCAGGGACAATCCCTGAGCATCTCCCAGTCCCCTCCCTGTCAGCTGAGGGTGGCAGGAGCCTGGAGACCCCCCTTGTGTGGGATCCCAAGGGATCAGGGGCAGATCCCAAGGGATCAGGGGCAGATCCCAGCTCCCATCCATCCCTGGAACAGACCCCCCTTGTGTGGGATCCCAAGGGATCAGGGGCAGATCCCAAGGGATCAGGGGCAGATCCCAGCTCCCATCCATCCCTGGAACAGACCCCCCTTGTGTGGGGGGAGGAATTCTGGAGCCCATTCTCTCAGAGGAGCAGGTTCCTACACTGGTGTTGGAATAGTCATTCCTGCATTGGGTGTGTCCAGTGTCCAGCACCCCCTTCTGTGAGGATGCTCCATCCAAAACCCTGGGCAGTTTTGGATTGGAGCATCACCCAAGTGCCCCCTTGCTTGGCCACACTCAGGTTTTCCCCTCTGGCAGCTCTGACAATGCCTTTCACCCTGGTTTCCACACTGGGATCATCCTCAACACCAGGACAATAATCAGCATTTTTTTCTGGGAGCTGTTGCATTGGGTAACAGAATCCTTATGGATTTCCTTGATTTAACAGGTGTCCTGGATGATTTGCCATTCTTCTCAGTGACCACAGCTCAGGTGTGGATCAGGTGCTCACCCAGGTGAGCCCAGTGCCCCCAGCTGCTGCTGGGAGGGGGAGAAGGTAATAAATATCAGATGCTGAAGTGCTGAGGGAGAAATAACCATGGACTGAATCTCCAGGATGACTGAGGATGGTTCTTGAATACCTGGGAAGTGTCCCAGGCCGGGCTGGAGCAGCCTGGGACAGTGAGAGGTGTCCCTGCCATGGCAGGGGTGGCACTGGGTGGGCTTTAAGGCCCCTTCCCACCCAAACCAGGATTCTGTCATTCATTCCATGAGGATCCTTTCTCTCACTAACTCCTGAATGGTGACTCAGAAGAACTCCAGGCATCTGAATCCACCTCTGGATTTTGAAATCCCTCTGCCCAGGGAGATGCTGAAGGTGCAGCACCAGCACAGGAAGGGGAGGGAAATAACTCAGGAATGTGCTGGGTGTGACCGAGGAGTCTCCTCTTCTCTAACAGAAGATTCTTTTTGCTCCCTTTTATTTTTAAATCAAGGATCTGTTCCCTTCAGTCCCTGGGCCAAGATAACCTCATCAAATCCTGGAGTGGTGCTCCCAGGGAATTGTGGCAGGGAAAATGAAGCCCTGTCCCCCTGCTGGAGCAGCACAGTGGGGCTGACAGCAAACAAGAAATTAATTTGGGATGCTTGTGCTGCTTATTTGCTTGCTTGTCATCCCTGCTATTGCTGTAGCTTCCTGATGGGTTCATTTTCCATATTCTTCCCATAATTCACAGGATTTTTTTTCTTTTCTCTTCCCACAAGGTCCTGGTTTCATGTTGTAACTTCCAGCAAGGCAGGAAAAGAAAGGAGCAGGTAGGAATCGCTGGAAGGGGGAATTTGGAGGTTGTTTGTTGGGAAAAAAATCTGAAATTGTGGCCCTTTTATATCTTAAAGGTACAGAAAATACAGGCAAGGAAAAGGAAACTTAAAAGGATTATTTAAAAAAAAAATCTTGCAATAAATCTGGGATTCATCTCTCAGAATCTGAGATGGTGCCGACACTTGAGGAGTCTCTTTGGGAAAAAGACCTTCTCCTTTATCTCTGCCAAGTTATCAATAAAGCCAAGAAATCCGAGCTGGGGCTGGAGCTGCTGCTGGGACTGAGCATGTGCAGAGTGTCCCAGGAAAGCCTTTTTTTGGGATTTTACAGGAAAATGGTCAGGGAGAGGCAATCCTGGGTTAAGAGGGATTAACACAGACTAAACTCAAAAACTCCTCCCAGCCCACACAGCCCAGCCCTGAGGCCTCTGATGGCACCATGTCCCTGCTTTCCTGTCTGAATTCCTGGTTTTCCTGGTTTTTCCGGGGTTGTGCTCACTCAGCTGAATCTTTGCAGAGGTTAAAAAAAAGAAAAAAGGGACGAAAATCGGTTATTGAAAAGAGAATTCCCAGGTACATTTGTGGAGGGCTGGGAGACATGGATGGAGCAGAGAGAAGGGGCAGAGCCAGGAGCCAATGGAAAACTGCAGTGGGAAAATGAAAAAATGTGTTTGTGGGCACAAATTCCCAGTGCTCCAGGGCTGGAGCCCCTCTGGAGCCAGGCTGGGAGAGCTGGGGGTGCTCACCTGGAGAGGAGAAGGCTCCAGGCAGAGCTCAGAGCCCCTGCCAGGGCCTGAAGGGGCTCCAGGAGAGCTGGAGAGGGACTGGGGACAGTCGTCCATGTTGTGCTTTTTCCCAGAAATCTTTTGGTGGTTCCCCTCCCTTTGTACAGCGAAATCCAGCCGGGAATAAAAGCGCTTTGTACATGGAAAAGCAACACTCTGGGGGGATCCTGCGGGATAAAGGCAGTGGAGAAATGGAAATGTGTTCCTTGGATGAGCCCTCTGGATTAGCTGGGAATTTTGTTTCGCTGGCAGAGCCCAGAGCTGAGGCTCTCCGGTGAGGATAATTCCCAGTAATTCCCAGGCAATTCCCGGGTAATCTCTGACAGACCGGGAGAGCCCCGCTGGGCCGGGATGCTCCCAGCTCTGCTCCCCTGCCCAGCAGCACCTGGAGCGAGGCAGGGGAAAATAACGGGGATGCCTCCCTCTGCTCCGTGCTGCCCTCGGACTATTTTGGGGAAAAAAGCGACAATTTTCTATTTGTTCCCAAAGCCAAGCTGAAGTCGAAGCAGACAAACAAAGCTGGGTGTTATGTAAGCTGCTCTTTCCCAGGGAAGGCTTGGGTCGCACAAACTGGGGCACTCCCAGCCCTGACAACAACCCCAGGCGTGGGCTGGATGTCACCGGGGGACACCGGGATGGGCAGAGATGGTCCCGAGGGGGCTCCTCATCCCGGGGCTCATTTCCATCCTTTCCAGGTTAATCTCTTAAAGGTTATTGCTGAGCTGAGTAAAAAAATCTGCTGGAAAAGGCTGCCTGGGGCCTGAAGGGGCTCCAGGAGCCTGGGACAGGGACAGCAGCCAGGGAAGGGCTGGGCTGGGCCAGGGCAGCTCAGGCTGAGCTCAGGGAAAGGCTCTTCCCCAGAGGTGCTGGCACTGCCCAGGCTCCCCAGGGAATGGGCACGGCCCCGAGGTGCCAGAGCTCCAGGAGCTGCCAGGGATGGACAGGGTGGGATTGCTGGGGGGCTGGGCAGGGTGATCCTGTGGGTCCCTTCCCACTCAGGATATTCCATAATTCCACCTTTAATCCAAAGCTCCAGTTTTGCCTCCACACAAGGTGCTCGGAGCAGCTGCCTTGTCTGAGCTTCCACCCTCAGCAGGATTAACCCAGGGATCCCATGGATAAAAATGACAGTGTAGCTCTGGCCATAAAATTAAAATATCCAGTTCTCCATCCTCTGGAATTACTTTGGATAAGTTTTTCAAGGGATTCTGCTTCAGACAGAGTCCTGTCTTGTCCTATTTTGCATTTTCCACCTCTGCTCCAGGAGCTGGTATCAGCTTGGAAAGTAATTTTCCTTTTAACCAGCACCATGTTCCACCTCGCCTGTAATTGTGTAATTAACACCTTAATCCATCACCTTTCTATCCTCCATCCATCACGGGTTAAGCTGAGCCCAGCCTTGCACAGGAGCTCTGCCAGGATCAGCCACACTGATGGAAGGCAAATGAATTTCCAGCTGGGAGAGGCAGGAGGGCTGCAGGGACACCTGGAGCTCTGGAGCTGCCCGTTAGAAGTGTCCCCATGCCTGGCTGGATGTGCCACCCTCACCCTGCTCTGCCCCAGGTCAGGAGAGCAGGAACAGCATGAGGGGAGCTCAGTTACCTGCCAGTGCTCAAAGTATTCCCAAGTTCCCATCAGTTTGACCATTTAATTAAGGAACAGGGATCTCCAGCTCTTCCAGATTTCTCCATCAGGTGATGCATGTGGGAATACAGAACACTCTATTTTGGGAGCCAAACTGCGCAATGCTTCCCATTAAAAAAAAAAAATAGAGCAAGATGTGATTGTCTCCTTTATTTTAGAATGAGGAAAAATACCACCCAAAAGGCCTGGAACATGAACATTTTGGGGATAAATGTGGATGTGACGTGTGTCTTGCTATATCGAGCCAGACACGAGGTGGCAACTGGGGCCATTTCAGCCCAAAGATGTTCAGTCCTCAGTCCCAGGGTCTGCCTGGCACTGGCAAAGGCATCCCAAGGGCTCAGCCTGCCCTGCCCCTGGTGTCCCTGCAGGGTTGGTGACCTGCAAGGGGGAGCTCAGGTCCTGTCCCTGCTGGCAGCAATCCAACACTCAGGAGGTGAAAAGTCTGGGTGCCACAGGGTAAGAAAGATTTAAAGCTGTTGGAGAATGTTCAAAGGAGGGGCAGGAGGGTGGGGAAGGGTCTCCAGAGGGACCTGAGAGTGAGATCACATGAAATGGGGATCCCTCTAAGGCTGAAGTTTACCCAGAGCTGGGCTGCTCACTCTTTCCAGAAGTATTTAATGCACAGATTATTTGAAATATGGAATCTGTTCCTCCGCTTAGTGAGCAGCAGCTCATGGGTTTGGGCACCAGAGTCCAGCAAGACCAGCTTGGAGAAATGAGAAGAAAATGAAATTCCAGCTGGCAGGAGCCCAGCCCTGCTGTGCAGCCAGACAGACTCGGGGTGTGCAGAAGGCCCTGCCCGAGCGTGTTGGTAATAGAAACAAGAAAAAAAGTGTGATAAGGAGAAGCTGAGAAGGGATAAAAATGAGCCACGGAAAGGGAGGCTTTTGTTATTTTGTCAAGGAACAAAAACTCGAGGAAGTGAGAAATCTCAGGGAGGAATAATAGCCATGGCACCAGACAAGCTAATAAATGTCTGATGAACAATGCAGCTCCAGCCAGGAGCAGACAGGAGATGGAGACTATTTTCAATTCAAAACAAAAAAAGCAGGAATAGGGGAATAAATAGTTACATTGGAGGGCAAAACTCCAGCAGCCACATGGAGCTCTGGAAGTGGAAAAGTTCCCCTATTATTTAAAGGGAATTGTTGGACATGTAATTTCACCTCTGAGGTAAAAGTGGTTTGGAGAAGCAAATCTAATTCCAGACAAATATCCCCAACTGCACAGAGAGTTAAACTGCCCTGGGAAGCAGGTCCTGCCAGGGCAAGACAGGAATTTTCTCCGGGCTGTCCTCAGTGTCCCCACCAGAGCCGTGACCAAGGCACAGCTGTCACAGCAGGGGACACGGCCACAGACATCTGAGGCCAGCAAACATTCCAGAAGGAATTCAAGTGCCCATTCTGCTCCATGCCACTGATTTTCCAGATGACACAGCCACAGCATCTGGGTTTCCCTGGGAAGAGATCTTCCCAGCGAGTCCAGCTCATCCCTGGGCAGATTTCTGAAGGATCTGCCAACCCAAAGCTCTGCTCAGCTTTGCTGCGGCACCAGTGACCCGTCCAGCACATACTGGGATGCAGAACCAGCTGGGAACTCACTGGAAAAGGTTTCCCAGGGAAGCTGTGGCTGCTCCTGGATCCCTGCAAGTGTCCAGGGCCAGGCTGGACAGAACCTGGAGAAGCCTGGGATAGTGGAAGGTGTCCCTGCCCGTGGCAGGATGATTTTTGACCTCCCTTCCAACCCAAACCATTCCATGATTTTGTGATACTTCCCACAGCACTGGCACATGGGAGAAATAGGAATTATTTCAAGCACAATTTGAAAAACTGAACTTAGGCATAAAGCAGTTTTTGCACAAGGAAGCCACTAACCCTGAGGTGCTGTCACCCGAGAGGTCCCTGAACACAGGAAAACCCTGGAGCAGGAGGGTGGCCAGTGCTCCCAGGGAACACAGGGGCACCCAGAAATGGGGGAGAAGGGATCTGGCACATTCCAAACCAAATGTAGGGCAGGATTCTGCAGGTGGGGCCCAGCAGAGAAGCAAAAGGTAGGAATAGGTCCCAGTTCATCCCATGAGACGGCTGGGGTTTTTTTGTTTTTGTTTTGGTTTGGTTTGGTTTGGTTTTGTCCCAGTGATTTCATTTCACCTCAAGTGTCCATAAATGAGTGGCCCAAGTCTGTTTTCCCTGCTCCCTGCACAAAGGGCAGGACACAGAAGGTGCCTCCAAGGCCTGGCCTTCATGAGAGAGGAAATTTGAGGGGTTTTTTGGCAGGACTGAGCCCAGCTGAGGACAGAGGATTTCCCTTTTCCCCTTTTCCCAGCTGTACCAGCCCCTGGGGCTGCTCAGCTGTAGAACAGCCCCAGCACCAGAACCCAAGGCCCAAAATCTGCCCAAAGACCTGTGGTGCATCAAAGGTCTGCTCTTGGAAATCAGGGCTTGTGGGCACAGCTGGATCAACCTGGCCACTGCCTCGGGGAAAGAAAGATTTCCAAATGATCCTTTAAAAAGGCAGGACATGGGAAGTGCAGGACTTTTGAGCAATGGGGCTGCCAGGAAAGTCAGGGAGATAGTCCTGAGATTTATGAACACAATGTGCTCCCCAACTCCTGCTACAGCTTTGGAACTTGTGGGAAGTCTTATTTATCAACCCCAGGGAAAGGACAAATGTAGGAACAGGCCATGACAGATAATAATTCAACGTGCTGGGTGAATCTCCAGCGAGTGGCATTTTTCATTTCACTCCTGTGTTTGCAGAGAACTTGGCACTGGTGTTGTTTTCATTTAATTTCTCTGTTTGTAAGAGCTCTGCCCATTCATTTTGGCTGGAATCTGATAAGCAAAGCGAAGGGAAGACAAGGCACATGTTGTTCTTGAGGCAGGGAAGCTGAAAAGAAAATAGATTTTTATTATCAACTCAAATATTGACTGGGTGTCGCGACGAGGGAGGGAGGCAGGGAAAACTTGCTCCAGAGGTAACCTCGGAAGAATCCAAGAATCCCAGGCTGTTGCTGGAAAGTCTTTATCTTCTGGTTTCTTGCTTTGATAAATAAAGTGTCAAACTGGGAAATGGAAGCTGCATTGTGCAAATGTCACTGGTGGGAGAGGGGAGATGCAGAGGCACAGTCATGAAAAAGGGGAGCTTTTGAGGGGTTTGGAGCTGAAGAAGGGTAAATTTAGTTTGGATTTCAGGAAGGAATTGTTCCATGGGAGGGTGGGCAGGCCACAAGGTGCCCAGAGCAGCTGTGGCTGCCCCTGGATCCCTGGAAGTGCCCAAGGCCAGGCTGGAATTGGGGCTTGGAGCAGCCTGGGATGGTGGAAGGTGTCCCTGAGAGGAGCTTTAAGGTCCCTCCCAACCCAACCCAACCCATTCCAGGATTCCATGATTCCCTGTGACATGGTCACACTCTACAGGAGCCATCACTCATGGATGGAGCCCAAGGACTGCTCAGGTTGGGTTAAATTTGGGACAGAGCAGGGCAGGGACACAGAGCCGTCCCAGGGCTGGGAGGGGTGGCAGAGGGGTGGTGGGGTGGGTGGAAAAGCAGTCACAGAGCCATGGAATCATGGAACCATGGAACCATGGAACCATGGAATCATTGATCCATGGAATCGTGGAGTCATGGAAAAATGGAGTCATGGAGTCATGGAATCTTGGAACCACAGAATCAAGGTTGGAGAAATCCTCTGAGATCCCGCAGTCCAACCCTTCCCCCAGCACTGCCAAGGCCACCCGTGCCCCCAGGTGCCAGGTGTGTGTGGGTGTCAGACACTTCCAGGAATGGTGGGGATTCCAACACTTCCCTGTGACGTGCAGAAGTAAGGAAATGGCCGTGGCAGCATTCCATGGATCCGGAGAGCGCCAGGCAAGGACAGGGCTGCAGGGCTTGGGGTGTAAAAGCTCTAGGAGCTCGGAGGGACGGAGAGAAGGAGGAACTAAAGGCTCCCTGCTTTCCTTCTTCCACCTTTCCATAAAAGAAAGGCACAGAAAAAGAAATTTTCCCTCTGAGCCAGCCAGGAACAGCCCTGGAGTCCCTCCCCAACTCTTCCTTCTTTTCAAAGTGACAAAAAACTGGGACAGAGGAGCTGCAGCCTGTCAGGCATTGCCAGATCCAGTTCTGGCTGATGCCTGACACAGATTCCACCAGGAATTCCCATCCAGCCTCTCGGCTCAGACCTGCAGGGGCAGCCATGGGTGATTGGCAGGGCTGGGAATAAGGATGGGATGGAAAGGGAAGGGCCCTGCAGTCAGGAATTGGCTGCTGACAGACAGGGAATGCAAAGAGACCTTGGTGGGAGCATTCCCACTGGGATAAAACATGGCCCATCCAGGTTATCCCATCCCTGTGGAACCACTCGTGGCTCCTGCACAAAATTCAGGAGCTGCTCCTCTTTTGGGAGGTGGAAAATCAGATCCAGTGGTCTGAACACTAAAAAAGAGAAGAAAGTTCTTAAAGGAAAAAGAAAGGAAAAGCAAATGGAAAAAATGAACCCTATTTCTGCTTTACAATTGGTTTCAAAGCCATTTCCACTGGAAAAACATGGAAAAGAAACATTTTGCTGGAAGGAAATCAGCTGGGATTCCAGGCATAGGCATAGGTTAAGGTGCAGAAGTATTTTTATAAACAGTATTTCATTATTCCTTGCATTT
This sequence comes from Urocynchramus pylzowi, assembly GCA_013397555.1. Classification (NCBI taxonomy): domain Eukaryota; kingdom Metazoa; phylum Chordata; class Aves; order Passeriformes; family Fringillidae; genus Urocynchramus; species Urocynchramus pylzowi. Next base: position 238,577 of record VZRH01004679.1, on the reverse strand, counting down.
TTCCTGTTTTTTTCTAACATTAAAAAAATGGCATTCAGGCTTTTTTTTTTTTCTAGTCAGAAGGCAAAAATCCGGCTTTCTCTTGAACATCTGCACCCCCCTTCTGGTTTTCAGCCCAAACCAGTCATTTGCAAAGGTGACATTCTGCTCTCCAGTAGAATCCAGGGACAAATCCACTCCTCTGGATAGGAACAAAGCTCCCTGGGAATGGCAAAAAGCAGCCAGGGAATGTTTGATGGGAATTTCTCATCTGGGAAAGCCTTGGAGTAATGCAGTGTGGGTGATGCTGGGATTATTTGTCACCAACCAGGCACCAGGGTTTTGTTGGTTGAGGAACTCAGGCCCTAAAACCTTGGAATGTTTAAATTCCCAGGAGTGGCTGGGATTTGACCCTGCCATGAGGACATTTTGTTTGGATATAGCAAAATCCATCCCAAACTTTATTGAAGTGGAGTTTAATTGAGTTTGGAGTATGGTCTTAGTGCCAGCACAAATTAACTCACCCCAGGCTCCAGGAATGTGGTTCTCCAAAAGTCCTGCATGATTTATGGAGCTCAGAGGAAAAGTGGGAATAAAATGTGCCAGGTCATGAAGGGACAAATCAGCCCGTGGGGCTTTAGTGGCTCCTCCACATCCATAACTTCAGTTTTAACTGAATTCCATAACTCCAGCCATAACTTTCCCCCCCGATTTTCCCTCAGCCAGGCTGAGGCAGTCGGGATCTGCCCACAAGGATCCATTTGGCAGCTGCCAGGCCTCATTCCCACCACCCTGGAAGTGCCACCTGGCTCTTCCATGCCCTGGATCCACACCTGGGTCCCACTTGGAACTGGGCTGGCCCTAACCTGCCTTATCAATATGGAGCACTCCCAATAACTGATGGAGGCAAAGCAATCAATAGCAGCACCAGGAAGGGACAAGGGAAAGATTTGGACAGGAACATCCAAGTTTTCCACATTTTTATGCTCATGTCAGCAGAGATGGGAGGGGTCTGATCTCAGCACCCACTTCAGGTGTGAATGGAAAAACAGCCATAGGAGTGTGGGACTTCTTCCCAAGTTTCTGGAGCAGTACATGGGTTTTTGGTGCAGGAAGAACCTCCCCTTTGCAAACCTTGGGAGCTTCACCACTGGAACAGAAACAAATCTGGGATGGATCCATTTTATTTGCCAGGAAAAGGTAATGTTGAACCCATGGTGGGGCACTTCCTGTGCTCCTGCTTTGGACAAACTTCCCAGCCATTCCCAATCCACACCAATGAACCAAACAGATGGAGCTGGTCCCTCATTAATCTTCCTCTGGATTTGCCTGGGGCTTGCTCTAATTGATTCCGAGCTGAGCTTCCATTCTCCAGGAGGGAAAAATAAAATCAAATTTCCAGGTTCAAATCCAGTTAATTCTCTGGAAAATAGGTGGGGATGGAGGGAGGGAGGGAGGGAG
>VZRH01004679.1:221720-237101 GCA_013397555.1 Urocynchramus pylzowi | reverse complement strand
GAGAGAAGGAAGGAAGGAAGGAAGGAAGGAAGGAAGGAAGGAAGGAAGGAAGGAAGGAAGGAAGGAAGGAGAACCTTGTTCCCCAGCCCAGCTGGGGAGTCCTGTGAGTCCCAGAGAGTCCAGTCCCATCCACTCTGCTCCTTCCTGCTGGAATCCCCATGGGATTCTGCTGTCCCCGTTGCTGCCAGGCAGACCAGTGACCCCAGTGGGCGTCACTGGGAATACTGGGAGCACTCAGCTCCCGAGGCAGGGGGGAAGAAAGCACAGCACAGCAGCAAAGCCTCCTCTGGCTCCACTCAAGCCATTCTGGATGTTTGCCCAAGTTCCCGAGGCCCTGGGAGCTGGGAGAGGGAAATTCCACAAATGTTATTAAATAGGTTAGGATTTAAGAGGAGCTGGAGTTCCGAGTTAAAGCACAAATTTGGGATCAGGGCTCGGGAACATCCATTCAGCTGCTCCAAAACATAACTTTTGCTAATGGGGACAATAAAGCTTTCCTTAAAGTTCACATCTCTCTTCTTTTTCCTTAAATCTTTTTGTTTTTTCCTTGCCCTCTGAACATAAAATCCAACCATTTGCTCCTTTGCTGTGCCCAATTTTTTGTAATAAATGTCATCCTATCCACGCAAGAATTTCTCTCTGTCCCTAATTCTTCATCAAGAGCAGCAACTCTCCTCCTAAATCATGATCTGTGAGCATTTACCAGGAGCCTTTCCTGATTTGCCTCCCAGATCTCATAATTCCAGGCAAAATTGGAAGTGCTGAGCAAAAATGAAGCATTATTAAGTGAGGATCAGACCATCCACAATCCCATTAGTCCAAATTGGATTAATTATTTGCAGGGAGGGCTAAAAGTGCACGCAGGGCTAAATGGGTCATGGGAAATTCATGGGTTAAGCAAAAAGGGGATTTGTCACTGAGAAAAACTTTATTAATAAACAGTTAGTTGAACCCAAACTTGCTGAGGAGAGCTCTTAATGTAAAGATTTCTTATATTTTTATATAAACCACCATTAACTGAGTCCTTTGGAACTCCTGGCAGGACATCAGGAGCAGCACCGTGTGGGAAGTGACCTCCTGCAGCAGGGATGGCCAGGGAACGATCTGAGGAAGAGGAAGGGCACCAGGGATCCCAGGACTCTGTTCCACCAGTGGGAGGGACAGGAATATTGGGATATTGGCACCAATATGGTGGAGAACTCCATGTGGGAGGCATCCACCTGAACAGCCACTTCCATGTGGGATTTGCAAACTAGGAAGGAGACTCCTGAGCAGCCTGGGGGGTTCATGTGCCACATTCCAACCCAGGTCAGCTCTGAGGTTCCCCCAAAGTGGGAAAAACTCTCTGCTGTGACATCAGAAGGAGCTGGGACTTGGGGGTATGGATGGACTGCTGTCACTGATGGAATAATTGAATTATGGAATATTCTCAGCAGGAAGGAGCCTACAGGATCATCAAAGTCCAGCTTTGCTCACAGGCTTTTTTTTTTTTCTAGTCCCTGGGCATCCCTGGCAGTGCTGGGGTGCCAAAGGCTCCTGGAGCTCTGGCACCTCGGGGCCGTGCCCATTCCCTGGGGAGCCTGGGCAGTGCCAGCACCTCTGGGGAAGAGCCTTTCCCTGAGCTCAGCCTGAGCTGCCCTGGCCCAGCCCAGCCCTTCCCTGGCTGCTGTCCCTGTCCCAGGGCAGAGATGGAGCTGCCCTCGGGAGGAGCTGCAGCCCCTGGTGATCTCTGCCCTCAGTCTCCTCTGCTCCAGCTGAACATTCCCAGTGCCCTCAGCCCCTCCAGACCCTTCCCCATCCCCGTGTCCCTCCTTGGGTCTCTCTCCAGCAGCTTTAGATCCCTCTCTCCAGGTGGGGCTGTCCCAGACAGAGCAGAGCAGGACAATCCCCCCTGCCCGAGGCTGTTCCTGGTGCCCCCAGGACAGGGATTCCCTCCTGCCTCCAGGGCCCTGCTGGCTCCACCCTCTCAGATTTTGTTCCAGAGGATTTATGGCTCACACAGCACAGCAAGGAGCTGGATTTGGTCCATCCCTGCTGCACATTCCACCCGACCCTGCCTCAAATCCCAAACCCTTCTCCACAGCTCCTCAGTTCCTCCCCGTGCACAGGCCAGCTCTCACCACTCCACGGTTCCAAACGTTCTCTCCTGCTGCAAGTTGGAGTTTCCAAGTCTCCTTAGGGTGTCTTCCCTTTGACCATTTCACCTTTCCTCAGCCTTACAGGTTCCCCTGGATTTTCCCTTCGTTCCAGTTCCTTCCCATAAACTTTGCTGCAAATTTCTGTTTCCAGCAGCTGTAACTTTACCTACCCTGCATTTTTCTCTCCCAAAAAACTGAAACTTCCTCTGAATTTTTCAGGAGCAGAGCAGCTGCTGTCATCCCAAAGTTCTCCTGCTGGATTCACTCCCTCCTCCCTCATCCTGCTGGACACAGCTTTGCTTTCCCACCTGGCTGACCTCCATCATCTTCTTCCCCTCCTTCCTCACCAGCAGCCACTGGTATCAATAATGCTGAATTATGAATTGGCTTAATGCTATTAAATAATTTACTCATGATTTTAAATTCTTCCAGCAGCTTTTTGTAGACCAGTGCTTACCTAAGGAATTTAGTTTGGAATTCCTGAACATTCGGTACTGTATTAATTAAAACTAAATAGAAAAATAAACAAGAATGGAGAAGTTAATGGAATAACTTATGGTTGTTCTGTGGAAGGAATAACTCCCAACTGTCTGCAGTTAGGAAAGATGATTGAAAGTTTCATCTGGGAGAAATAATAGGATGTAATGGAATCCACGACAATAATCAGGACCTTATCTCAAAATGCCAATCTTGCCTCATCTGCTATTCTGGGGAAGATGATTTTGTTATCAATAATGGAAGGAATTGGTCCCTCTCTTCAGAGTCTTGTTCATACCAGGCAGATTCTTCTCTGTCCAGTTATTCTGGAGTTCTCACCAAAAATAAGTCCCAGGGCTAAAATGGAAACAATTCCTTCAACCATCAATGAACTCCAGCAGGGTGGGGCTGGGAGCTCCACCCTGCTCGGGCCTGGCTCCCTCAGCAGCCAGAGGGAAAGGGGAGCACAGGGAGCCCATCCCAGGGCCACGCAGGATCTTCCCTCCAGGGCAAACCCTCCACAGCCACTTCTACCTAAAGAGCTGAAGCCTGAAAGAGGAAAGTTCCTCTTTTGTGTCATTCAGCCAAACCCCACTAATCATGGCAGAAAAATCCTCATCCCACTTTAGTCTTGCATTTGAAAACTGACCCAGGCAGACATTGTGAATATTAATTCATTTAAATTATTTCATTAAAATGAGGACACTTAATGGCATTGTCCCATATCCAACTGCACCTCTAGGATTTTGTCACAGTGACAGGTGATCCTCAAGCCCCTGGGGTGACCTGGGAGCTGGCACTCAGGAATGTCCTATCCATGACTCCTTTCTCTAATTCCCACATGCTCCTGGTGGTCAGGAGCTTAGAGGATACAAGGCATTGTCACATCTGCGTTCCTGGCAGGCAGGAGCCCTCCAGAGGCACTTTAAAATACATTTAGAGGTGGACAGAATATCCTGAGCTGGAAGGGATCCACAAGGATCATGGATCCAGCCCCCGTCCCTGCCCAGCCCCCCAGCAATCCCACCCTGGGCATCCCTGGCAGCTCCTGGAGCTCTGGCACCTCGGGGCCGTGCCCATTCCCTGGGGAGCCTGGGCAGTGCCAGCACCTCTGGGGAAGAGCCTTTCCCTGAGCTCAGCCTGAGCTGCCCTGGCCCAGCCCAGCCCTTCCCTGGGTCCCAGGGACATCAGTGCCTGCCCCAGTGCTGTGAATCCCAAAACTGCACCCAAACATCAGAAGATCCTGCAGAGAATCCTGACCCCACAGATTTGTTGGGATCCTTTCTTTTAGGAATTTTTTTCGATAGCTCTTAATTCCTAAGAGGAATTGGGTGTCCCAACACCTGCACCCAGCCTGGTGCCCAGGTGCCCAGACACTACTCCAGGAGTTGTTCCACCTTGGATCACAGATCTGGGTGGAATCTTTCATTCCTACCCCTACAGTGACTCTCCTCAGAATCACTTTTGAGAGCTGGATTGTGACAAGCCAGGCTCAGGACTGTGGCCTTAGCAGACAGAAAATAATCACTGTAATAACTCTTCTCCCCGTGCTTCTTTACTCTCCTGGAATGATTCACTTCATTCCTGTCACCACTGATCAGCTCCAGCCAATGCAAATTCCAGCTGCGGGAGGAGACTCTATTTTCTCCTTGCTCCGTGAGATTCATCTTAGTGAAAAAAAGCTTCTGGAATTACACCTGCTTAATAAAAAATACCTGCCTGATGCAAGTGGAATGGTCTGACACGGGAATTCTTGGCAAGGAAAGGTGTCCAGTGGCCTCTCCAACTCTCCTAGAGCTCTGGGTTTGCCTTACAACACTGTGCCAGACCACTGGAGCAATTCATGTGGGGCAATTAATGTGGAGCAATTAATATGAACCCAGATCTCATCTCTATAACTTGATTAGAAATCCTCCTGGTTCCTGTGAGCTGCCAGGACCCGAGGGTGGGGTTCAGGCATCCCCAAGAGGGTCACTCTGCCCAGAGGAGACACAGTGGGGGCTGTGGGGTTTTGAGCCATCCTAAAGGAGGGATCTGAAACTGCTGATCCTAAAAATGCCTGCTTCCCCCCTGGATCTCCAGGTAGTCCACAGGCTGGCTTAGCTGTGGGTGTCCTTCTTTAGGCTAAATTAGGAGAAATTTAATTTATAAAAACCTTATAAAGTTTTGCTCATTTTCAGCTGTCAAACCCCAGGAAATGATCCCAGGGTGAATGCACTGCAGGGAGTGATGTTGACAATCCTGTGGTGTCACAAACACCGGGATCAGCCTGAGATGTGGCCATGGGAACACAGACACAGAATCCCTGCAAGGAAAACTGTGAAGAGGACAGAGAAGAGAGGAGTGAAAAAGAAGAAAGGAAGGGATGTGATAAACAAGTGCACCAAGGCATTTTGATTTATCAGAACAAGTCTGTTTGTTCTCCTGTTTGCTGAAGCAGCTCATGAATTATGTTGGGCAAACAGACAAACTCAGTAACTAAAGGCACATTAGTTCCTTCATTTTTGTTTATGAATGTGGAGTGGGAGAGAAACATGACAGGAAAAGGAATGGCTATGGATAATTCTCTTTTTTAAATTAATAGTTGTGTATTTCTCTGTGGCTCATCCACCTCAGTGTGGCCCGTGCAGGAGCAGGATCCTTCCAGCTGAACTTCCACTGTCCCATCTGTACCCAGCACAGGTACAGAAGGTGTTCCCATGGATCGGGAACCTGAGAGATGGAGGTGCCCAGGGATGTGTATCTGTGGTGAATGGAGCTGGTGACAAGGCCCAGGAGCTGGTGTCAAGGCCCAGGAGTTGGTGTCAAGGCCCAGGAGTTGGTGTCAAGGCCCAGGAGCTGGGGTCAAGGCCCAGGAGCTGGGGACAAGGGCCAGGATGTGGTGTCNCCAGGAGTTGGTGACAAGGCCCAAGAGCTGGTGTCAAGGCCCAGGAGTTGGTGTCAAGGCCCAGGAGCTGATGACAAGGCCCAGGAGCTGGTGACAAGGCCCAGGAGCTGGTGACAAGGCCCAGGAGTTGGTGACAAGGCCCAGGACCCTTGGCCACCAAGGCTCAGGGTGGAGGCCAGGTCTGTTTAAGGCCTTTATTGATGACTGGGATGAGGGCACTGAGTGCTCCCTCAGCCACTTCACAGCTGACACCAAGCTGGGGGCAGGGGGGATGTGCTGCAGAGGAAGGGTCTGCAGAGGGGTCCATGGGCAGCAAGGCCAAGTGCCAGCTCCTGTCCTGGACTCACAGCAACCCCAGGGAGTGCTCCAGGTGGAGCAGACCTGGAGAAGACAGAGGAATTTTGTTTTGTGTGTGGGAGGATGAGTGATGGGCCCTGGTGTGGCAAAGCAGGGCCTGAATGCAGAGCTGAGCTGCAAACACAATAATGACACAAATTCCAGGGAAAACACAGTTTTTCATGTAAAACTGATGTTTCCTCGTAAACCTTTATTTATCTGAAAAAATGAAGAGCAATCTCTGAGCCATGTACGAGCATTTGTCACCTGAGAAGGTGCAGGCAGGAGAAGGGGTTGGTTATTCAGACAAATTATATTCAGATTATTAGTGAGCCCAAGCGCTGTGGGAGTTCTACAACCCCAAACAAGCAGGAGCCTTCTCTGGTTTTAAAAATGAGCACATCCTGAAGCCCCACAGAACTGCACGGAAAAGAATTCCATCTCCTGGAATTCCTGTCAGGCTTTGTGTGCTGGTGGAAACAGGGACATATATTTATTTAACACAAAAAAGTGTAGATGTGATTAAGAATTTAAGGAGGTTCTGTGCCATGGTTCTGATGGCTTTTAAACCTCTATTTATCAAGGGTGGACAGAGAAGTTGTCTACAAAAACAAAGAGTAACATCCCTTTTCCACATCAATGCCTTGTCCAATTTTTTATATTTTCCTCAAGTTTTTGAGCTGCCCTTCAGCTCCCAGCCAGGGATTTCCTGTCTCTGCTCCCACCTGTAAAACAGGGGTCTGATGCCTCCTCCAAAAATTGAAACAAACCACAGAAATAACAGCCAAGGGAAAAAAAAAATGTAAAAAAGCATAATAACATTTCCCAAAACCATCCCCAAGGTCACAAAGTCAAGCAGTTAGAAATTAAGAGGTGTCAGATTTAAGCTGCCTGGAAAATCTTCATTTTGCCCTGCTGTGTGTGTGCATTCTAATCCAGCCTTAAATACGGGATCATTCCTGCTCCTGAGGCAGATCCTGCTCGTTCCAGGCTCGGAATGGACTTGCTCCTGGAACAGCAGCTCTTCAATATTTCATTGGGTCTCATCGTTCAGTGTGTGGCTCCATGCATTATTTACTGCAGACAGCACGGAATACAGAATTATTAATTTCTTACCAGCTTTTTCTTTTGTGCTTCCCCACCCAACCTTTCTTCTTCCCCGAATTTAATGAATTTACCTGAACAATGCATCTGAGGGGGAATCAATGAAAAGCTTTCCATTTATGGGTGGGGGAAAATGATGCATGCATAAAAAGGATTAAAGCTGAAACAATCTGATTTTTGGGGTTGCATTTTGGCTCTCTGGCCTGGCTTTCTTTATCACTGGCAGGTTTTTAGGGATCTCTGTTTCCAGAGCACGTTGGGCTGGATGGGTTCTGCCTTGCAGAGGAAGGTGAGAGCCCCAGGGGATTTAAGGCAGGATTCACCTCCCTGAAAAGAGGTATCAAACCCCGAGCTGATTATCCTGCCCTGAGCAGGCTGCTGCTCTCCATGCAGAATAAAGCAAATAAGGAGCCAGACAGCTCATTTTGGGTTGTCCCAGGTGAATCCTTTCCATGGAATTAATGAAGAAAAAATCCCAAGGGACTCTGCAGCCTCATGTGTGCAGAGCTGGGTGAGTGAGCAGAGGGAGGATGGGAATTCCGGGGTCCTGGTGGAGATTGGGGCTGGGCAGGGCCACACTCAGCTCCTGCCCCTGCTGCAGGACCCAGGGGATGCTCAGGGATCACAGAATCGTGGGATCTCCCGGGCTGGAAGGATCCCTCCCACAAGGATCACTGGGTGCTGGCTCTGCCCAGGACACCCCAACAGCCCCACCAACAGTGCCCAAATGCTTTATTGAGTGCACTTTGTCAGTGCCCACCTTCTGTGGAAGTCACCTCCTGCTCTAAACATCTGCCACTCACTTGATCTCTTCAGTGTCTCACATCCAGGCACCCGGGGGTTTAGCCAATTCTCCTGGAATTCAACAACCTGCCTTTGCTCCATGAGGGAGTTTGTCCTGTTTTGGTGATGGAACGAGTTCCAGTACACAGGCAATGGGGAATCCCTTCATAGGGCAGCTTCTGGGACTTCCCAGAGTGGCTGTTTTGGGAAAAAAAATTTGCTGTTTTGGAAAAAATGGCAGTTTTGAAAAAAAAAAATGGCTGGTTTGGAATGAGGAATACAAGGCTGAGCCCCTCAGCATTATTTAACTTGATCCAGTGAGTGAGGGAGGCTAAAGCTCAGCTCAAGGGTTCTTCCCACAAAGTCAAAGGCTCTGGCAGGAGGAAATATTTTCAGCTGGAAGAAATATTTCCTTCCCAAGGAATTCAAATATTTCCTGGGAGAAAGATTTCCTTCCCAAGTTTCACTTATTATAAAGCTACATTTCTCTTTATAGTGCAATATTTCCATGGGATGGAAGTGGTTTATTCACCACTTGTGGTGGTGGAGGGGGGTTCTCACTCTCACTTCCAAGCTGTGCTGCACTGGGGATGAAATTCTTCACCCCTTGCAAGATAGGGGGTGAAAAAAAGAAAATTCAGGTTGAACTGAATCCTGAGAAATATTTTTGGATGCTACAACCAAACAGAATGAAATCTTCTGCAGCAGGAATGCTGGGAAGTTTATTCCCAGCAGCCACACCCAATTTGGTTTTGGGTTCACATGGTTCTGCAGTATTTAATTCAAAATAAACTCCCTTTAAACACTCAGATCCCAACTGGGATCAAACAAAAGGTGAAAAATTCAAATTTCCCACTGGGCAGAAGCTGGAGGTGCTGCCAGGAGAAAAGTCAGTGGCAGATTTTAGGTGGAATGGTCTCCAGGGGCACCAGAGCTGGCACTGCCCTCAGAGAAGAGATACCAGATCCAGGAAAAATGCTTCCGTGGGGAAAGGAAAACAGAGAGATCAGCTGAGGCTTAGGGTTAAGGCTCAGGAGTGTGGCTTTCTGGGAACCTACAGGAAAGGTGGAGAGGGACTGGGGACAAGGCCTGGAGGGACAGGACACAGGGAATGGCTCCCACTGCCAGAGGGCAGGGATGGATGGGAGATTGGGAATTAGGAATTGTTCCCTGGGAGGGTGGGCAGGCCCTGGCACAGGGTGCCCAGAGCAGCTGGGGCTGCCCCTGGATCCCTGGCAGTGCCCAAGGCCAGGCTGGACAGGGCTGGGAGCACCTGGGACAGTGGGAGGTGTCCCTGCCATGGCAGGGGGGGCACTGGGGGGGCTTTAACATCCCTTCCCACCCAAACCATGCCATGGATCTGAGATTCCATGGTCTTGTTGAAGCCCACACTCCCAGGAGGAGCCAGTGCCATAAAGGGCCATTCCCCAGTTGTGGCATTTTCCAAGTGCTGCCTGCTGGGATGAGCTGTGTCAGCATTCCTTGAACACAGCTCTTTGATACCAAACACCGAACTTTGGGCCTGAAAGGACCGCTGTGATATTTAAACTGATTTTATGGATTGGGGTACTTTTTCCCCTATTAAGTGTGGAATGAGCCTGATAATTTGTGTTTAATCAAACATCCTGCAAACAACAGCTGGATTTTATTGGATGAGGTGGGGTCTGCACTCGTGGCCCTTCAGGAGCCTTTCCCACGTTTTATACTTTTATTTTTAATTTGAATTTGTGCTGCTTCACCACCCACTGCTGGTCACTTTGCTGGTGCTTCACAGAGCACATTCCCACGTCCTTCCCTCCGAGCCTGTTTACACATCACATAACAAATCGTTTTTCAGCCTTGTCTATTTTTTTTTTTTTGATAGCCAGAATGTATTGAATTCCTTCTGTGTTTCATAAAAACTCATTTCCCAAGCTTCCAAATAATTGTATTGCTGCTCACTCTTCTAGCTTCAATTTTTCACTTGGCTAAATGCACTTTTCCAAGATTAATCCCATCATTGCCCCATGAGATGTAAAATAACCAACTAATCCCGGGTTTATCTATTTGTAGATCACCCCCCAGGCTTTTTATCCCTGGGCTGTGGAGATCCCATGAAAATCTTGGATTTTGAGAAGGAAAGAGGTGGGGTTTGTGTCAGACATGAGAGGGTTGGGCTCTTTGGCAAAGGCTCCTCACACACCTCGTTGCTGATGCAGAAATTGTGACATTAATGGGACACTGGGTGCTTTGTCCTGGTTGTGTGGGGCTTGGCACAGGTTCTTGTCATGTTTGCCAAAACTTTTGATGTCTCCTTCTGTACCTGGCTGTACTTAATGATGAAATAAAACCAAATCTGCCTCTGGGAGACTCCAGGGCTGAGCTGGAGGCAGCAATTGCCAGAAGTGTCCCAGTCTCCCCAGGACATGATCACCAGGATCTTTTCCAGGGCTATAATGGACAAATTCTATGGCATATTTATGTCTTGGTTTGGAAATTCTCCCTCATTAGGAATTCTTGGGATAAAAGCAGACACTGTTCCATCTTTAATGCTTCCATTAATGCTTTAATGGAAGCAGCAGGAGCTTCCATCGATCTCCTCTGGGGTTCTGGCAGGGGGAGGCTGAAAGCAGAGGGGTTCAAGGGGCCAGTTCCTCATGTCCTTGGTGTGCTCCTATCCCACATCCTTTGACACACCATGGAAAGTTGTCCAGTACTCCAAAATAAGGGAAGAAATTCACCAGGGGAATCCCAGCCATGAGCACCAGCATCTTCTCCAGAGCTGTAATGGGCAATTTCTCTGGGATATTTATGTCTTGGTTTAGAAATCCTCCCTCATTAGGACCTCTTGGAGCAGTAACAGGGATGAGATGATCAGCAGGCAGTGACCATCTTTAATGACCCCAGGATTTAGAACAGGAGCTTCCATGGATCTGCTCCATCAGCTCTTCCATGGATCTGCTCTATCAGCTCTTCCATGGATCTGCTCCATCAGCTCTTCCATGGATCTGCTCCATCAGCCCTTCCATGGATCTGCTCTATCAGCCCTTCCATGGATCTGCTCCATCAGCCCTTCCATGGATCTGCTCTATCAGCCCTTCCATGGATCTGCTCTATCAGCCCTTCCATGGATCTGCTCTATCAGCTCTTCCATGGATCTGCTCTATCAGCCCTTCCATGGATCTGCTCCATCAGCTCTTCCATGGATCTGCTCCATCAGCTCTTCCATGGATCTGCCAGGGTTCTGGCAGGGGGAGGCTGAAAGGAGAGGTGGCTCAAGGGGCCAGTTCCTCCTGTCCCCGGTAGCCATGAGAAGGGTCCTGGGTGTGTTCCCATCCCACGCCCCTCACACTCCATGGGATGTTGTCAATACTCCAAAACAAGGGAAAAACCTGCCCCTGCCAGCTTGGGCTCCTGGAAGAGATGAGTGCAGGGAGGGAGAGCCGTGGGTGATGTCCTGGGACCCTTCTGCAGCTGGAAAACTTGGAAGCATCCTTATGGTCCTTAGGTGAGAGCTGCAGAGCAGCACCTGAGAGTGCCCAGAGCTAAAATTTCAGGCAAGATCCCAACAAAGCAAATACTCTTGGAGCAAGAAGTGCTCAGCTTTTATTTCCAAGGACTCTCCCCATTATCCTGTTTTATCCATGGATCCTCTTTTAGATCACGATTATCTGGTAGGGATGTGCTGCTGCTCCAGACTTTCCTGAAATTTACACTGGATGCTCTTTAAAAATGGGAGCCATGTTTGTGATTTCACCTTGGCCTGGAGGCATTTTTACATTCCAGCTTTCCCAGCAGTTATTAAAGCAACATTTCCCCAGCAGAATTCCCAGGTATCTGGGAAGAACATCCCTCCTCTGGGGGATTTGTGAATACCCTTGGATCTGCACCAGGATCTCCTTCATTATGGGGATGATGCTTTGATGTGTCCCCTTCTAAAACAGGAGCAGGAGCCTCTCTGACCCCGTTCCTGGTAAAAGCAGCTGCAAACATGGCATTTGTTTTTGGTGGGCACCTATTTCCCGAAATTTGGATGATCCTTTGGCATGTCCAGTACCCATTTTGCCTCTGGATAGTTCTGCTGGCTTCTCTTGGCTTTTCCAAAGCCCTGGTGGTGAAACTTATTTGCTCAAAATCCTGGTCTGACCTCTGCTTTCTACACCACAGACGAGGATTTTGTGACTGTTCTTTCATTTTACTCTCTTATTTCCATTCTTTTTATTTTATTCTCTATTTCAAAACAAAAGACATAATAAGAAATAATTTCCATTCAATAATTTAGCACCAATTTTTGAATTTAAACCTATTTTTATTTATATTTCTTAATCCCCCCCTGAATATCAGCACTTCCTGATGACTTGGAACAGCTTTTCCAGGAACATTTCACTCAGGTGTGCCCTGGGTGCAGCCAGGTTGAGAATTTGTTTTCCTCTTGCTATTGCTCTGCCTGATTTCCCAGTTCTGTGTGTAATGGGAATTTCCTGCCACCCACCCCAGGAAATAAACAGGGAGGGAATGTTACCCATGGATATCAGTTTGTTGTTTTCTCTAACTCCACTCCCTGTAAAGCTGCCTGGGAACACCAAGGAAATGACCTCGTGCCTCTCACAGCAAGGCAGGATTGTGCTGGGAAAGAATTAAGGCCTGGAATGTGTAGGAATAGCAAACAGATCCCTCTTTTCCCTGAGCTCAGAAAGCTGAACCAGCCGTGCTGAACAAAGTGGGTACAATCCACAAGTCCTTGTCTAATTCCAGTCTGGACATCAAGCCTTTGGAAATAAATCCTCTTTCCATTACAGGAGCTGTGCTGCTACAAGCAGAGCAGGCAGGGCTACAGGAATATTTGTCAGGACAGCTCAGCTTGCCGTGTGTACAATCCAGAATATCCAGGGAACAAATAAATACAATCAGTGAGAACAAGGCAGCTCCTCCCCTCCCCTCTGCCCTACTGCAGCCCAAGGAGGGTCACTGAGAGCTCCAATTCCATTTATTCCCCGGGCTGACCCACGGCCTGCTTTACAAGCTTTCCTCCATTTTTTCACCTCAAAATAATTTCAGTTTCTTGTCCCTCCTGTACTGTTTGGAAAGTCATTCCAGGATATAATTCCATAGTGGTTTGGGGTTTTGAGTTTTTTCTGCCTTCCAGTGTAAATTTACTCATGGCCACCTTGACGTTGTTGGAGCATTATCCTCTGACTTAAATATTCTTTTTTTGTTGCTACCCAATGTGTTTTAAAGAGCCACTGGGTTGACTCCAAGACTTTATTTTCCTGGGTTAAATAGTCTTGGGAGCTTCTGGAGTCGTTGCAGCCTGAGAGCTGCTCCCTCAGCACTGGGATTTTCTCCTCTGGGTGTTCAAGAAGAGGCACTTGAGGTCTGAACTCACATCTACCACACAGCCAATAATATAAATAATAGTAATTCTATCCCAGTTCTCCATTATCCTGCAGCATCCTGCAGTCCTGCCTTAATGGCCCAGCCATTAATGGCCCTTAATGCCTGGGAATTCTCTGGGAGACAGCATTTTCCATGGATGCCTTTGTGCCTCTGCAGGGAGGGAGCATGAGCTGTGCTGGCAGCTCCAGCTCAAATCAAGCAGGAAAATGGGATTTTGATCCCACCTGCAAGTACAGCCTCCCTGAATTCCTCATTTGTGAAGCATTCATGGCCTTTTCTTTCTATTCCTGCCATCCCTCCCCTCCTGTCCTTCCCCTGCCCCTCCCTTCCCTGCCCAGGAATTATTGATGGGAATTCTGCAAATGGAGCTGTGCTGTTTCCAGCTAATAGAACTCCAATCACTGGCACTGCCCCATTAGAGAGGAAACCTCCCCCAGTAAATTACACCCAGGCCATAAATGGGAGCAGTTCGAGGGTTTTTATGGCTCCATAAAACCCTGGAAGTTTACTGCTGTTGAACAAACATGGAACCAGATTTTTAAAGCTGGATATGATACCCCCAAAAGGTCCAAAATATGCATTTCCCTTCAGATCCACTGTGGAAATTATGAAGAGTTTTAAGCCATTAATAAACCCAGAGCTTCTGCCTGGAAGATCTCCCAGCTGGGCCAAAACCATCAGAAAATATCAAAATTCAGTGGAACAAAGCAAAATCTCCAGTTTAAAATTCCCTTTGTCTACAAAGAGGTCCTGTGAGAACTTTAATAAAGAGCTGAAAAGCAAAGATGGTTTGGACTTCTTAAATCCAGCCTGTGAAAAATGAAAGTAAAAGGTTTTTTTTTTTCTATTTCATGAAAAGCTGGTTGCTAAAATATGGCAAAAACAAACACAGCCAGGCCAAGCTGGAATACTTAACGTGGGGTTGTTGACCTGATTTCCCAGGAATTGTAAAGCCATTGGAAAGAAATCTGATTTTCTAACAGTTGTGGAGATTTCTCTGAACTAAACTGAGCTAAGCTCTGAGCCCTGAGCTCTGCCCTACAGGGATTAGTGGGACATCACTTGAGTGGAGGCAGGACAGGGAGTGGGATCAAAGCCCACTGATCCAGGATTCCTTTTTTCCTGTCTCTGCCCCTTACTGTTATTTTCACTCACTCCTTTCCCATTTGAAGCCACCCTGGGTTGAGCGAGCATGGAAATGTTGGAGCTGCTCCAGGGCTGTGTTCTTTCCCTCTTTTTTCCAGGGATATTCAAGGCCTGGAAAATCTCCTGGCCCACACAGTGCTGGAAGCAGAGGGAGCAGGGAAAACCCTCAGGGAACATCTCTGAAGAGGGAAAGAAGGAATTTTGGGAATTCCCACCTGATAGATCCTTTCTTTGTCAGATTTTACTGGCAGAGGCCAGGAAGGGCTCCTTGGCCAGTGTGTCCCCTCAGCCCTGTGCCCACGTGTGAGCCATGGAAATGTCATTCCAGCTGCAAATCCAGCTGGATGTGGGAAGCATCTGGAGGACCTTTGAAAGGCTCAGAGAACTGGGATTGTTCACCTGGAGAGGAGAAGGCTCCAGGCAGAGCTCAGAGCCCCTGCCAGGGCCTAAAGGGGCTCCAGGAGAGCTGGAGAGGGACTGGGGACAAGGCCTGGAGGGACAGGACACAGGGAATGGCTCCCACTGCCAGAGGGCAGGGATGGATGGGAGATTGGGAATTGGGAATTGTTCCCTGGCAGGGTGGGCAGGCCCTGGCACAGGGTGCCCAGAGCAGCCGGGGCTGCCCCTGGATCCCTGGCAGTGCCCAAGGCCAGGCTGGGAGCACCTGGGACAGTGGGAGGTGTCCCTGTCCATGGCAGGGGTGGCACTGGGGGGGCTTTAATGTCCCTTCCCACCCAACCCATTCCAGGATTCTATGACCAGCCACAACTTCTGGACCAACCTCTAATGAACACCTGCTGTGCCTGGGGATCTGGGTCCAGTATGGGAACAACCAGACTGCCCTCCTGAACGCACAGAAATCAAGGGAAAGCTGAGTTTTCCTGTCAGCTGAGGGTTTCTCCATGTGGATCAAGACTGCACGTGAACAAGGCTCCAGGAAATACGAGAGCACTCCCTGGATGTTATTTTATCTCCTCTGAAGTTCAGGATTTACCTGCCAAACCCCTGCTTTAAATCCAGCACTGCATCCTCTCCCAGTTTCACAGACAAAATAATCCTCAGCAGGGAATGATCTGGGAATACTCAGGTAATGATGCTTGCTCCTGGGGACCCTGTTCCTCAGCACTTTGTCTC